>CM062808.1:823388751-823988751 GCA_031772625.1 Pinus tabuliformis
CCAACTTTTTGTATAATTACCCATGGTCCCCATTTTTTGTATGCATGAGCTCATGTACATAAACGATAGGTTACTAAGTTGTTTTATTCTACTAATCCTAAGTTTCAAGAATAGTTAAAAGGGAACAAATCATTTTTCTAACCTCTTATATATAGCTAGTTGGTTTCTTTCCTTCAACAGTTAGATAACTTAACCATTAACCTATTCAATTCTATCTTATGTTATGTTCCTATAGTTTATAGATCAAATAGCACTTGTTTAATACTTCTCCTTACTAATCTATATTTATCAAACAACATACTTTAATTATGCATGCACTATATGTTCCATCATCAACTCTAATTAGAGTTTACAATATAATTGTACAATCTACTCATTTAAAAACACACACCCACTGTCTCTCACACACACATATAACTATTTTTCGCACATAATTTTTCAGTTTTATTACATAACAATTTCACACACACACACACAACACACACACACACACACATAATATATATATAATATATATATATATATTAAATATATATATATATATATATATATATATATATAACCAGAACTATATAGAAAAAATATAAGAATTCCATTCTTGTACTGCAATCTAATCATAATATCTTAAATTAAGTTCATTATGAGCTCATAAATACATGAATATAATTTCATCTAATCATAAAGAATGCTTGGGGAATATTTACAAATATATAACCTTCCACCCAGCTATGAATTATCTCTAATAGTTCCCACGAGATAAGTCTTTCTTTCATTCAAGAATCAACCCCATCATTGGTTCCTATTTGGTTTCTCTTATAGATTGTTCCGAGTTGATTTTTAACAACATCGTGCTTTAAGGTATTCCTTATTTTCTCATAGGCCTTTTTTAGTTTGGGAAAAATATTATTTCCTTTTCCTTTAAAGAACAACTTTTCTCTCATTGTGCTTTCTTCCTCTTTTCACCCAACTTAGCATTTCTCTCCAGCTAAGTTAATTAACATAATATTTTTCTCTGATTATTTAATATATTTAATAAATTTCTCCTAGGGATTTTTAGGTTTAGGGAAAGTCAACCATGTGGATTCTAACCAGTTAACAATTTTTCACTACTTGGAAAGAAGTATCTAATACACTAGTTCTCTTTTCAGAATATTTCCAAGAAATATCATTTATTAATTTAATAAAATCAAACATAATTACATCATCACATAGTTTCCATCCCATCTTCCATAGCCATTAAATCCAGCCATAATTTGAAAGTATAAAAATAGCCATGTCTGAAAGAGAAAGACATAGGGGTGTTACATCTTACCCCCTTGAGTAAACATTGTCTCTGGTGTTTCTTCAATTCCATATTTTCTAAAGACAGGGAAGGAAATTCCTCTTGCATTTCTATTTTATTTCTCATAATAGTCTCTTTAGTGATAAAGTGCTTGCCTTTCCCTTTATTTTGAGCGATGGCTAAATTTCAGAGTAAAACCCACTCTTGTATTCAATTCATGCTCATTTCCTAGCATGTTTCCATACATGTTGAAGATGTTTTTCCCATTTTATTTCATACATACCCGTAAAGGGTCATCAAACTACACCCAACAACGTTATCAACATGCACCCAACAAGATCAACAACATTAATATAGTATATCATCAATAACAACATGTCCTTATTTTCACACTTACCCACTGGCTATGCCAAGTGATATGGATCTCATTCAATGAAATATCCAATTTCGTCTAATGTCATTTACCCAACAACAAAAAAATTTAAAATTTCAGTTACTTACTTGGCTACTCCTTATTAGTCACAACTAGTGACCTGCTATATGAAATAACATTCTATTTTGTTTTATTGATATCATAATAAAATAAGTTTTAGTTATGCATACCTAAAGGGTAAGATAACGTCTTGTCTCTACCACTTTAATGAATGTTACATTATTGCTAATTCTGGCCCAAAGTGGACTTAGTCAGGTCCATCCTCGGTGTTCTACCACCTTTTTCATACATTTTCATAAGTACAAAGACTGAACCATTGAACCACAAAGGGATGAGGAAAAAACAATTAAATAATTCACAATACCACATAATTAATTAAGGGGTAGCTTGACATACTCAAATTTCCTATTCAAAATGACAAAATGTAGCTTCACAGATCTACAACATTACCTGTTTTTCTTCATCCCATATTTTCCTCTAACTCACTCTTTTTAGTTTTTCAACTTATCCTTTATTGCAGGTTATTGTTGTAGGTTATGTGCATCTTATTTTCGTGTGCAACTAGGAGTCTCTACCCCTTGCATTTCTATGCACATCGCTTACTTTAAAATACATTATATTAATATATGTATCTTCATCACTTTAAACCATTTTCTCACATATATATCTGTGTATAGATACATCATATCCACTAGAAAATATATGTTAAAATATTTCCTTCCATAGTTATAGATACATCATTCAACCATTATTTTTGCAATGTCCTTAGGTTATCACATCGCTATTTTCTTTTGGTAGTTTCACTCGTCTATTCCAAAACATCCATCAACTATCCACCTATTTATCCTATTATATCATTCAATCAATATTTATTTAGCTACCAATTCAATGAATGGGTTAATTATTTTTTATATGAACCATACTTATAAAATAAACCAATTGATTCATTCATCCATACTAATATGTAATTCATACAAACTTGATATCTATTTCATTCTTTAGGCCTAAGCCATAAAATATTTCTTTGCTTATTTCACAGTCTACCACAGTTTCATTTTGATAAATTGTAGGTTTTCACTTTTGATTTTTTCCTTAATCAACTTCACTCTTACCCATTTCTACATAAATCTGGAATTTTTGGCATCCTTTCAGGTTTTCCTAGTTCTTTGGATAACCAAGAATTCATTATTATTGTTAATTTCAATGTGATAATATCTAATTTATTTATTTATTTGTTATTTATGTGATTAATTTTGTTTTAATCACAATTTATTGGGATATTGCATCCCATCTTAAATACATACCACCGATTTAATATCTTCCCCATCAATGTGACCCTCCACTTATTCTTAAGTTATATTCTTGTTTATCAACTCTCTTGGTTACCAACTTTTTTTTCTTGTATTCTTATATACTTTTGCAAGGACATTACCAATAATCCATTATCCAAAAAAGTTTGAATATGTTAATTCATCTTGAGTTTCTCATTATGGCATTATGGATTATTTTGTCATGTAGAAACCTTATTTGATACTACTTTATTTTATATGTAATTTCATGGTTCCTCTGTTGAAATAATAAAGTTTTTGAGTTTCTTTACGCTCAACCTAGAGCACATTACTAATTCCCATATTCAACCCTTCTCATATTGTTTCATGTATTTAAAATTTATCTAATGAATCTATAGAGTATGTGTGAAAAACTCAATTTGGATATAATTTATACATCAGAACATAAGAATGATTTGTATTCTCTATTTATTACTTTAAATTCCTAATTTTGCATTCTCATATTGTAGTTTGAGTATACTCATGGATATATTTCTTATAGAGCATCTCAATCACTATTAGTACTTTCTTCTTTCTTAAAACATATTTAATATAATATACAAAATTTCCTTTGAACCATACCTTGTATGAATGGATGGTTATGAGGTTCTTGTGCTATTAAGTTGTTCAATTTCCATCTTATCATCCATTTTCTAGCTAATAAGGCTTATCGAGACCTTTCAATCCAATTTATATCTTACTTGTATGAGATTATCCACAAGATTTATCTCCCCTTTTTCTTATTCCTCTTAAAGTTTATATATGTTTATATATATATATATATATATACACACACACACACACACACACAATTATGGCTATATAATATGTTATTTAGCATTCTATTGTCATCTACCTATTGTTTTTTCTTATTTCTATCCTTAAGTTGATAAACACTTGTTATGACTTGTTGATTTGATTCATATTTCCCCACTTATTTTTTTATCATAGAAACTACATACATTTCGAAGTATTCTTGAATATTAATTAATCCTTGCACTCTGAACAGTTAGTTCCACAACCTTTATTACATCATCACACTTTTTATACTGTGGTTTCTCTTCATTATCCCATATTCTAAGACTCATCTCCAAGTAAGGAGTGAGCCACTAATCTTTACACTTAACCCAATGTACTTAATAAGTACCTATTTTGCACAGATTTTGCACCTTATATAATATTATCTTACACACTTATGTCACTGTTTATTTTTGGATAAACAATATTAAGCAATAATTTTCTAGTTTACATCCCTATATAACCTTTTAACATTGATTATGAAATTATTTGATGACAATTCTATGTTATAAAAATGTATACATATACATTATCTTTAGACATCCCATAGTTTATATCATTTCTTATGTAATAGTTATTGCATGCTATTCATGAGTCTCATTCCATTTCTCTCTCTTCATCATAACTAGCGAGTTAATAACATCCTTTCCATGCACAAATCCTGAATTTAACATCTAATGGGTCATCTCCCTTAGGTAGATTCCTTGACTATAATTCGTACGAATATGGAAAGGATAACTTAAAATAATGGTAATAAATGGACAAAATCCCTAGACAAGATTACTCAACAGTAATTTTTCCGTCATATCCATATCAAACAACAACATACTTCAAAGAAATAGGTCTTCTAATTCTAATTTGATTTAAAGCACCTCCAACTTATACCACTACATTCTTCATTTTATACTGATGGGATTTACATTATATTTCTTCTCTAAACTTTTTTTTTGAATTATGAATGAATGAATTTCATTTAGTCCTTCATTGGTACTATTTATTGAATCTATAATGGTTGGTTCTATCATTTTTATACTCTCTAATAGAGTTCAAGTCTACCTTAATACCATATGCATTCAATAGTCTATTTACTACAATGTGTACTACTTCCATACATTTCCTACAAGAACCATTATTGGACGACTTATTGTATTATTATTTCATTTTGAACCAGTAATGGAGCCACCTCTTTTGTTTTTATATATTTTAATTTCCTCAACCACCAACTTTGAATGGCTTAAAAAGGCTATCTATTTTTCTTATAACAAATGTGTGTATGGGTTTAATCCTATTATTGTGTTATTACATTATATCTAAGTATCTAAATCCATTCAATTATATATATTTTTGGATACGACTAATAAAATCAGTTCATATTTCTTTCTCATCTACAATATATTAATATTTCATTCATTTTATACACAGATAAGTGTATATATCCATCCTTAAATTCTTTGTTTTCTTGGAATAATAACTAGTTTAACAAAAGAGACTTTTTTCTTTCTAGCCTAGTTGTCACCACCATGCCCTTGTACACATCTCTCCCCCAATTCTTCATATTTAATCGTCTACAAAATTCTCTATATATGGTTTATTTAATGGAGAAACACACCTTTGGTTCCCTGCTCCTATTTATAACCATCTTCTATCAATTTCTCTTATAACCAGTTAGAATTATATCCCTTAGTATTTTTCTTCTTCCAATAATTATGTCATATGAGATGACAATTTATCTCTTATTTGCACTTAGATCTACTTTATTACTAGAATATCTAGTAGATATTTTATCATTCATGTCTTCTTTTCTTTACACAATTCTTTCAATTGTATATATTTTTGGACAGGATTAATAAAATCTTTGTCTTTCTTTCTCATCTACAATATATTAATATTGCATTCATTTTACTACATGAACAAGTGTATATATGCATCCATAAATTCCTTGTTTCCTTGGTATAATGACTAGTTTAAGAAAAGAGGCTTTTCTCCCTTTAGCCTAGTTATCACCAACACGCCCTTGTACACTTGTCTCCCCTAATTTCGCATATTTAATCCCCTATAAAATTCTCTAATGATGGTTTACTTAATGGAGACTAATATTTTTGGTTCCCTTCTGCTCTCTATAAGCATATTCTATCAATTATTTTACAACCAATTAGAATTATATCCCTTAGGCATTTTCTTGTTTCAACGATTATGTTGTAGGAGATGACAATTTATCTCTTATTTGCACTTAGATCTACTCTCATTTATTATAATATCTAGTAGATATTTTATCATTCATGTCTTCTTTTCTTTTATTTACACTTTTTTTTTTTTTAATTTTCCACTTAAGGTTGGCCTATAGGCCTTAAAGTTATGTACATCATTATGACATGACTATTTTAACTTTTCAGAGTACAACATTTTCTGTGAAATACGTTTAGTTGTGGTTTGACCTTTAGACCTCACATATGAACCTACAACTCTCATACAATATGTAACATACCTCTTTTCCACATACTAAAAATAAATTTCTTTCCTTTTATACCTATAATAAACTCAAAGGATTTCATTCCAGTGTAAAGAACTATATTGAATTTTGAACATTATTCTTAATCACACAAATTTGACTTTACACAGTTGTTAGATGCTATTGTCATATTATTATCCAATGTAAGGTTCTTGGTATGAGGCATCACTTTATTTTTATCATTAGATACCATTACATATAAATGACCTAATATTCTCATATTTTTTTATTTTTTTTAAATAATAATATGGATTTACCTTTCTTTCATTTCTCTTTGCAAAGTTTTGCAAAGTTGCAAAGTTTTGTTGTATGTAATATTATATCATTAATTACCTAGTTTAATTTATCAATATACTATGGTAAAACCTTGGTATTCCTTATATGACATTAACATTCCCTTCGTATTATATATAAACACTTTATCAAGGTTATACCCTATCGAATAATACCATACTTATAACTATACAATTTATTTGATCGACTCACCACAATTCATATGGACCATTTTAACCTTCTTACCTAGTTTTTAATATCTATTACAATGATTTCGTTATTTTATGTGTTATATATATTATAAGGCCTTGCGTTAGGCTACACATGGGACTTAGTTGAGTGATATAGTACCCTTATTCACGTGGCTTTCTCGTGGCTTCGACTACGATGTCTCCATCGACTATTCAGATGAAACATTTCAATCCAACGATGCGGATTTTTTAGGGTTGCTCAAAACCCTTAACCCAAATTTCGAACCTCATTTCATTCATCCCATTTGGTGAGAATGACCACAATGCTACTCAGCAACTCTATTTCAAGGAATTTCTACTTCTCATAATAGTGTTTTCTCTTGAAGGCTTTAATGTCAACTCAGGTTTTGAGCATAATGATTTCACTAGTTATTTTTAAGGAGAGGTATTTTCTTTCCCATCATATTGGTCTCGTGATGTGAAAATCATTTTTTTTTCATATTCTTTCAATTTCTTTATTGAATCCTAACTCATCATTTTCTTCAGATTCCTTCAATTTCTTCATTGAATCTTAAGTCTTTCATTTTTTTCCGCTTCTCTATGTTTACACCAAATTTGTGTAGAATTTTTATGCATTCTCTCTCACTTCAACCGAGGTTTTTGAACCCACTAAGGCTGTCGACAAGAGGTAACTCCCTTAGGCTTACTCTGGTGAGTATCTGAAGATTCTTTATATAATATTTCATTAATTAACTCTCTTGTTAATTTACAGAGAATGAGAGATGTCATTGGCATGAGGTTTTCATTATAGACATAGCTAGAGAAGTTACCACGTAACTAACTTTCCTTTACGATTTAATATGGATATTTTCAATTAGAATTCGGTTATATATCGGGTGTATGTGGTTGAAGGCTCTCGTGCTCTAGACGAAGAGCCAAATAACTTAACTCTTTTATCTTATTTTGTTATAAGATGATAGCAATATAATTTATTAAGTTCCTACGCGAATTTATAAAGAATTTTTCGCCGGGGTTATGGACATGGATTCCAACACATTTCTAACACCTAATAAGGGGTCAATGACATTTTTATATATTTACTTTTACCTCAAGCTCGACGATTTCCTTATATGAAAATATAAATTTTATTTGCTCTTAATTCTGGATTCACCTTCCTGTGCATTAGTCAATGTAGCTTGTAGTACACCGGACTATATATTTCTATGGAAGTTTTTAATTCCTCTGGTTATTTATATAAATTATATAAATATATAATGTTCCACTGATTTTCCATTTTATATTTGTTTTATAATGGAATACCATACTATTATACCTTACAGTCTACATTATTATTTTACATTTGTTATCCTTCCTTCTTTGCCCGACAATATTGTATTTTCTCTTGTTATATTATTGTATTGGACAATGTTTTGGTTGAATCAATTTTATATAAAGAGTGCCTCACGGGTCTATATTAAATAAATTTTTATTGTGTTTTGCTAATTTGAAAGTAAATGAAACCTTTTCGAGGAATAATCCCACTTGGATTATTAACTTGAATGATTTAACTAATCCTACTTCTCTAGATAGCATTAGAATTAGAAATATTAATTTTAGTTGTATAAATGAATTTATTACTTAACCTTACTTAAAACTAGACTATGTATATAAAATCACTCTCTTATATAATTAACTATTATATCATGTTCACAACCAAAATAATTAATTTGATAGTCTATGGTAAAACAGATTATATTCCATGTTTCCTTGTTTGTAGAATAAAATAGATGTCCTTTCCAGGCAGAACATATTCTCTATCTCCTCTTGTTTACAATAGTGTGTTACACTTATAAGAGGTTTAGTCCAATTGATTGTACCATTTCCCATGGTCTCCAATATAGTTTACTTATGCATGAGCTCATGTACATAAACCACAAGTTACTAAGTTGTTTTATTCTACTATTCCCAAGTTACAATAATAGTTAAAAGGGAACAAAACATTTTGTTAACCTCTTAATTTCTTCAATTTTGTAACTTATTCTATTCCTATACCTCTATAGTTTATACTTCCAATAGTACTCATTTAATTCTTCTCCTTACTAATCTATATTTATCCAACAAAATAGTTTAATTATGCATCCACTATATGTTCCATCACTAACTCTAATTAGAATACCCAATATAATTGTACATAATAATTCCATGTATTCATAGTTTAGTTGTTATACCACTATCTCTTACTTTCTAGTTCATCCACTTGTTTCAACACACACACATATAACCATTTTTGCACACATAATTTTACAGTTTTGTTACAGATAAATTCAGTATATATATATATATATATATATATATATATATATATATATATATATATATATATATATATATATATATATATATATATATACACACACACACACTCATTCATAACCAGAAAATTATATAGAAAAAATATATGAATTTCATTCTTGTACTAAAATCTAATCATAACAACTTAAATCAAGTTCATTATGAACTCATAAAGACACAAATATAATTTTATCTAACTATAACGAATGCTTGGGGAATATTAGGAATAAATCAGGTTCCACCCAACCATGAACTATATCCAATAGTTCCCCACTAGCTAAGACTTTCTTTCCCCTTAGAATCAACCCCCTATTTGGTTCCTAAAAGGTTTGTCTTATACATTATTCCTATTATTCTTTTATTGTTCTTTATAGCATGCCTTTCTCTCCCACTATGCTCAATTTATTCCGATTTTCACCCAACTTAGAATTTCTCTCTAACTAAGTTAATTAACAAAGTATTTCTCTTCTATTTTGTTAATATATATAACAACTTTCTCATAGGTATTTTAAGACACTTTTAGGGAAGGTCTACCACGTGGAATTTCAGTACTTAACAAAATTTAATGGAATTGCAAGAAGTGTATAAAAATATAGTGCTATTTCCATAATATTCCCAACCAATATTATTTAATAAAAACATAGATAATTACATTATCACATAGTTTCCATCCCTAGTATCCCGACTTCCATAGCCATTAAGTCCAACAATAATTTAAAATTCTAAAAATAGCCATGTCTAGAAAAGGAAGATATAACAGTGCTATACTTAGTTTCTTTACGATTTGATTCTATGAAGAAACCTCATTTAACAATAGTTGGTATATGAAGTTGTTACCCAATAAATATTATGTTATATTGATTCTTTGATGAATGGTTTATGTGTTGATAATGGTAGGATAATTTAGTTCTTGTTACTTACTAAGTAGTTGAAGTATCTTATTTACAATTTGGTTTATTTACCATTTCTCATAGAAACTTCCATTTCCCATTATGCATAGTTGTAACGACCCTAAACGGTTTATTTACCATTTCTCATAGAGACTTCCATTTCCCATTACTTATAGTTTTAATGACCCCATTATTATTATTAAATAAAATTATTGTATTTATTAGATATGTGTAAAAGGTTAAACCATCCTTTCGTACCCATAATTATATTTTTAGATAGAGGTGGAATGACCTGTTATAGAGTTTGGGTTCACAAAACTCTATAAAAGGTCATTCCTCCTCTATCTAAAACTATCCGCACCTGTATGGATTCATTATTTAACATAATCATATTGTTATGCTTCTCTCTAATTTGAATAAAATCTCTTTCCTTCTCTAAAGATCATGTGTTCCATTAATGTATCCTTATAGCACACACCACTAGCTAGTTTATTTGCATTTATAATAGTGTCATTTGTATATTTATATTTAAATACCTGTGATATAGTACTATATATTATAATGTCCTCACACTTTTCAATATTAAAATATGGCTTACATTTAGCACTATGCTATATTCAACTTATATATAATTTTACCACATACAATTGTTCCATTTTTTTTTTGTCTCCATTGCACAAACTCCTTATATAGACTCATATTTATGTTATATTAAATCTTTTTCTCTTCGCTTTTAATTCCTATGGTAAACCATATAGTTTTCTTCTTGGATTCTTTGATTTGGGAAAGTTTTTCCTTAAGATTTTTGAATCTCAATAATTAATATAAAATGTCTATACTTATAACATCTTCCTTCACTTGTCATTATATTCTCCATTGCACAAACTCCTTATATATAGACTCATATTTATGTTATATTAAATAATTAACATAAAATGTCTATACTTATAACATCTTCGTTCACTTGTCATTATATTCTCCATTACACAAACTCCTTATATATAGACTCATATTTATGTTATATTAAATCATTTTCTCTTCTATTCTAATTCCTATGGTCAATCATATAGTTTTCTTCTTGGATTCCTTGATTTAGGAAAGGTTTTCCTTAAGAATTTGAATCCCAATAATTAACATTAAAATTTCTATACTTATAACATCATTATGGCATGGATATTCCTTCATCATTATGGCATGGGTATTCCTTCAATCTCATTATGGCATGGATATTACTTCATCATTATGGCATGGGTATTCCTTCAATCTCATTTAGCAAGGGTATTCTTTCACTTTTCATTATATTTAACACATTTCTAATTAAGAGCTTGGTGTCTCATTATATTTAGTATTCCTTCACTTCTCATTATATTTAACACATTTCTAATTAAGAGCTTGGTGTCCATAAGTATTACGGTTAAACATCACTCATATCACAATTATGACATATAGTTGATATACCTTCCATGGTATACCTTGAGTACAATCACATTGTTTACTAGTGTAGCTTGGTGCACCATTATATGCCTGATTTACAATTGGGCATGGTTTAACACCTTGATAAACAAAATCAATCAATTCAAATTTTCGATGGCTAGGATTACTTTTTTGGATCCGATGGTGAAAAGGATGTAGGGCTTTCCAAAATGACCAACTATAATATTTTTTAGCGCACTTCTCTATGGTTTTGTTCTCTTCTTGAGTTCCATAATGTTTCTTTATCTAAATTAAACCATTCAAACTCTATCAATTTTTTTTTTATTATAACTAGTGGTCCTCAAAGGTTTCTTGCTTGTTGGCCTAGATGCACCTATAAGGAAAGAGCTAACCAGCCATATATTGGGTATTTAATGCCCTCAGAGCAGCACGCCACTTAGCCTGATAACACGGGAGCGGGCAAATATTATTTAATGCCGAATTGCCCGCTCCCGTGTTATCAGGCTAAGTGGCGTGCTGCTCTGAGGGCATTAAATACCCAATATATGGCTGATTAGCTCCAGCCCACCTATAACTTGACATTCAAAGGTATTTTCCTATGTTCAATAAGTTACATCGGTGATTGGTTCACTTCTTTGAGCATTATAAGGAATATAATTTATTCCAAAACTACGAAACTCTACACCCCCCAGAGGTATATTTTATTTTTATCTTTTCTTTCGAACCATAATCTGCCCTGAATTGATTTGGGATTATTCCTTAATTTTTTTTCTTGTATCTAAACTCTAATTTTGTTGTCTTGTTAAGGTGCCTACAAGGACTCGAGCAATAATTTCATCCTACACTCAGACTGTGATGAATTTGGTAAGTATTTACTTCACACTATCCTTACGATCGTCGCTTCTTCAAATGGAAGGATTCACTTTTCAATTCCGCACGGTAACCCAGGTTTTTCCTTGGTTTACCACGGATAAACTAATTGAAGGGTCTATTGACTTTTCTTTTCTTTGGTTTCTCGTTGTTCTAACAAACACTTTCGAATATCTCATTGCATTTTCAAAGTGTTTTTTCCTCTTTTATAACTACATCCATTACTTTACGGTCCATGGTGTCGAAAATGTATCTATCGTCTTCTTGTTTTAGGCATAGTGTTTATCTCCCTTTATCTGAATTTTTATTTTTCTTCCATAATTTTCTACTTGTTATATTTTTTATTTCATAGCCCTATAAAAAGTGTGTCCTGGTATTCATTTTTAAGGTATATATACAATCATGGGTTTCATATTTATTTTTTCTCAAGACTGCTTAGAATTTAAATCTATGCATTCATAAACCAGGGTTTCTAAACTTTGTCTTTAGCTTCTTGACTTCAGGTATGCCAGGAAACAACCAATATTCTCATGGGTCATTGTGCATCAAAACGTCCATCATACACTGGAGTTTAACAATTTGACTCACTATTTTATAGGTCAGCACCCTATAGTCTACTAACTTCTAACTAAGGTTGAAATGGCGTTCAACATGTGGGTAAATTGTATTAATTGATACTCTACTAAGAGGTGTTTCTTTTCTTTTTTATTTCAAACCCTGAATGGGCTTATTAGGTATATTCCATCCTTTGGACCTTAAAGGCTTTAGACTCGTAGCATGTAGTCTCTTTTTGTTTCGCGTTATTGGTTTTATATATATTAGTCGTGGTAGTTAATTGTTTGTAGTTAAGTTCAATAGTTATATAAATAATTTTAATTGTTATAATCACATCATATTTGCATCCTTCTCATTAATTTATTATTATCTTGTACTTTTTTTTATATCCTCTTGTATTAAAAAAATTTGAGTTATATGTATAATTGTCATTGTTTAACGAAGTTTAATACCATTTTTTATAATATAAGATGTAAGTTTAGTTGCGGGGTTTAGTCTAAGAAGGCTTCTAAACTTATGGTCTATCTTTGTAATTATAATACTTTAATATTAAGGCATACTCATATTCCTAAAACTATGGATAACTATAATCATATTGTTTATTGATAACCTAAAGCATTACTTTTGACTTACATTTTCCATAGTTTTTTATTGGCCAATTTTTTTTTACCAATTTTTTTTGGCATATACCAGAGGTACAAATTAGAATCTAGCTCATTTTACTAGATTCACAAGTTGGGAAAAAATTACTTTAATAGATTTATAGGAATATATTGAATATTAAATCTTTCTTTAAGTAAAATAAATAATTTAATTTTCATTATAGAAACATTTGACTTATGTTGCTTCTATGGAATTTTTGTGGGGTTCTAACCAACCCCAACCACATATTTATAGGAATGCATTTTCCTTCCTGTATATTTGTAGTATAGTTTTAACTTCTAGTACTCCAACACATGAAAGTAGTCCTAGAGTCTTATCTAAATAAGTATATAAATGCTTAGGTTTGATTCAACAACTGTACAATAATATCAATTTGAAGATCTTTCATAGCTTCTATTTTTACATTTCTATAGATTAATACTAATGACATAGTTCACTTACTTATTATGTTCATGCAAAGAGCTTATACTAGTTAGTTTAAAATTATCTAATAAGAGGAAATTTAATCATGCATGTGCATTTTATTTCATTCCCAATCGATACTTTTAACTCTCCAAATAATATTGTGGGTTTCATCATAATCATCTACTTTAATAGTTGTTCTTACGAAGCATTATTACTTTCTTCCACATATAGATAACTATTTTCTTCCCCTTCCATCTAATCATGCCAATAAGTAACTAATAATTTATAATATTTCAATCACAATAATCATATATCTCATTAGATGGATCTTTTTATAAAGAATTGAAAATATGCATGCAAGCTAGTAGCTTATACAACTGATTTTATGTTTTCCATACTCAATCTGAACTATAACGGATTTAACCAATTCCAATATTAGCATATATAAAAATATAAATATAATTCCCTCTTTTATCACTTTGTAATTTAATAAGCCTGAGAAATAATATTGCAGAGGTAACTAGAAAACCACTTTGGGAGTTGGGAATCTATCCCTTCCAACCCCAGAGAGGGATCCCTATGTATAATTTAGCTATGTTCTTCTGAATAATATTAGGCTAGCTATTAGGTTCATGTTTTGGATTTTAGAATTGGTTTGGGTTGAAACAAGGAAGATAAGTCCTTGGGAAATGGAGTCACGGGTTGAGTTCAATCAAAACACGTTCTACAGGAAACCCTATAGGGCAAGATAGGCACCTTTGCTGGATTATTAAGGTTGAGGTTTTAGAAGAAAATATGAGGGAATTAGATTATACCAGAGGAGTTAAGAATTCTAATATGAATTATCAAGTAGAAAACATTAATATTATTACTAAGTCGGAAGTAGAGTGTAGTTTGCAACAAATTATACTTGTTTACTTCTTTAGAATAATCTAGAAATTAATGAATAACATATGAAAACAGTGAAGACAAAGATACAAAGGTAAATTCACTTCACCAACATAAGTGAACCAAGAATCTTGTAATTGATGCAATTGTATTACTAAAGTTTGATCAAAGAGGCTCTATGAGCTACTTTACATCAATGAGTCCTTCTTCTCCACAGGTTCCAACCCTTGTTACTTCAAAATTTGAAGTATTATTACATGAATACTTACAAAATATCTTGAGTAAAATAAAATATCTAGTAACTAATTACATATGTTTCTTATCATTACATAAAATGGGAATTCCAATGTATCACTAAGTGACCGAATTCCTCCTTTAGAAAGTCAAAAGAGCAAGTTCAATGCATCTAGAAATTCATTTGCTAGAAATAGGGCAACACTTAATGAACCTAAACTAACTCGAAACAACTTGATAGATGTCACTGAATGTTAACCCATCCTTCTAGTTCATCTTATCATCAATATTAATCTCTCAAATACTTCTCATCTGACCTAATATTTCCCAAAATTCAAAATCTTGCCCAAAAATAGGCTCACTCCCATGTGAATTTTTTTCCTGTAAAACTGTAACATTTTGTCTCCAAGTTACCTTCATATATTTCACCCTATATTATATGTTTGAAAAGTGAAATAGGTTATTGTATATGAAGATGTTAGTAAGATAATCCTCCTTCATGTTTTATAAATTATCCTCCAGCTGTTCATAATCTACTCTGCAAAAACATGAGTAAAACAAGATTTTGCGCAATGAGAAACATAGGTTGTAATGATGTGAGTGAATATCCCAAATTGTAATACATGTGTGAAAAGTGAGATACATTTTTGTGCTTTAGAATCTTAGGAACAAAAAACTTCTCTAGTTTTCCAAGATTCATCTTTGTTTGGCCACAAAACAAATTTTAAAAAGATGGCTGAAACAACAAAAACTCTGAAAGTTTACATAGTCACAGTACATTTGGGTGCCAAAATTTGATGCTTTAAGGGGCCTGTTGATCTTTGTTGTATATGAAACTCTTTCTCCAACTGATACTCTTTGTGAAAATACCTCTTTGAACTTTGCATAGTCAAAGGGCAGTCAAGGTCAAAATGACTCAAAACATCTCTGAATCACAAAACACTGCTACAGTTGATGGTTTTTATTGCTTGATTTCCTCATTACGCAAAACTTGTATCCTCACAACATCTAAAATATCATGCTACCTTATGCAAAAATTTATAAAATGACAAAAAGTGACACATGGATGCAACAAATTAATTAGCTACTACTTCAGCCAAAATGTCAAGGATGCTCCTCCTCCCTTTGGTTCTTTCTTGTTTGGCCTCTCTTAGCTTCTTTCTGGTCCTCTAAAGCTTATTCTTTAGTATTCCTATTCTTTCTCTATGACTTAAATTTCTATCATAGTAATTCCTTGTTAGGTTTATTTGGAGGTCATTGTCTCTATTGGCTTTATGCACTAGGTTCTCTAGATGATCATTGACTCTTTCCAACCAATATCCCTTGTTTTCTTCAATTTTAGCTCTTACAGTGTCCACTTTGGCAGGTTGGGCTAGAGGTGGAGGCATATCTTCAGTAGCTTGTTCTTTCCTAGTCATTGTTTGGGTTCTTGGTCTTCTAGGCTTTGTCTAAGGGACATATGCCTCTTCAAGATCAATCACCTCTTTACCTTTTTCTTTGACTGCAAGTGATGTTGATTTAGGGAGTGTTTCATGTTCCTTGTGTGCTTGTGCCTTATTTACTTGATGCTACCAATTTTTGTTTTTCTTTTTTAGGAAATCAATAGTGTAATGGGCTTTCCCAAGTCTTTCTTGAAGCTCAGCTATGAGGAGGTCCTTCTCATCCTTTTTTCTTGACTGTCCCTCTTCAAAATGGCGTGTTCATTTCCTACAATCACTTCTTCTCCATACTATTGAGTCAAAGTTCTTTCGGAAGAACTGATGTCCCACTTAGGATTTTTTTCTTTTTCCTAGATCTTTGGGGAATCTTTCTCCTAGATCTTTGGGGAATCTTGATTTTCTTCAATGCAGCAACATTTTTTTCCTTTCGAAGTTTTGTCTCCTTTCTCTTCTTATCTTGTTCTCTAGTAATAATCCTCTTCCTTGTGGGATCTTCAGTTGATTCTTCTTGCTCTGGCGTGTTTTGATACACCTCAGGTGTAGGATTTTGTTCTTGGATATTTGACATTTTTGATTGGTTTATGAAATTAGATGCTACTAGGAAATCATCTCATTTGGTGACTCTCTTTTCCAACTCCTTCAAAAGAAGTAGTTTAATGAGGACAAATTGGAACAAGCTAGCTTCATGTTTTCCACCTCTAGTTTTCACTTTCTCTGCCATCTTACCCAAACTTGTGAACAGATAAAAATGCATATTTAGGCTCTTTGTCCCGGTGAAATGCATGAGAAGCCTAATATGATACTGATGAAATCTTCTAAATCTACCCTCATATGTGAAGTATCTCTGTATTTCTTTCAAAATTCTGTCAAATTTATGTAAGAGGAACTACCTTGGAATGTACTTTCCATAGTTTCTCCTATACAAGGGTTTGATAAAGGGCTTATATAGTGCAGGGTATAGCTCCATATTCTTAAAGTAGCAGTCTCCTATCAAAGGGATATGTGTAGCCAAATAAATGGTTTCTTTTGAAACTTCAAACTCAATGTTTCCTATCTTTACCATGTTTCCTTTAAGACCATGGGAAAATTGTTTTGCAACCTAAGAATGAAAACGTTGAACCTCACACTTTTTACAAACTTTTGCACATCCTACCTATTCAAATGTTGCCCAAATGGTTGGGTCACTTGTCAATATCTCTTTGCTCCTAGGTTCCACTCTGACGGGTTTTACTCTGATCCTTTTCTTTTCTTCTGATTTATAAATTTTGTTGATGAAGAGTATCACTGTTTTATGCTTAAATATGATGAATTTGAGTGAAGTTCAAGTGTAGAATGACCAAACTGCTAGGGAGTGGTAAACCTAACCAATTAATTAAGATGAAGGATGAAAAATGATATAAGGGGTAGGGTTTTTGTGAGTTACGCTTGAAACTAGTTGTTAAGGTGATAATGACATGCAATGTGAAGGTTTCTTGGTTGATAGATGAGATCGAAGGGAAAAATTGGTTGTGTGGCAGGGTTTAGACAAGGTAAGATAAAATGAGATTTTATTTCACCTAAACATGGAATCTAAGGGAAGAAATGATCAAAAAAGGAAATTACAAGGAATTTAGGTCATTTTAAATTAGCACAGGTCAATTCAACTTGGAAATTGGAGGGAAAATAAAAAAACTAAAAAAATTTGTCTTTGAGCAGTCAATGCAGAGTCACCTTAATTTTTTTTATTGCTTTTCATACATGGGGGGTGATTTAAGAAAACCTGGGACATGGGTTTTGTAGAGAGATACTTGTGTATGGGGAGGTGTTGGAGAAACCAAGATATTTTTTCGCCAGGTAAGGTCAAGCTGATGGGGAATGTTTGCGCAGTTACTTTGCGCAGTCTTTGCACAGTCAACCACAAAAAAATTTCTCAAACTCTGCAATCGATCTTCTTTTTGTGTTGGTATGGAAATGCTCACGTTCTCCTTGGGGAAATGAGGGATATGGAGTGAAATAGGGAAAGAAAATGAGAGGGAAAAGTATTATGAGGAGTGATTCATGAGTGACAACGAGGGGAAATTGAATGAATAGTTGGATGAGTGAAGTGAGAGGAGAGATAGATCTTTAATGGGTGGGGTAGTACAAATTCTTAGGTGTCTTTTCAATAGTTTTACCTTGAGATGACATCACTGATGATGACAAACCAAGATATTTAGTATCCAAATGCCATAAATTACCTTTTCATGATGACTTTACTCACCCTTTTGAACCACATTTCAAATCACTTGTTGATGACAATAGACTTAGGAAAATTACAAATTTGAGATTTAAGGCTCATTTATTACTCCTAACTTCACAAAATTTGCAGAAAATGTAAATCCCTTTATGATTATCCTAGAACTAATTTAACTGATTTTTCTATTTTCTAAGCTAGTAAATCACTATTAAAGAGTGTGAACAACTTCTAATTTATTTACATTTCACACCTAATTAAGATTAAACAGTGTAATCAACCTATTTTGTTTCTATTCTTATTCCAAGTGGCATTTAAAACAAGCTGCACACTCATTCTTTAGAAAAACTTTCAAAGACTACTTAACTGTTGTGTTTTTCTAATTTTGGTGGCACTTAGAGTTGCTCATTTAGGGGCATAAATTTAATATATTTTATTCATCATTTTTTCCTTTGTATAATTTTTTCTACCCCTACAATATTTACTTTTGCTTTATATATATATATATATATATATATATATATATATCTATCTATCTATATCTATATCTATCTATATATATATGTATATATAATTTTTTATTTATTTTTATTTTATTTTATGGAAATAATTTCAAAACTGAAACATTATTTACATCTCTCAAACCCCAAATAATCATGTAGAACATTAACTCATCCTATAAAAATTATAGCACCCTAACAATGGCTCCAATGGGGATGGCATCCTCCTTGTGAGGTGCCAAGAACACCGTAAAATAGTAGCCTAATCCATTGGGCTAATCCCAAATTTTCAACCTATTGTGCCGTAAAATATTTGTGGCTAAAAAACTCTCAAAATGGAATCAAAACCATTCTGCAAATTGAAATCTGAAATACACACAACACTGAAAGTTGTACTGCTATCTGAAATTGAAACTGACAATAATGCTTGAAAAATATTCTCAGAGTAATGAGCTTATTTGCACATAGCTACCTATCCTACATTGTTGAAAATCATGCTGAATCAAATAATACAAAAAATGCCAATGAACCCAGTTAAGTACCTATTGAAATATGTGGACTTCTTGACTGCTTGTTAGAAAAATCAAAAGGACAGCTTGACTATTGGTCCACAAAACCAAAGCTATAATGTGTAATGGAAACCACTGATGGATTCGGTCCTTAGAGTGAAAAAATGGTTGAACACTTAAGCTAAAAAGAACCTCCACGTAGTTTTCCACGGGATCAATAAAGGCATGATTAATTAGTTTACCTTTCAGGCCTTTAATGACTAGTTGAGCATGAATGATTTTTTCAGATGTATCCTAAAGGTTAAACCCTCAATCCAACTTTGTAGTTTTAGTCTTGTGCTCGAAAACAAAACTCTCATCAATTTGCAAATCAAAAGGCAACACAATCTCCTCTTGTTTTGGAGAAGGAATATTTTCTAAGAACTGTTTAGGATCTTGGAAATTGTAAGATAGGTTCTGAGTATCTAAGAATTGAATATCCTTATTATATCTTTCAGCAGATAACTATATAAAACAAACTTTAATTTCAGATGAAAGTTTGCATGATTTAAAACAATAAAACACTGTCGTTGAAAAAACTTAATCAATTTGATAATGCACAAACTCATTCCAAAATTCTTTTAAAGCTTCAATAGAGATAGGGTCTACCACATACCCTCATCTTATTTAGGTGAACCTTGATGAGTGTGTAGTGGAGTCACCATGAGTGCTCTGCAATCTAGATTCTTCGACAATGGAGTCTTTGGATCAAGTTGAAACTTGATTGGAGTCACCAGGTGAATGGTTCAGCCTTCTTGTGTCTAATCACCGCCCACCATCAATAATCAGATATGAAACTTGATTCTCTTTCTTGGGGAAGAAGAAACCGTTCATTCCCTAGTATGGTCGCGAGGATGTTATCACTCTATAATTTAATAAGGATAAGAAATAATTGTAGAGGTAACCATAAAACCACTTTAGGAGTTCAAAATCTAGCCCTTCCAATCCTAGAGAGGGATCTCTCTGTATAATTTAGCTATGTTCTTATGAATAATATTAGGCTAGCTATTAGGTTCAAGTTTTGGATTTTAGAATTGAGTTGGGTTGAAACAAGGAATATAAGTCATTGGGCAGTGGAGTCATAGGTTTAGTTCAATCAAAATAGGTTCTACAGGAAACCCTATAGGGCATGATAAGAACCTTTGTTGGATTCTTAAGGTTGAGGTGTGATTTAGAAGAAAAGATGAGGGAATCAGATTACACTAGAGTAGTTAAGAATTCTGATACTAATCATCAAGTAGAAAACATTAAGATTATTAGTAAGATGGAAGAAGAGTGTATTTTGCAACAAATTTTGTTCTTTTACTTCTGTAGAATAATCCAGAAATCATTGAATAACATATGAAAACTATGAAGACAAAGGTAAATGCACTTAGTTTGTGGAATTCTTTTGCTCATTCATCATAGTACTTCTCATTCAGATAGAAGGATTTGAATTTCTGCTGAAATTCTTTCCACAATACCATATTTTCTTCTAGCAAATGTACCATCTTTGTCTCTTCCCCCTAGAGAGTGGCTTTTCCCCGCAACCGATAAACTTCTAACCTTTCTTTCAAGTTTCTTTCATATTCGTACACTTAAAAGTATTTAACCATATTTAATAGCTAGGCTACAAAATCTTCTTCCTTCTCTTTGTCGTAGGTCGGTGGTTTTATCTTCCAGAACCCCCTCTGGAGTTCCTTCCTTTTCGTGACTTTTTGATTCTTAGAATCTTATTTTTCATCTCCTCACTTTCATATTTGTTTGGTGACATTCTTGGTTGTTTTGTTTTGACCCTGCTAGTTCCACACTCTTATGACTGGATTTCCCGGTCCATACTCTAATAAAATTCTCTTGTTCTTGACTAAATTTTATCAATCGTTCATTTCTATTTTGGAGTTAAGCAAGTTTCTATTGTAAATTTCAGATTACCCTGACCAACTAGTTGTAAGAGGACATACCCCCTTCTCCCAACTCTACATACACCTCTTCCCCTCTTGCAGTGTCTAGATGAATATCCTTCATTGTAACACCCCTCCCTTGTGTGTTAGCCTATTGTAACCTAAGATGGGAAAATCTAAGTGTGATATGTAATATTGGAAAACAAAAATGTTATTAAATAAATCACTTGGAAAAGCGAGACACCAAGAGATGAGATTCTTGCCAAATCCCATTGAGGAATGGGATAAGGATAAATCTTTCATGATAAGCTTCTAGATGTGATTATAGATAAGCTTGGATGGATTGGAGATAAATATCCATCAGATGGATTAGAGATAAAAATCCATCAAGGAAAACACATAAAAGCTTTCCGGGAGATAAAGGCAAGCTTTTATGAAGAAAAACCTCGTGCGAGATAAAGATGATCTTTTCTGGAAAAAGACCTAGGCAAATGGAAAAATCCATAAGAGTGGGATGCCACTAAGGGAAACTAAATCATGAAAGAGGGTATTAAATAACAATTTAATAGATCAATTGGAGGCAGTTGATCTATGGCAAGAGCCTCAGCTCAAGTGGAATCAGAGGTGATTCATGGTTGGGTGGCGATGCTATGCTCTCCAAGTGATGTTTTAGTTGGTTTCATGATGCGTGGAATGTCTATTTGTTGTTTTCTTCCCATCTCTATTATAATTTAAGTTGCCTAAGAGAAGGTTTGCTCAAATTTCCTCGCCATAAGAAGGACTAAATTAATTGTATGGAATGCTTATACATTAGTAGATTTACTGATGTTCTGCACCATTCTGGTCAGTTATTACTTGCATGAAAAATGGTGAATGGTTACTCTTGACATTTTTATGTGGATGTATATGTGGCGTTATCTGTAAGCATGAGAATAATGAAATGTGTTACTTGGGGTAACTATTCAGAAGTGGACTTATCTATGTTTATGTTTTTAGGAGTTGAGTTTTAGATAAATGCATGTGATTTTTATTGCTTTCCAAAGTGGGGACTTGGTAAGTAGTTGTATTACTTGGGCCATGGAGCCATTTTTACTTTGCTAGAATTTACATGTGACCATTGTACGTAAGAATTATGACAACATTTGTTGAGTACGATAATGGTAGGGTGTTATGTTAATGATTTCATTAATGTTGTTAAGAAATTAACTCTATGGGATGGCCATATATAAATTAAAGTGTGAAATAACTAATGGCATGAGATGTGGATACATGCAAAACCAGTTAGGGGACAATGCTCCTAAATATTATAATCAAAGATTCAATGTTTTCTAAGCCATGCATGTCAAAAGAATGGTATCCTATGAGGCTAGTCTAGCTACTTTTTCATGTTACATAAAATGGTTATCACTAAACTATTCAACTCTGCATGTAGGAGTAAGATCAAGATTCCTAGCTATGCGGTCATGATGGTTACCTTAAGTTCAAATCAATGTTCATTAATGCTTGTGTGATGTTGTAAAAAAGTGTTGCTAACTGTATGCTGATATTGAATCCTCACTTCCAATCGTGAAGTATGACAAAAGATGACTGACATAATGTCTTATAGATGGAAAAATTCCATGTCATGGATCCACCTTATATAAGAAATAAAACGTTATACAATTATGAACTCCATGTACTCTTGGCAAGAGCCAAATCTTAAGTGTAAAAGAGAAAATTTTTGAGAATAGGGAGTATAGGGGCTAAATTTCAAGGTAGGCTGAGGAGGTACATTACAATCATTTTTGACTGAGAGTGATATAACTATATAGAAGAAAATTTTTCATTATCAAACATTTCTTGTTATTGAAAATACTGCTATTGTAACCTGTGATGGAACTTATATGTAGGCTGAGTGTAGAAATCTGGGCTCTGATACCATTTGTCATGAACCCCAACTAAATTTGTTTTTTTCTCTATAGAAAAATTGTTATTATTCAATAGGGATACTGATGGTATTTCCATAGCATACATACAGTAAATTCTATAAAGGAATGGTTTTGTTCATTTGTACTTCACTGCTCTAACAACCTGATCACCATACTCCCTATGCATTAGGATCTGCATTTTCCTCATGCATTTTCCTTATTAATTTTTAATCACCTATATCTAAATTATGAACACCCTTACATGGCTATAACCATCAAGCCTTAGTGGGTGAATGCATTCCCCCAACCCACCATAACCTAGTATGCTAACTATAGGTTTATGGGTTATAGGGTCCCCCTTATACTATGACATTCGATTTATATTATTTTGCATTAACTTACTTCTTTATACTTTGGAATTAACCTTCTTTATTAAAGGGTGCACCTCTCTACCCTTACTATCTACGCATTCAATGGTTTCTCAAGCATCAATGGTACCCATGGTCAATAGAAGGGTGCCACATCCCTTGGGCCATGTGGTCTTACCCTCCCCATGTACCTGACCTCATTGGTTGACTACACGTTGGTTGAAAGGAATTCAAGGGTGGCGAACATTTGGTTATAGAGCGAGAGTTAACAATAAACCCTCAAACCCTAAGTGCATGAAAGCTTTAAGCCTTACCTCATTCTCATCATTGCATGTTACAACTCTGTGGGTTGCATTCCATGACTCTCTATGCCTTAGTTTTCTTTCTTTATGGTTGAGGTATGACTTCCTAGTGTTATAGGCTTAAGGAAATCGTTCTAGGTTTCATGGCGGTTCTCTGTGGTGACAACGCTAGTGATGCAGGGTTTTCATGTGCATCCTTCTTAGCTTGGTTCCTTGTGCCTGTGAGGTTTCAGTGTTTTATGACTTGCCAACATTTAAGGTAACTGTTGCTATTATTTTTTCTGTGAATTCGGTGATTTCTGTGTACTTTTTGTTATACGATCTTTGATAGATTTTGTGTTCTTCTCTGCAAGTTTACCTCTGGTATAGATTTGGAAAGGTCAGTGAATATCATACCATGGCCTTCACCCTTGCATGCGATGTTGTGGGTTAATTTACATTCGACCTTTTAGCAGTTTTTCATATGAATTTCATTTCTCAGTTTTCACTCAGCAAGCCTAATATGCCTATAGGTGACCTCTCCAATGAATGGTGGTCCTTAACCTCTTCAAAGGTATTCACTAGACTAATGGGTTCCTCTGTTGCTTAATTTGTTTTGCTTTCATAAAGGTATTTTTGATTCATTAACTGAAGGTTGTCGTATTGTCTCATGGCAGGTAAATTTTGACCCCTGTAGCGATTAGGGAAGACTTTCTCCTATAATCGTCGAGATAACTCTATGATGTGCTCTACTACAAGGTTTTTCCTAGAATCTCTAGTTCTCCTAATGGCTCCTGTCGTGGTTATGCTTACTACATTAAAAGATACTCTGCTTTGGTTGCCCTATTTCCTGA
This sequence comes from Pinus tabuliformis, assembly GCA_031772625.1. Classification (NCBI taxonomy): domain Eukaryota; kingdom Viridiplantae; phylum Streptophyta; class Pinopsida; order Pinales; family Pinaceae; genus Pinus; species Pinus tabuliformis. The sequence goes on from CM062808.1 coordinate 823,413,846, forward strand.
AATGGGTATAAGTTCAACCTTCATGGCTGCCATCACCCAGTGTTATTTCTTATAGTCTAGTATGTTTTTAAGGTATTTGTTTTTCTCTTAAAAATGTCTTCAGATTCCTGTAGGAAATTCGCTATATTGTAATTTATTTGGACATTTCTTTGTGCCTTCTGTTTGACAAGGACATCCCTCACCCTGTTGGGTTTATGAGGTTGATATATTTACTATTGTACCTTGAAGGCAATACTGCCTAAGTTATATGAACACTTTTATATATGTTTCACTTTTAAATGGTAACTGCCTTGGTTAATATAACTTGATTTGGGGTACTTCATTCTTCTGTGCATGAATTTTCTTGTATCATATGAAAAGTTGCTATTATTTGCTACTCTGTATATCTTCTTGCTACAGTTACAGTTTTTATTGCAATTATGTTTCATGGTTAATGAATAGTCATGTTCCATCATGATCGTTATGTGTTTTCCCCTTTTGTTTGTTTTCCTTTTTGTTGAAATTGGGAAGAGGCTCTAGAGTGTTCAACTCTTGAATGCCTCGGTTTAGTACTATAAATGATGTGATGGCATACTAAAATAGCTTGCGACATCTGCCTCCCTTCCATTCATCTATATACTCCATGATACTTGCTTTTCATGTGGGTTTATAGTAGTCCTTTTTCGAATGTGTTTTCATTTGGATTTACTTGATTGTTCTAGCATTCTCGGTTGACTTTATACATGTGGATTTCCATAGCTTTATTCAAATAGAATTTCATTCAACTTACTTTAAGTCCATTAGCCTCTTACATTGTTATTGGGAAATCTAGTGTCTATTCAGAGCTGCTAGTCCCACTAAGATGGGTAGCTATCTTAGAAACAAACAGATTAAAGTCACTTGTTTTTCCTTTATGAGAGAGATGGGAAAGAACAAGAGAGTACCAACCTCAGTCTTCCGCTTGGCTCCTTGCTTGTTTCCTTTCCCCTTTGACAGAATCTCGCCACTGCTTCCTTACTTGCCCAACTTCAAAGAACACCTGTAGATTCACAGCAGCATAATACCATCAAAGCATAGATATATTTCACTGTAAACAATATAGGATCATATATATATTGACCATACAAATGCATATATCAACACAATATTCAGAGATACAAAAGAATATGGAGGAAAACTCAAATAGATTTATTAGTAAAAGTAGTAGAAGAGAGGATTACAACCACTTGGTCTGACCCAGTGCCATCCTCCCAGCTTGAAAGCCCTCTTCACCTCACACAAAGCAAGATCACCCAACAATGTCTTCAAAGAGAAACCAGCAACACCTCTTTGAAAATTACCAAATTCCAACCTCTGGATATTTGGGATGAGGGATCCATTTATAGATATCTGCAGGGGGGTGAGTCAGCTTCTGGGATTTTGATTAGTGTCATCTCTCTGATAGTTCTTGGTTCCACTTGGAGATTTCATGATCTCTTACTTATCCTTGGGCGAACTCAGGGAGGCAAGTGTCAAATGAGCAGCCTCTAAAAGATTCTCAGGTTCTCCACTTAGCAAACTGCTTGTGCCATTTGTCTGCTCTCACTCATCACGCCCTACAGAAGGGATTTTCAGTAAGCATCACACCTTTTGCATGTGGCAGGTGAGATGCATTGCACCCTTTGCACTGGACAATCTATATGGTCCTGCTTTGACCAGTTCTGAGTGGTTTCTCATGGAAAAATTCTGGGAGATGATGTAATTAGCTGACCTTACTCCTTTAGGGTATGAAACAACACTTTTAGGGACTTAGAAGCCCTTGGTTTATGGACATATGTGATTGGGGTTGTAGTGCCCAAATATGTCTATAATAGTTTCCCCCTAAAGCATGAGGTCATAAATCTTTTGATGTTGGGTGAAATGCTTTATAATTAGGATTCGAGGTTTTTCACACTGGAAGGTGACCTGTAATAAGATATAATACAATACATTATCTTCATAATATTTTCATGATCTAGTTGAGGCGGGAATTCCCATGCTCAGCTTGATAAATTCATTTTCATGTACATAGGACAGACAATCATCTGTGTGTAGACTGATGGTTCTGGTAGAGCCATCATCCCTTAGTTTGCATGATTATCTGTGCAGCAATGATGCACATTTGAAGCTTTTATTTTCTTGAATATATCGCAGCCCGAATGGATGAAACTAGATCTGGGGTCTTCAAAACTCATCCAATCTTCGCCCGAAAGTACAAGTTGATCCATGTGAAAAGATGTTCTGATGTCGAACATGGAAGGAAATCCCCTTATTACCAGCCAATGATGTGAGCTATTAAGAGGAACGAGAGGAATCACTGATAATGATGATGACCGTCAAGGTACTGCAGTACAATTCATGTGGTGCGAATACATGAGTTGATGTCGAACACCATGTAAAATATTTTAGTCGAAGGCCATTAGTGTAAACCTGTCGCCCGAAGTGAGAAACTTGCCATTGAGGCATGCATGCTTCAAAGTACTGAAAGGGTTGTTCCTAGGTCGGCTTCTTGGATAATGAGCTGATGTCGACAAGAAGTGACTTGTCGTAGGAGGGCATTAATGGATCCCACATCTACGACAAGGAATGGAGAAAATGATTTTTTGGAGGTGAAAACGATCTAAGGATACAAGGTTCGCGGTGGCGGTCATGAAAGAATGAAGCGTGAAGGTATTGTAGCGGATGAGACACAAGCTTGGTAGGTGAATTCTCTAAGCGACTTCTCTTGAACATATCGGCGACACTGAAATGGATTGGTAGCGTTAACCCCAAAAGTGGATGGTACGGTGGAACAATGGTGATATGACCGGTGAATAGATTAACCCAACCCAACTCAGTCATGGTGATTGAGTGAAAGTGTCATGTTTAAGAGTGACCTGCTACCAATAAAGTTTCTTTGAGTTTTCTTCCCAATTTTCCCTAGTCATTTCTAACAAGTACCTCTTTATTTTTTGTCAATTTTGAGGAGGATAACATATGCTTGTTCTATAATTTGCCCTTCAAGGAAACCCGTTGCTATGTTTTAACGAGCCTAGCAACAGCAAAACTCGCTCTTGTCTGAATGGACAAGTTTGTCGCTATTGTTTTAATGAGTTTAACGACAGGGATAACTCGGTCCTTTTCAATTTTAGAGAGTCTAAAAAGAGACAGAAAGAAGACTCCAATATTCCTTTTTCGTAATATAATCCCTTAAGTCCGAAAAAGTATAAAACAATGCGAAAGGGATGACTTTTCCATAGTTTTAACGAGCCGAACAAGACAAACGCTCGATCTTTTTGTGTAATAATCCCTCAGGTCCAAAAAGATTAAAATCTAGAGGAGGGATAGCACTTCCAATCACTTTAATGAGCTGGAGAGGCCAATCACTTGGCAATATTTTCATATTTTACGAGTCAGATGAAAAGAGCTTAAAGGAGACTCGTTTTTTGAGGAACGAGTGATGTTTTCATATTTTTATAAATGCTTTATTTTATACCATTGCTTTTTTCATTATTTAAGTAAATATAAAATATAAATTCATTGATTTATTTTGAATTTAATTGATCACACTAGTGCTTTGCGATCATCAATAAGCCTATTCATTAATGGAGCCCTTTAAGGAGAGCATTCATTTGGTAAAGGTATCCACTTTGTCCTTGACACAATCTATATATGTATTTGAAAGTATTTAAGATCTTAGCATCAATTTTTTTTTGTCATTCAAAACAAATTTCATTAGATTTTCATGAAAGAATTGTTTACAAAGATAATGTCGAGAGTCCCCTCTCTCTCATTCTGACCATACTTGTTTAGACTGGGGACTAGAGGAAACCATAGAAGACATTTGACAACTATTATTTCTGAGAGGCATGGTAGCCTTAACATATTAGCAAAAAACAAAAAGATGACCGGAATTGATCGTAACATATCAAGGAGTGGGATTGGGGTCCATTACAAGGGGAGATGCAAAGTAGCTAGCACGATCATGCATATGGAAATCTGTGTGTTCCACCTGTGCTTTCAGGTTGCATAAGTGTTTGTTGGTGTGACGATGGTTATGGCGAAGGTTGTCTAATTGTTCCATAATTTCACATTGAATGTATTGGACGTCCTTAATATATTCCATGATCTTGTTGTGGTCTTCATACTAATGGTCCCTAAGAATGTCCATGTTGAGTTGAATATTCCGAAGCTGCTTAGCTATGGACTCCATGGTAGTAGGACCCACTATATGACCTCGAGAGCGAGTTGGAGAGATAGGTGTAGCTTTCGCTATTTCCAAACTAACCGAATTGTGTGAGGATGATCTATGACCTTGCTCGAGATACCCTACATGGAAGTGATGTTGCCTCCCTCCCCCCTTGGTGAGGTTAGCCTCGTTGGTGGGGCATGCTTAGAATGGCATGAAAGAATAGCCTAATGAAAGGGAGTGTCAGGTAAAAATCGTCATTGCACTTGCAATAACAAGAAAAATAGCTAAAAACATGAACATGATGCCCCAATTGAATACTTACCAATAAATAGAAGACATAATCGATAACATAAGGAGATCCTGTATTGGAAGAGTCCAAAGGATTGGGCGGGGAATTCAACCTCCATATCCCACTTAACCCACTTGAAATAGGAACACAACCCCATGAGCACGAGCGAATAGAAACAGTGACCTCTAGCCCTCACGGGCACCCAAAATACTATTATGGATGATCAAAGACTGGGGTAGCACCCTCCCACATAAAAGAACCAAAGGTAATTCATAGCAGTGAGGAGACAACGGGGCAAGCCTAGATATGCATAGACAGAGCCCCCCTATTATTATGATAAGCGAACGAAGTTACAGACACAAGAACCTTACACCACCCAGTAAGCATGAGTTCCTGGAAATTTTATTTCATTGTTGAGGGTTTGAAGGTGTGAAGATGATTTGACGCCCTCATCGTTTGAGTTCCTAGATCGCACGAACAAGCCAACAATCCATCTCTGACCCAAACCAAACGAACACATACATCCACAACACTGCTCAACCAAGGTTGTGACCTGAGTGAGATGTCATGGAACCTGTCACACACACATATGTTCTCCTCCCTACTAAAATTCATCACCCAATGGACAAGACAAGAGTATCAAGCTCACATGCCCAGTATTTAACTACAAAGTGTGTCAGAGTCTTAGCATTCACTTCTAATGAATGCAGGGTTGGCATATGATCCAGAGTTAAATGTGTGCGTGGAGGTGGGATGAGCCCCAATAGGCGCACATGTGATAGGTGTATGGCTCAAAGGTCACCCCATATGGGGGACATTATTATTATTATGGTTCTCGAGTTTTGAACTAGTGAATTTGAGTTAATGGTGATTTTTTAAATTATGTAATTATAACTGATTCTTCTAATGGTTGCAACTCCCTTATTTCCTTATTACAATTAGGAAAACTTTGATGTTTCCCATGTTTCCTTATTACACTTGATAGTGGAAGCTCATCTATAGATTGTTACAAAAACTTTGACTTCTACACCATATCTACATACAAATAAACTAATTAGAAACTTTCTTATAAATTGGAAAATTAGTAATTTTAAATTATTAATGAAATTCCTTTAATTATTTCTTATTTTATTTAATTTTATTATTTGAAAATTTAATTAATAATTTAGTTTGATTTTGATTACACATACTCTTATTTACTCTCATTTAATGAATTCTTCACCATTTTTAGTCCCCGTCCCTTCGGGGCAGTAGGACTATTGTAATCGATTTGTAGCATTTTCAATAATAGGCACAGAAACCAAGCAACAAACGGAATTCATTAACCTAAGTTTCAAGTTTATATTCCATAAATCACTTTTTTTTAACCAATACGAAATTTCTACCGCTATTTCGACCACTAAGAATTTTAAAGATCTTATTTGGCCTCATATCGAGGCCAGGATTTGGGCAAACTTAGGATAAATCTTCATTTAACTTATGGATTCAATGAGTTTCTGAAAATGGAAACTAATGCTAGCATTAATTAATAAACATTAAATATTTGTTATGTGGATACTTGGTAATGTTTGGTAATGTTTACTTAGTTAGTATATCACACGACACACCACCAAGTTAATATATCACATGACACACCACCAAATCAGGACATCAGGTGCACAGATGGCTCTGTGCATGTATTGGTGTGGTGTCAACCTAACCTCTGTTAAAGAGATGAATAGGAGGGTGCGACTATGATCTCCTTCTATTTCTTCTCCTTCGAACCTCTGTTAAGAGAGTTGAAATCACGTTCTATTTCTTCTTGTCCGGACCTCTGTTAACAGAGTTGAAATCACGCACAGCTGAAATCTCTAGTAATCAACAGCAGCGGGCCACTGAAATCTCTATTAATCAGCAATAGCGGGCCACTGAAAGTTTCTTTACATCCGAAATCTGAGAGGGAGCCCTGTAATGGATTGCGAGCCTAACCACACAACCCTTATCGTCCTCAAGCAAGGTCACTATCATGGTTCTTCTAAGCGCCACCATGCACAACGTTCCATACACACCCCGACCATGGTGGACTTCTCCAACCTGCAACCCCATGAAAGAAATAAAACTCAATTGTTGCAGGGGAATGGTAGAAGCTAAGCCCCCGCGGTGTCTATGAAATGGAAGTCTAATGTGCCTCCTACTTCATCGGCCTCTGTCACGTGGGTGAAATGGTCTAAATCGTGGAGTTGGAGGAGCGCTCGCTCGTCAAATATCTCTGAGGCTAACCTTGCAAGCGAGACCGTTAAGTCAGCCAGCGTGTCCACCAGCATGTCCACCAACAATTTCTTCGCCACCAGGTTCTCTACGATCAGGTGATTCTTCAACCTTCACCGCTTCAGTCGTCTTCTTCGAATGTTGCCCTCCCTTCCTGGTTTCCTCTTTCTGCTACCCTCAGTTCTGCTGCCCTTAGTTCCGATTCAGGTCAGGTCCAGGCTAGCTATTAGCAAGCAGGTCCAGCGCAAGGGTTCAAGGTGATTTGCCAGGTCTTCTCTGGCTTGTTGTGCACAATGCCTACTGTTCAGTCAAGGTGGCAGAGGCTTAGTCTTGTTGGGCTGAGCCAGGTGTTATCATGGAAGATGCACAAAGCCCTTATGAGCATGAAGCAGATATCATAGGTGAGGACCTGAATGGGATCAATTCAGAAACTGAGTCCAATGGACAAACAAATAAAAAGACCTCTCCCAATATTGCACAAACCATGAGGAGCTTGACAGTAGAACTTCAAAGCTGCAGAGCAGATAATGAAATGTTGATCAAATCTCAGGAAGAAAGGAGTGCCTCATCTCCTTGATGGCTTCATAAACCTAGTTGATGTATAGAGTGACTTTCAGATGCACATTTAAGGGTTACAACTAATGTTCTTGTTTTTGTAATTATTAGGCTCTCTTGTAAAAAATTTTACTGGCAGTAACTGGATTGAATTATCTTGAATTGATTTATACTTTGCTTGGATAGCAAATAATTCTAATGGAGTGAATTGTGTGTATTAGCTAATTTCATTGATGTGTGGATAGTTCTCTACAATGAACTGTGTATATTCAATTCTCTAAGGTCTGGTGAAAGTAGTCTTCAAATCCGATCTCATTGATACAACATAGCATGCCAAACTATGCTCTGACCATAACCTCATACGATGCATCCCCGAAATACAAGAAGCCAAGAAGTCGCTCCCACCACTCCTGCTATCAGCGCAAAGATGACGAGGAAGCCTGTAGCAGCGTTTCCCATCGGAAAATACACCACCCAGAAGGGGTTGGGTAACGGAATTCCCACGCCTACATGTCCACCATTACATTATTACCGGTATGCATACTATTAATTGCATCACATTTTGTGTAATTTGTAGACTAGATTACGTTGCGTAAATTGTAAAATAGATTATGCTACATTTCTCGATTGTAAAATACATCTGGTTTTTCTCAACACAATGAAAGTGAACAACTAAAACATTTTGTTGTAGTTCTTTTTTGGAAACATCGTTAAATAATGGCAAAAACCTAATTTTGCATCTTTGAAATGCAGCCTTCATTTTCAAAGATAATTCAGCAACAAATTTAGAAAAGATTCCATCAACATTATTGTTGGTAAGTGATTTTGTTACAAAGCTCACTATATTTGGTTCTTGTGAATATCTTTACACTAGTTAGTAGAAAAAGTAATAGATAAACTTTCAGTAATATTTGTTTTAATTAAATATTAACTATAATGATCAACACCCAACTGTAGAATGGTGTTTCTAGCTCTTCGATGGTTGATGTCAAATAGAGGCTTCAAGGTGATAGTACAGGTGAGAACAAGAGCACAAACTGGAAGTTCACTGAGATAATGGAACCAGTCCATTGTAAGTCTATTAGATTAACAGATACACTGCCAACAGGAAAGGAAAGTTCTCTTCTTATATATAGTAGTTTGAAACTACTGGTTTTCATGTTATCTCAATGCTCCCAATGTCATACTGCACCCTGCTTCTGTAAGAAACTCTATTGTCTGTTGAAGGACCAGTCTATTTGATCTATCTTCAGGTTGATCCTTCACCTTTCCTCAGTAATCATCCTCCATCACCCAATTGGGCTTTTAGTGAAGCTGAATTGATGATTACTGGTGTAGTCTCCTTTCCTAAGATTACTTTCCACAGATTTCAAAGCTTTTGTGCTTATGCTAAATTGCCAATTGCTGTGATTATTTCGATGGAACTTATGGGAGAGAGTGAATAATGTTGTGTCCTGGATTTCCATCTTTTGAATCCAGTAAACCCCTTTTCTTAATAGGCTTGTACCCCATTGAAAACATATTGATTCCTCCAAAGTAAAACACACCTATTCACATTTATCAACCAAACGAAACCAACTCTGAGGCCTTCCCAAAATTGATCTAGGTCTGTTTTTCCAAGGCTGGTAAACTCACATGGACTTTCTTTCTTATCAAAAACTCTCGCTCTACTGCATACAAAAGTACTATTATTGTTTGAGAGACACCATATCTTACAGTCTAGCAAAAAAAAAAAAAAAAAACAAGGCTTTAGATTGACAAATTTGTTCAAATCTCTTTTTGCCCCTGCTAAACATATTTAAGCTTTCTTAAAGGATATGAAGAACTGCTTGAAATGTGGGGGCAGAATTGAAACAAATTATGAAGGATTTCAAGATGACACAAACTTAAGGAAAAAAATATTTAACCTCTGTTCAGGTTTCCATGTTGGCTGTTACTCTAGAAAAGGCCTGTTTTACTTGAGAAACGACCAGCACTACTTGAGAAATGATCATTGTTGCTTAAGAAGCACCTGTTTCTTGTGTAAAACATTTCCATCAAGAAACATGAAATGGTTGCCAGAAATGGCTTTTCTGACACATTTCTCAGTTTGGACAGGTTTCAACCAGAAGTGACATAGCTGTCGTTTCTGGTAACAGAGCTATTTACAACATATTCACTTGGAAAATTAGGGAATACCTTAAAAGAATATGGTTTTGTGCTTTAAAATAGACTAGAAATCATTTGATATTGCATAAATTAGAGAGAAAACAGAGTATTTAAACAGATAAAATAGTGCCTATGAGAATTTGAAATGTAACTCGCAAAACTTACCGAATTTCAAGAATGATAAAGCATAGCCAACAAACTAAGAGACCATTATGCAAGTGACAAATAGTAGAATAATGTTTCTTTATGGTTGCCTAATGGAAAAGTTCAAGTGGGGACGTGATTGCAAATTTATTAGGAATTACAGGCAAGAATTGGTTACTAACTGTTTGCAACATTTTTACTAGAAAACATATGCAAGACTTTAACAGAGAATGGTGTTATGTAGATTATACCGTGCTCACCACAAAAGAATTCATCTTTCCAACAACTGTTTTCTCTTCCCACTGAAGAGTTTCTTATCAATGACTTTGCATGTGCCGTAAGGATCAGAGTTCCCTTGTAGGTTGAGATTCTTCTCCTATCAGACTCAATTTTCACAAACAAATCCATGCAACCAACCCTTTCACACATTCCCCTGCACGTGTGTATGTAATTCAGCCCAATTGCATAATGCATTTGAATAGCAATGCTGCACATAAGCTATGGATGTGGCAATGTAATGCTTTGAATCCATCTGGCAAGGTGCGTCTTCAACTTTGGTTTCACTTGCAGTAGTTGAATGCCTCTTCCATTGTCGATTTAAGTTCAATTAATCTTTCGAACATACTTTACAGGTTAAAGAAAATTATGTTCAACCACACATTTTGCAACCACCAAATAGCACCCTTATGAAAAATGATACCAGTGACAGAAGCCTAGAAGAGGTTGTCCCTTAGTTAGCTTCATCAAAGAATGATTCATATATAATGTCTGCTTGTGGTGCGAGAGCATCCTTGTTCAACATGGCAACATCTAAGGTGAGGAATTCTTCTGCTATCTACACATGCGGTTCTGTTGAATTCATGAGTTTCTATAGTGTAACATTATAAAGCATGTATTACATGAATAAAAGGGACCGTGAGCTCTATGCACTATGGTACAAAAGCACATAATCCAATGGTGCCACCTAAATACTTGAATGCCATCTTTGTTCCATTGGAAATCTAATAGTACCACTCGAATTCTCGAATGAATAGCCATCCCTGTTCCATTGGAATTGTTTTCGTTGTGCTGAGGAATAACCTCTGCTTGTTGCTGGTAGTCCTGCAGGATGGTTGGCAAATCCTGGCACTCCTGTACAATGTGCTGCAATAGCTTCTGGTGCAGCTTCTCTCTTTCCACCTCTAAATGCAGGTTAGATAGTTGATATTCTATAGGTCTAATTTCATTGATGTGTGCATGCAGAAGTGGCACTTTCTCAGCATCTAGTTCACATTTTGTTGTAGTTCTTTTTTGGAAACATCGTTATAAGTGATTATTAGCTATACTTATTTCATGTTATGTTCAGGCCGCTCTTTCAAAAGAATCAGTGCCAGTAACCTTAATTCAGAAGAACCAAAAAGTTGCAACCAACTTTGTTTGCACTATCAAAACAATGCAATGCCAATGCAATATCAACGTTGCAATGTATATCAATGTTGGAGCTCAGTAAATACTCTTTGTTCCGAGAATCCCTTATGCATGGGGCAGGTCGTTGCTGTGCATTACTATACAACTCTGATCATTTATTAAGTTCAATAATAGTGCTTTCGTATGAACTACACATTTTTAGTTTATTCAATTTCGGGTGCTTAGCCTCTGCACTATCAAAATGATGCAATGCCAATGCAATATCAATGCTACAATGTATATCAATGTTGGAGCTCAGCAAATACTCTTTGTTCTGAGAATCCCTTATGCATGGGGCAGGTCGTTGTTGTGCATTACTATACAACTCTGATCATTTATTAAGTTCAATAATAGTCATATGGGTGCAAGCATTCTACCACACTCAATGCAGGGACTTGCTGCCTCGCAACCTCCTTGTATTAAATAACAAATTTCATCATAAATTAAGTGACAATTAACTTATGGGAGTTTTCTCTTCGTTGAAATTAAGTGACAAGTTAACTTATGAGAGTTTTCTCTTCAAAATTTAATTGCTTCTTAGTTGTAAAATGTTGTACAACTTTATTTTAAATTTTTATTTTTATTTATTTATTTTCTTTTCATAAAATGTTTCAAAATCAAAATTTCTATATAATTAAGATTTATTTTTTAAGATATAATATTTGAATTTTTTTTATGTTGATTCATGTTTTATTGATTTAGTTTTTATCTTATTATGAAGTTTTCCTGTTTGGATTTTTTTTTTTATCATTTTCTATTTTATTTAGCTTTTATAAAAGTCAAGCTTTTGAAAAGTGAACCAAAGCAAATATATGAATGAAAAAAATTATATAATTTAAAAATTGCTGGAAATTCCTTGTTTTAGAGGTGGCACTCACCTGTTTCTTGTGTTAACTCCCTTGTAATAGTGACAACACCCATGACACTTTATTAAAAGTGAGTATTGTATTTTTGTTGAAATCTATGTTTTACATGTTGCAAATTATATTATTGTTGTGAGGTTTTTGATATCTATTTATAAGTTGGTAGTCATAAAGGCCTATTATGTTCTACCTTTTTCTTTCACTACCTACTTTTGATTATTCAATTTCTCATAATTTGATAACTTAACTTAAGATATCAAAATGATATATTCAAATAAAAAAAAACTATCAAAAATATGATTATAAGTTTAAAATTTTAAAAATTTTATAATTTTTTCATAAAACTATACCATACACCAATTCTTAAAATTATGCCAATTTTTTTACATGAAACCTGGAAAAACTAGGGAAGTAAAGTGGATAATGAACTTGGAAACTAACCCACTAAAATGGCCCAGAAGCTCAGCAAACAAACCACGGAGGCTCAAGCTCCCAACCACGAGGTTGATTCGCAGAAGATTCTGATGTTAGATCACTAACCTGCCAATTCCTTCAGTGGTTTTGAAAAGCCTACCCACTCGCCTACCTACTCGTGTTACTCGATCGATCTGAGGGAATCGAGCAGATTTTATATCCAATTATACAAGTTATGGTTGTGCATTTTGAATATCACCATTTTTTGCTACTTTGTTGTACATAGAAATGATTAGCATTGCACGTATTATCACTCCACCTTAAAGGTGTATAAAATATTTATGGTTTTTTTACTCATTAAAGTTGCAAAAGATATTTGTTTCAATTTGATGAAAAAAGTAATCTTTGCCAATTAAATTAGGTGATGTATCTGACATCAAGGGAAAATCTCAAATGAATTCTTGGTGTTAGATTGCAAGTGAGGTTTTGGCAGTTGAGTGTGACAGGCTCGGACTTCTCGTTACACAGACGAAAGGATATGATAGTCAGCAATATGGCAATCTATAAAGGGAAAGAGTGGAAGTAATGAGCGGAAGATACATACCCATAACATAAAATGGCTAAGCTGTGGTTATATGTGTTTATTTTATAGTGTTTCCACAAATCTTTGTGAACTCTCTGGGCAATGCCCAAGCTTACGTAAACATATACTAGATAACCAAGTATGGTATAGATCCTGTGTTTGGAAACTCTGCAGACCTGGGAGCATGAAGTAATCAGTCTATGAAACACATGTTTAGGCAACAGGTTATCATGCCTTATGGGGCAATTTACAGTGTTTGTTCATTTCATTCCTCTCAATATTGATCTAGATAGAACATAGGAATAATTGGGTGAAGCATATAATAAATTACAATAATGCACAACCCAACTGGAAAAAGCACAAGCACAGACCATGGTAGAGCAAAAGCACAAGAAACTGCCTCAATGTTTCAAAATGACCCAATTTAAAAGACACCATGCTTCCTTATATCCTTCATAGCACCAAACTATAATCTCTATGCCTTAGACCGAACTGTGTGCTTCTGCTATAGACTGTAGCATTTAGAACAAACTTGTATCTTTACTAGTCACTGTAACTGTGATCCAAACTTCTTTCTATTCCTTGTCACTACAACTGTGTCTAGCCCTAAAGCTCTTCGTTGCTCCTTCATCCCTATCTGAGTTCCTTTGACATCCGAACTTCTGAAGTATCTGAACTTACTGACTGTAATCCTATCTGAATTTCAGAGAGATATCCAAATTTATGACTGGAAATGTGAAGATCATACTTGCATATATATAGTTGTTCGTCTACATAAATAAGCCAACATGATCTATTGAGGGCATGTGTCTTCAAAATAAGTTAGCCGACATGAGTTTCACTTCAACTTGAGGCCGACTAAAGGAGAAACATGTGCTTGTCTTGTAGGGTAATTAGACAATCCTATAGACTTAAATACATTTGTAACATGCCCAAGAAGGGCTCTCCCTTACAGTGTTTATATGAGAGCTCAGATTGGTATGGAAGTCCTTCCACAAATCACAAGAGATGTCATACAATCCCTATTGGTGAAGTAACCCAACAATGCAAGATATATGCCAATGAGAAGGTATGACTGTAGATTGCTTATTATGTCCCTGTTAGGTGTTTATATCACTGCTGTAGGTGATATATCAGATCTAAACAATCCTCCAAAATTCACTGCAATCCTTCAAACAAGAATCCCTATAAATTAGATTTATTTCTTTATGAATTTTAGAGACTCTAGAATCCAATTTTTACCATTGCTTTATTAATGATCAGATTTAATGATGCATATATCAGACTTCTAATTTAACATAAAAGTCCTTCAAAAACTGTAAGGAAAGCCAAGCAATGCAAGCCCAATAATGCAAATGATAAATCTAGGCTATCCTCAAGGCAAAGGGAAGAGATTTATGCGAATAATGATTTTAAGAACACCACTGTAGAGTGAAATCAAACCTCTACAAACTTATATCATATCCTAGAAGCAGTATATTAGACCTCCCAGAATCACAAGCAAGTTAGAAAATCAAGGCACAAAAGGTATCACCAGGATGCTAGGAATACTGCCAATAACAAAATCCAAGCTTATGTGCTAGAAACAATGTAAAGATGCCACTGCATAATCACTGCAAGGAAAGATCAAAATGTTGCAAACTTGTATCAGAGTTCTGCAATGATAATGTTAGTCTTTTAATAGATTCAATCAGTCATCAAAATTACGTAAGGTGACAACCAAACATTTGTGACAAGTAGAGACATGACCTTCAGAATTGAAGTCTCTTTAAAGTGATATTAACTGAGTGTTTCCTTGTTAATAAAGTTGCTTCTTGATCAGCTTTTGTACAAACCACAGAGTAAAAGTGGCAACATAAAGCTCTTCTAAATATTAGCTTACAAAGAAGTAGCCAAAGGGCCACCAAAAGAACAATACTTGATATCCTGAAAATACAAGCAACAGTTGCTTAAAGAACTTATTATACACACCATATAATATTGCAAAAACAAGTTCCAGCAGTTGACCTCTCTATCATGCAACATGCCTAAGAAAATTCAGAAACATAAGCCTAAACGCAATGTCGGGTCATGATTTTCTTGTTTAATTGCTGACACAAAGTGGAAAGGTTAGAAAGGACACGAAATATAATTAATAACAAGGCTTGGCAAACTTCAATTTTGAGACCAAAAAGCAACTAAAACCATTTAATAGTACCAGGTTAAATTTTACAAGGTTTAAACTTTATAAGAATGACAGACTTTCTTCTTTTTCCAAAAAGCTATAATACTCACAGCAATGGTTGGACCCGAACCCTACAAATGGCAGTGAGTTGGTAATTGATGGAAAGTAAAGTGGATGATAGGCACACAAGTAGCATTCAAAGGCACTCTTTATGACTAAACACACTTACTGTAATAGGTATAGAGATAAAGTACATAATCCTAGCTCATTACATAGGTTAAGCTTAGTTAGCTTCATTACCTTGGATTCATAGAACCAGGCTACCAGTAACACGGACAAGATATAAGTGTTTTTCAGATATAAGAGAGCTTTGATCCACAAGAAACTGCCTCAATGTTTCAAAATGACCCAATTTAAAAGACACCAAAGAAAAATCCATACCTTTTCCACCCATGCCTCCTTATATCCTACAATGTAAGGATGTTTAATGCGTGAAATGAAAGCCATCTGCAACCAACAAGAAGAGACATGACCTTCAGAATTGAATTCTCTTTAAAGTGAGATTAACTGAGTGTTTCCTTGTTAACAAAGTTGCTTCTTGATGAGGTTTTGTACAAACCACAGAGGAAAAGTGGCAACATAAAGCTCTTCTAAATATTAGCTTACAAAGAAGTAGCCAAAGGGCCACCAAAAGAACAATACTTGATATCCTGAAAATAAAAGCAACAGTTGCTTAAAGAAGTTATTATACACACCATATAATACTGCAAAAACAAGTTCCAACAGTTGACCTCTCTATCATGCAACATGCCTAAGAAAATTCAGAAACATAAGCCTAAACGCAATGTCGGGTCATGATTTTCTTGTTTAATTGCTGACACAAAGTGGAAAGGTTAGAAAAGACACAAAATATAATTAATAATAAGGCTTGGCAAACTTCAATTTTCACACCAAGAAGCAACTAAAACCAATATTTCAAAATTAGCAGGAGTAAAAACATAAAGGAAAGAAGGTTGAACAAAATTATTACTGTCTAAAATACAAGTTCTAATTAAAATTGGATCACTTTCAATGAGATGGAAGTTTAATAGTACCAGGTTAAATTTTACAAGGGTTAAACTTTATAGGAATGACAGACTTTCTTCTTTTTCCAAAAAGCTATAATACTCACAGCAATGGTTGGACCGGAACCCTACAGAAGGCAGTGAGTTGGTAATTGATGGAAAGTAAAGTGCATGACAGGCACACAAGTAGCATTCAAAGGCACTCTTTATGACTTGCACATTGGTTGAGTTGAAGGAAATCATGTCCACCCATTAAGTACTATGATGAATAAAGAGCAGTATTCAAGCCTAATTACTTATATTGCTCAGATCTTAGCTATAGAGAATTCCATAATATGTACAGGTATGAACACGTGGCCGTAAACAGGTGTAAATGACTAAACACAATTACTGTAATAGGTATAGATATAAAGTACATAAGGTTAGCTCATTACATAGGTTAAGCTTAGTTAGCTTCATTACCTTGGATTCATAGAACCAGGCGGCCAGTAACACAGACAAGATATACGTGTTTTTCAGATATAAGAGAGCTTTGATCTTGCATTAAAACACTTTCGAAAAGGTAATGTGGCTATCTAAGCTATGAAAATGGCCAATGGTTAATATACTCTTGCTTCTCCTGCTTTTTTGTCGAATCAATTAATTAACTACTAAGTCGTTGAAGCAAATGATGACTATATGCTTGTGATTTCTTGTTTACCTATCCCTTATGGTTTCAGCTACAGGAATCAAAACGAAAACATGCAACTGTAACAAGGGAATTTTACCATGACCCTCACAACATGATATCTCAACAATGCAACAATCAAGTCATTGCTACCATTCACCTTGTTTGTCTTTTGATAGTGCAAACAAAGTTGCTGCCAGTAAAACATCTTTACAAGAGAGCCTAATTATTACAAGAACAAGAACATTAGTTGTAACCCTTAGATGTGCTTCTGAAAGTGACTATAGTGACTATATACATCAACTGTGTTTATGAAGCCATCTAGGAGATGAGGTACTCCTAGAGTGTGCTTGAGATTAGAGAGAAACACACCATGAAAACTGAAAAAGTCAAATCCTACAGAGGGTAAAATATGTCAATCTGTACAGACAATGACATCCGAACTATCCAACAGAAAGCTGCTATGTACGTGGAAATCTTGTAAATTGTATGTAACATCAGCAACGTCTTCTAGATATTTTTCATATGTCAGACCTGTTAAAGATGGACAAAGTTCTAGCAGCAAACTGTCTTTTAGAATGCACTTGTACTGAACATTTGCCTCTGTTTGGATAATGCAATGCAATTGTAAACTGTGTCGATATGTGGTTAACTTTCTGCATGTGGAACAATTAAGTTGATCCATGAAAACTGTTCCAAATGTATCCGCGGGCAGAGAGCAATTGTTGCAGATTGTAACAAAAGGTTCTGCATGTATATTTGCTATCGTCAACATTCCTTTAACATGGTCCATGTTTCAGTACAGTTTTAGCGTTAGATCTTGTAATAAAAATGCTAGGAGGACGTTAAATGAACGAGAATAATTTAGGAGAACAACAAATAAAGAATTATAATTTATATTTTGTGCACTATGAAAGAACTTTTGTTGTTGACACAGTTAGTTTACTCAGGTCTGCACGTACTCTGTTCGAAGTGACGGCTGTAATGAAGGTGGATTTGCAAGTGCGTAGTGATCCATGTTCTTTTCCTCTGGAAAGATTTCGAAACAGCGTCATTGGTGCTTCTTGTTTCGAAATTTGTTTTTATATGGATTTGAAAATTTCTTGAAATTACTGAAAAGATAAACCTGATTTTCAAAATGTACTAGTGTTAAATGTAATTGCTTTTAAGTAAATGTTAAAAAGTATAAATTATTTAAATGTTGAAAAGTATAAATAATTGAATTTGTATATATCGTAGCTTTGTCTTTTTGAGATGGGCCATCCTTGATATTTAGCACAAATTGTCCGCTTATTTTTTTTGCAACTGTTAGAAGACCAGCTATTGTGCCGATTGCGAATGCAGTTGTTGTGCTTGTGAGTTGGCTAATAGTGGTTGTCGGTACAAATGTGTATTGGGTATAGATGGCTGGAAGTGTTTCTACGATGCTTTTCTCATGTAGAACAAGTATGCACGTACAGTCTCCATGGTCATAAATTGTTTTAGGAGAGATCTTGAAATCTCTAATACAAATTCCCTGGCCAACTACAAGTTTGTCTTCAATAGTAGCAATGAGGTTATGTGGCACATTCAGTGTAATTGCCATATTCCCTTTTCTATCCACTAGGTCAGCACGTAACAATTGAATTCCGTGTACTTGATCGACCATTGTTTTGTATATTACAAGAATCTGACCGTGAAAGATTGTTCCCAGTTTCAGGCTTTTCAACTCCTGTATTGTGATCAGTTTGCATAGTTGATGCTTAGCTCTTATTTCAGATTCATTTTCCTGTTTCTGCCTGTAGAACAATATTAAAAGAATCTGAATTAACATTATGTTTGTACTATAAAACTTGTAAGAATAGATTTAAAGGTTATTTAGTTACTTTTTATTAGTTTCTGAGACGTTGCAAGTCTCTGAGAGAGAGCAAGCCTCTGGAGCAGTAACCTCTTTGTGTTGTCTTTTCATATTAGTTATCTGTACAACACGAGTACAAGCTATTAGGTTTACAAGCAAAATGTGTTCTATGTAATAATAAATCTGTGCATAATGTTATTCTATGTGTGGTTACATACCTAGATTAGTTTGCACAGAGTGTTGCAAGGAAGCTACAAGAAATAGACTTTTAGTATGGCCATTGGAGATTGATATTGCTCGCATAACAGCGAATTTGTTCGAATATGAAGTTTAGCAAATTGTAGAGAAACTTGTATATCAATGCTACATTGATTTTGCTACAGGCTAAAACTGGTTTGTACTAAGGGTCGTTAGAGCTGTAGTAGCGCATAGAATATGCTGTGATCAGACCAATATGCCCATGTTACATTTATTTCACACTGTTTTATAGGCAAAGTTGTCCAGATATGGTCTATTATTGTTTTTCGGTGCGGAGATAGTTTGCTTGTTATTTCATGTAAGTTTTCCATTTCCATAAATTGTACAAAGAGTTTGCTACGAGTTGTTTCTTGTTGTATGTCAATGTTGAAATCACCAATAACTAAAAAAACACAATTAGTATATGTAGTTTGCGATTTTTCTTCCTTAATTATTTTCATTATTGTGGATACTTGTTCAAATGGTGCTGCATAAATGTTCATTAAAAAAATATGCCGTTGAAAGTACCTGTCAATTAGGGTAAGCTCAATTTTGTTTTTGCAAAATGTCTTTGTTGCTTTAATAGATATTTTTTTGTTTATGCAAGTAAGAATTCCATGTGTAGAATGTGCAATGGCAAAATTGAATGATAAGAATTCTTTGTCTATTGGTCGAGTGTACAAATGAGTTTCTTGAAAACAGAGAATCATATTGTCCATTAAGTCATTGTGATGAATCACGTCACTAAGATGTGCATGTAGACTACGTGTTTTTAGGCTTGTAATTGATAAAACATCCTTGTTAGCAGATTTCTTCTTTGCGAATTCTAGTTTCCATGCACCAATTGTTTCTAGCCATGCCATCTCATTGATTATCTTGTTTTTGACATGGAAGTTTTGTTGTGTCAATTTGTTAATCAAGTATAGTGAGTCGATAGTTCTAACACGTGACAATGTAGTGTAGACTAGACCATGTTTTGTGACACCAGTTGGGTCAAATGCAAGTTGATCTAATGTCAACCCTTGTGTTCGGTGTATTGTTCACGCACAGGCTAATTGGATTGGAAATTGTTTTCGAATTGTAATTTGTAATTTGTTACGAGAAATTGCTAGCGATTTTGCAATTTGAAAGATTGGTGTCCAATTTGGCAATATATTTATGTTGTATAGTTGTTTGAATTTGCTTCTTTGTTGTTTCCCAATTTCTGGGTCTGAAAATTCTATCCAGACAACGTCAGGGCTGTTGTTATTAGATGAATAAGATTTGAAAATCCCTTCAGCAACATTAACCAATCCATCGTTTGTATTGTAGTTTCCTACATATAGTTCAACTAACATGTTCTTTTTAACTGTAATTGTTGATGGCAATGAGATTGCTTTATCAAAAGCAAAATAACTCGATCCAGGAATCTTGTAATTGTCAATTGCAACGAGCATTATTTGTTCCCCCTTTGTTAGTGAAAGCATTTTCACATTGTGAATATGGACATCTTTGTTTCGATAGAAAATGTATGAGAAAACTGGGCTTAAAGGTGGGATCCTATAGCAGTTATTGTTTACATAAGCAATATCTTGATTTGTTTGCATGTTTAATCTCATCCTATTTAGTACATCAATGAACAATGGGTCTTTTTGGCACATTGTTGTGTGCAATTGATAACATTTTATTTTCTCTGGCCAGAAGTCGTATTGAATTGTGCTCTTGTTGATTTTTGGGTTTTCAAAGATCAGAGAGTCTCTAACTGGGTTTGCCTGGTAAAGATCACTGGAGAATATCATGTCAACATTACCAAAGTATGAAGTTGGTGTGTGTAAGATTTGTCATAGTCGCTTATCAATTTGATATAGTGTTGTTGCACCAACGAGCGATGCCTCATCTATGAGAAGTACACACAATTGTTGGAAATGCTTTGATAATGTGTCCAACTTTTCATTGTTTAGTGAGGGGCAATCTGCTTTGTTAAAGGGAAAATAGAATGCAGAATGCAATGTCACACCACTAGCATTAAAGGCAGCTTCGCCCGTGTATGTAGTGATTATTCCTATTAGTTGTGACGGGCTATAAGGCAATGCCACATTGTGTATACATACTAAGGATTGGAAGATTGCCTTGGTTGTGTGTGTCTTTCTTGTTCCTGCACCTCCTGTTAATAACAAATAGATCAGCTCATCTGGTCTGTACAATTTTCTTGTTATAACATCAGTAACTATGCTTGCTTGTTCTGTGTTTAATTGTCGCATTAATTCATAGTACTCTACGTCTTCAAGTATATGTGGTTGTTTGATGATTTCATATGGCCTTGTGGATAGTAGAGCAAACTTCTTCGTATCTTGCAAATGTTCCAAGTCATTTTGGAAGTTGTAGTTTTCATATTTGTCATCTATCGATTTGTTAAATGTTATAGTTTCTGTTTCATTTGATTTCAAACTATCTATGTCGAATATTTGTTCAGTTTCTGTTTCTACTGTGTGCATTGCGTCATCTATGTCACCCCATGGAGTTGTTGTAGCGAATTTGAACTTTTGTTAATTTTTCTTGACTATTTCTTTGAATGCAAGATATGCAGATTGCCAACTTGTGTGATGTTGCTTAATTGCAGTTTCACTTCCTCAATAGGGATAGTATAACATTAATTGCTCTCTACAGTGATTTTCAATGTCCTTGTATTTGTTATATCTAACAGATCGAATGACATATATTCTACTTGATTTTATGTGTTCTTATCCTTTCTTTGTATAACTAGATGCAAATTCTGCTAAGCATACATGTTCAATAGCGATAGGTCAAAGAACATAGTAGTCAATAATTGATGGGCACATTATGTCTTCTGAGTCATCTGCTTCCTTTCGCAGGTCTTTTTTTCTTTTAAGAACAAATTCACGATCATCGACAGGAGATGTGTTAATGAATACACACTTTCGTGAACTACAGTTTAGTGGAAGTGATAACACAATATGCACTGCTTGTTTTGCAGACATTTGTTTCAAGTTGACCAAAGCTTTCCCTAAAGAACTAATGGTATTTAGGATATCAGATTTTGTTTTCACATGATTGTCGCTTATGCTTTTAAATGTTCTTGTGAGTGTTTTATCTTCTTTTGTCATATAGGAACTGCAATACATTGCAGCTGCATATGAGTCAAGTACAAATTGGGAATCAGTGTTTGCAATCCAAATTCCTGGAATATGTTTTGCGAAGTTATTTGTCCAGGTGTCAACTGGTTTTCTTTGCAATAAGAGCGTTGTTCGATTTAGTGTACACTGGATAGCATGTATGTATTCATTGTGTACTAGTCCAAGGTTGGCCAAAAAGCTATCAAATGTATCATTTTCACTGTATCTTGTGTTGTTTATTGTTTCGAAGATTAGCTTTGCATGTGCTTTTGTTTTATCACTATCGAATTCAAGAGGCTCAAGTATTTTTGTTGCTTTCATCGGTGGTATTGGGAAATTAAATCTGCAATTAGAATTTGCACGCTTCCTACAACTTTTTGTGTGACAATGGTGTTGTAGAACTCTAAGTTCACTTGCAAGTAAGAGTGAATTAGTTGACAAGTAATTGTCAACGAATTGTTCGACTTCAATATTTGTATTTTGACCGTAGATTGGTGCAGATTTTATCCAAAGTAAACCATGTTCATGTTCACTGCCTCGATTTTGGAATTCAGTTACATAGAAGTGGTCAGTGAGCTCTCCATAATACTTGTGATCATGATATATCAATTGATGTAGTGCATCCCTCCTAGATCTATAGTAACGTACACAAGTAACAGGGTCGTTTCTTATTAATGAGCTAGGTTCATTTTCATCAAGTTCATTTGTATTTGGTCTTCTAGTGTTTTGTTTTATGTCTCTCAATGCATGCATTAAAGGATCCCAAAGATGCTTTGCACTGCTAAAGTAGACAAAGAAAGTGGGCGGCCCTAGTTGTCGTATCATTGCATAAAGTTTGTTCTGTATTCGCTGGTGGTAGTCAGGTGAGGTACGAATTGTTTTTAGGTCCATGTACCCAATGTCAGAATTTAAAATACGATCTAGGTTTGGTTTTGACTTAACATCTTTTGCAACTAGTTTTCTACCTTTTAACTGCCCTTTTCTAATTCTAATCCACATTGTATTCAAGACATTATTTATGATAATGCGAATTTCTTTATAAAACAGGTTTATAGTATGATAAGAAAAATCGTGGCTTTTATGCAGCACTTCCTAGTGACAAATCTTTTGATATGTAAAGTTTTTGGAGATGTCAGCTAGGCATTTGTTGCCATAGAAAAGCGATGGGAAACTCATTTATTCTGAGTACTTATCTTTGAAGATTCCTAATGGCATGTATCCAGCAGCAGGTGCAATGTTAATTTGTTTATTTACAAGGTCATGGACAGTGTGTGCATCAATGAATCCATGGACCAATGTTTTTGTCGTTGGTTCATCATTGTCTTGGTTATCGTGTTCGCTATCTTCAGCTTCACTTGAACTTTAATATGCCTCTTGGTTCTGTAGGAATGCCTCTTTCCAATTGTCATTTATGGTAGTGTTCTCGAGCTTGTAAAGCATCCTTTTGCATAATTGTTTTAATGCTTTCATCACTTTGTGAACTCAAACTCAACCAAATGCATAAGCACTTTTGAATCTTAAACTCTTTTTTAGAACAATGGCAACCATGTTAGTGTCCTTTATAGCTCGAGGCAATGTAGATTGAATTCTGGAAATGTTAGTGGGGACATTGATGACTCCTCCAGTTAAGCCTAGTTGCGGCTTCTTATGTCGATGGCCCATTTCTTTTATTTGCAAGAAGGGAAATCTTAATGCAACTAGTCTTTCTTCTAGTTCAGTGAGTTGTGTGAGTGTTCTAGTGGCATTGTTTCTTCTTATCTGTTCAGGAACTGCATATTTAGCAATTGTTTCATGTTCAATTGCTTTTTTGCAGTGTTTACAAATGTAGCAATTTTCGACACGAGATTTAACATTCTCGAAACTAGTTGATAGTTTCCTAATCTTATTTTGTTTTGCTTGACTTTCTTGTTTCACAAAGCAAATGTCTCTTTTGAAAAAGGTTGTTTCACATGATGAACAATTGAAAATAGGTGTGTCAGTTACTTGTCTTTGATATATTTGATCAAACTTTGATAATTCTGTTAATTTGTTCATTGATCTTGATTAAATCGATAGGCCTTATTTTCTTGATTTCTTTGATTGTGGTGAAAGATCCTTTGATCTTGTTGCAAATGGATTGTAGTCCATGTTTTCTATGACTATTTCTTGTTTCATTGTTGTTGTGTTGAATGCAAGTCTTATTTTCTGCGTTTTTGTTTTTTCCGAATAATTCCTTTTAGCAAACGCAAAGATAAAATTTTTGTCTCTTTTCCTAATGGACAAGGAATTACAATTTTGTTTGTGCGTTGTTTCTAATATGTTTTTTCAAGTTTCTAAGTGATCAATATCTCAATGTCTCAGATTTTCCTGATTTCTTTGATTGTGCTGAAAGATCCGTTGATCTTGTTGCAAATGGATTGTAGTCCATGTTTTCTATGACTATTTCTTGTTTCATTGTTGTTGCGTTGAATGCAAGTCTTATTTTATGTGTTTTCAATTTTTTCCGAATAATGCCTTTAAGCGAATGCAAAGATAAACTTTTTCACTAGTTGTCTAATGGACAAGAAGTTACAATTTATGTTTGTGCATTTCTTCTAATATGTTTTTTCAACTTTCTAAGTGATTGAAATCTCGGTGTGTCACTAACATCTTCTGTGTGCGATGTGTCACAAACATCTTCTGTGTTTTCTAGAACTACTTGTTGTTCCATTGTACTTTTGTTATATTGGATGCCTATCTTTTGCCTTTTCAAATTTTTCTGAGCAATGTTCTTAAGCACATGCAAAGATAAACTTCTCTTGTGCTTGTTTAAATGACAATCACTAACATCTTCTATGTTTTCTAGAACGACTTCTTGTTTCATTGTAATTTTGTTATACTCAATGCCTATTTTTTGTCTTTTCAGATTGTTCGAAGCAATGTCCTTAAGCACATGCAAAGATACACTTCTCTTGTGCTTGTTTAAGTGACAAGATGGTTTTAATTTAGCTTCCATAGATTAACATTTTGTTTCAGGTTGTGGTTCAATATTGTTCTTTGAGGTATCGGTTTGTTGTTGGAAGGTACAATCAATTGTAGGCTGCCTACGAACCAAAGGCTCGAAATGCCCATTTAGAGGATCCTCATCATGGAATAATATGTCACGAGTATTTGTTGTAACACTTGAATTGAAGTGAAAATACACTCTCATCTTTGTTTTGGACCAAACCCTAATTGGAATTTTCAACCAGTTTGACAACCAATGGATACAAAAAATATCTCCCCATAGACCTCTAGATGCTAGGGGTATATTGTTTGAGGCAGATCTATCCATTTTGTCTAAACAGATTTAACGATTGCTAATGTTATGCATTTCTTTAAGTGAGGCTTCATGTAGTTCATGTTCATAAGACAAAATTGCCTCACTATCTTTTTTTTCGAGACAGTCTCTAAAATATTCTGTTGTTCCTTTCCTTAGCTCTACTGATGTGTATCAGAAATCTAGCAAAAGTTCTAAACTATCAAATAAACAGTCTCCAATTAGATATGAGAAATTGTCCACACGAAATAAGTGATGCTTTTGCAATACTAATTGCAAATTGTGTTTCTCAGACATAGGAGACATGATGACGACTAAGTGTTTGATGCAATATTATGTTTAGTGATGCAATGCAATTACAAGTCACAGAATCATAATAGCAAGTTGAACAATGAAAATGAATATAGAACAGGAAGTGATTGTCTGTACCTTTGGTACTGCAAATGTCTACTGAGTTGCTCAGACTGCTTATGTCAGTTAGCATCCAATGCACAGTTTTGATACCAATGTTCAAAATATGACTGCCAAGATAAAAAAGAACATATAAAAGTCATGGTACATAACAGAAATTATCCAGACATAGGAAAAAGGTAAAGAACCGAGTACAGTAGTCTAGACTGAAAACACAAATGGTAAGCTAAGGGTTTAAACCTTCCAAATTATTGCAGGAAGGCCATGGAAATTCACAAATTTTAGTGATTTTCAATTTAAAAAGCAGGATTGTTTCACAGATTTTATTACATTAGCTATATATCATATATACACAAAAATGAGAGGTAAAGCATTATACTATGTTTGGCTTGATGATCCATGTATCAGTTTCTTTAGAATAACAGAAAGTAGTTGTGTAAAATTATAGAAATGTTCTCGTGTTCTTCATGCTATTTGCATATTACCAAAAATGAGAGTTCAGTTGTGGATTGGGTGCTTTGGTTTTACTGAATATTGGAATCAGTGATTGGTAGAAATTTTCAAATATATATGTCAACAAATTTGAAAAGATAAAGCATTATACGATATTTGAAACATATGAATATGTTGGTCAAAGATTCAAAGGACTGCGACTCAAATTAAAATAGCTACGGTGCTACTAGAAAGTGACAAAGTCACCTTTTGAATATTTGTGAAGCCTATTTTGAACTTGAAAAGAAATTAAATCTAAGATCGGACTAGCTGTTCCCCTTTCTCAGAATGGCAGTGACTGGAGTTGGAGATATGGTGTCCCTTTTTCAATATACAAAACAGGAGAATTGTACAAGATGATGATCCCCAGATTTTCTTTCGAAACTAAACTTAAAAGCTACTGGAATATTGAAGATGATGAATGCAAATGGATTAGAAGTATGCAGGCTTTATATAGCATGAGAATTTGCTCCAAAATCAGTCTCCTTTCTCTGTTCAACATAGATTTAGTGTCCCTATGTAAAGGAAGTCCTCATAAAATTACCAGGGACAGTGGATTGTTAGATGTTAAATTAAAATAGCTACAGCTGAACCAGACAACATATTAGTACAAAATTCCAAGAACTGATTGGCACTTGGAAGACTTTCAGCCTCTCATCAAAGTGCAGGGAGAGAAATTTCCAGTGCTTCCGTTTACATCTCCACACTTTTTTCTAAACTCTTGCCTACAAGGGGTAGACTCTTACAAACTGATTGTCTAACTAATTACAGAAATGTCTGCAAAGTTCAATCTTCATTTGCATCCATTAAAATTCACACTGGTTGGAATTTGAGGGAACACATATTTTCTGAGATTGAGCGTGGGGCACCTTTTATTTCTCTTTGCATAATCATGCAATCATTGAATGGCCTATCCTAATGCTGCTAAATTCCTGTGCACAATCATGGCCAACCTTCTATATTTCTCATCAATGTTATGATACAGAAGCTAGAGCATAAAATCTAAGAGGTCTTATGTTGAGGCAACTATTCTCAAATTTCAGTGTAAAAAAGGAGAGAAATACACCAACGGTATGATTCAGAGCAAGGAAACTCCGGTTTTATTATTTTAAGAGTTTCCCATCTATTGCCCCTAAGATCTAATACCTCCCACGAGAACAAACCTAGACACCTGGAATCCTCACACCATGATATATATCTCAACAATGCAGCAATCAAGTCATTGCTACCATCCTGCACACAGTGGAAAAGTGGGCACTCATTCGTGCAAGGACCTGGGCACTCATTCCTGCAAGGACCTAATATTTATCATCAATGTTATGATACAAAAGCTAGAGCATAAAAGCTAAGAGGTCTTATGTTGAGGCAACTATTCACAAATTTCAGTGTAAAAAAGGAGAGAAATACACCAATGGTATGATTCAGAGCAAGGAAACTCAGTTTTTATTATTTTAAGAGTTTGCCATCTATTTCCCCTAGGATCTAATACCTCCCTTGAGAACAAACCTAGACACTTGGAATCCTCACACCATGATATCTATCTCAACAATGCAGCAATCAAGGCATTGCTACCATCCTGCACACAGTGGAAAAACGGGCACTCATTCGTGTAAGGACTTGGGCACTCATTCCTGGAAGGACCTAAATGTCATATAAGGACCTCTGTAATAACAATGAGGAGCTGAATATGACATACTGAGTTCCTGAAATTAAGCAACCAAAAAGGGAAAGAGAACTATGAGTGTCCATATTTGAAGTCTGTAAACATGCACCCATACTACGTCATCCAAGACAAGAGGAGAAACCAGGAATCAGTGACTGGTAGAAATTTTCAAATATATATGTCAACAGATTTGAAAAGATAAAGCATTATACGATATTTGAAACAAATATGGTGTCCCTTTTTCAATATACAAAACAGGAGAATTGTACAAGATGATGATCCCCAGATGATTAGAAGTATGCAGGTCTTATATAGCATGAGATTTTCCTCCAAAATCAGTCTCCTTTCTTTGTTCAACGTAGATTTAGTGTCCCTATGTAAAGGAAGTCTTCATAAAATTACTAGGGACAGTGGATTGTTAGATGTTAATTTAAAATAGGCTATAGCTGAACCAACCAGCATATTAGTACAAAATGCCAAGAACTGATTGGCACTTGGAAGAGTTTCAGCCCATCAAAGTGCAGGGAGAGAAATTTCCAGTGATTTTGTTTACATCTCTACACTTTTTTCTAAACTCTTGCCTACAAGGGGTAGACTCTTACAAACTGATTGTCTAACTGATTACAGAAAACAATATACTAAAATATTATATTTGCCTTTTAACCTTTTATTCACCGTAGTGGGTATCATCCTGCAGTCGAAGACACTAAGATATCTGTTTTGCTAAATATTCAACGATTAACTAAATTATTATATTGAGAAAATGGCGGCATGCTGAGCTGTCTCACTTACAGCATTGCCACCAGCTTTGCCATTTATCAAAATTGATGCCTACCTTTGACAAATGCATTTGTGGTTCATATGTGTAGGGACTAGCTATTATGTTGATGTCTACCTTCATTGAATAATAACAGGAGAACAAATAAACAAAAATTCATAAAATTCTAGAAGTCAAATGTTTCGTATAAATTGTTTGCCATTTAAGTCTAAACCTAGAGCATAAAAGCTAACAGGTCTTATGTTGAGGCAACAATTCACAAGTTTCAGTGTAAAAAAGAAGAGAAATACACCAATGGCATGATTCAGAGTTTCATTGGGTGCTTTGGTTTTACTGAATATTGGAACCAATGATTGGTAGAAATTTTCAAATATATATGTCAACAAATTTGAAAAGATAAAGCATTATACGATATTTGAAACATATGAATATGTTGGTCATAGCTTCAAAGGACTGTGACTCAAATTCAAACAGCTACGGTGCTACCAGACAGTGACAAAGTCGCCTTTTGAATATTTGTGAAGCCTATTTTGAACTTGAAAAGAAATTAAATCTAAGATCGGACCAGCTGTTCCCCTTTCTCCGAATGGCAATGACTGGAGTTGGAGATATGGTGTCCCTTTTTCAATATACAAAACAGGAGAATTGTACAAGATGATGATCCCCAAATCTTCTTTCGAAACTAAACTTAAAATCTACTGGAATCTTGAATATGATGAATGCAAATGGATTAGAAGTATGCAGGCTTTATATAACATGAGATTTTCCTCCAAAATCAGTCTCCTTTCTCTGCTCAACGTAGATTTAGTGTCCCTATGTAAAGGAAGTCCTCATAAAATCACTAGGGACAGTGGATTGTTAGATGTTAAATTAAAATAGGCTACAGCTGAACCAGACAACATATTAGTACAAAATTCCAAGAACTGATTGGCCCTTGGAGGACTTTCAGCCTCTCATCAAAGTGCAGGGAGAGAAATTTCCAGTGCTTCCTTTTACATCTCTACACTTTTTTCTAAACTCTTGCCTACAAGGGGTAGACTCTTACAAACTGATTGTCTAACTGATTACAGAAATGTCTGAAAAGTTAAATCTTCATTTGCATCCCTTAAAATTCACACCGATTGGAATTTGAGGGAACACATATTTTCTGAGGTTGAGCATGCGACACCTTTTATTTCTCTTTGCCTAATCACACAATCATTGAAATTCCTGTTCACAGTCATGGCTAGCCTTCTATATTTCTCATCAATGTTATGATACAGAAGCTAGAGCATAAAAGCTAAGAGGTCTTATGTTGAGGCAACTATTCACAAATTTCAGTGTAGAAAAGGACAGAAATATACCAATGGTATGATTCAGAGCAAGGAAACTCTGTTTTTATTATTTTAAGAGTTTGCAATCTATTGCCCCTAGGATCTAATACCTCCCTAGAGAAAAAACCTAGACACCAGGAATCCTCACACCATGATATATATCTCAACAATGCAGCAATCAAGTCATTGCTACCATCCTACACACAGTGGAAAAATGGGCACTCATTCGTGCAAGGACCTGGGCACTCATTCCTGCAAGGACCTAATATTTCTCATCAATGTTATGATATAGAAGCTAGAGCACAGAAGCTAGAGCACAAAAGCTAAGAGGTCTTATGTTGAGGCAACTATTCACAAATTTCAGTGTAAAAAAGGAGAGAAATACACCAATGGTATGATTCAGAGCAAGGAAACTCTGTTTTTATTATTTTAAGAGTTTGCCATCTATTGCCCCTAGGATCTAATACCGCCCTCGAGAACAAACCTAGACACCTGGAATCCTCACACCATGATATCTATCTCAACAATACATCAATCAAGGCATTGCTACCATCCTGCACACAGTGGAAAAATGGGAACTCATTCGTGCAAGGACCTGGGCACTCATTCCTGCAAGGACCTAAATGTCATATAAGGACCTCTGTAATAATAATGAGGAGCTGAATATGACATATTGAGTTATTGAGTTATTGAAATTAAGCAACCAAAAAGGGAAAGAGAACTATGAGTATCCATATTTGAAGTCTATAAACATGCGCCCATACTACGTCATCCAAGACAAGAGGAGCAACCAGGAATCAGTGATTGGTAGAAATTTTCAAATATATATGTCAACAGATTTGAAAAGATAAAGCATTATACGATATTTGAAATAGATATGGTGTCCCTTTTTCAATATACAAAACAGGAGAATTGTACAAGATGATGATCCCCAGATGATTAGAAGTATGCAAGCCTTATATAGCATGAGATTTTCCTCCAAATCAGTCTCCTTTCTCTGTTCAACGTAGACCTAGTGTCCCTATGTAAAGGAAGTCTTCATAAAATTACTAGGGACAGTGGATTGCTAGATGTTAAATTAAAATAGGCTACAAATGAACCAGCCAGCATATTAGTACAAAATTCCAAGAACTGATTGGCACTTGGAAGAATTTCAGCCTCCCATCAAAGTGCAGGGAGAGAAATTTCTAGTGCTTTCGTTTACATCTCTAAACTTTTTTCTAAACTCTTGCCTACAAGGGGTAGACTCTTACAAACTGATTGTCTAACTGATTATAGAAAACAGTATACTAAAATATTATATTTGCGTTTTAACCTTTTATTCGCCGTAGTGGGTATCATCCTACAGTCGAAGACACTAAGATATCTTTTTTGCTAAATATTCAACGATTAACTAAATTATTATATTGAGAAAATGGCGGCATGCTGAGTTGTCTCACTTACAGCCCCGCCACCATCTTTGCCATTTATCAGAATTGATGCCTACCTTTGACAAATGCATTTGTGGTTCATATGTGTAGGGACTAGCTATTATGTTGCTGTCTGCCTTGGTTGAATAATAACAGGAGAACAAATAAACAAGAATTCATAAAATTCTAGAAGTCAAATGTTTCGTATAAATTGTTTGCCATTTAAGTCTAAACCTAGAGCATAAAAGCTAACAGGTCTTATGTTGAGGCAACAATTCACAAGTTTCAGTGTAAAAAAGGAGAGAAATACACCAACGGCATGATTCAGAGCAAGGAAACTCTGTTTTTATCATTTCAAGAGTTTGCCATCTATTGCCCCTAGGATCTAATACCTCCCTCGAGAACAAACCTAGACACCTGGAATCCTCACACCATGATATCTATCTCAACAATGCAGCAATCAAGTCATTGCTACCATCCTGGACACAGTGGAAAAACGGGCACTCATCCCTGCAAGATAATTCAGCAGCAAATTTAGAAAAGATTCCATCAACATTATTGTTGGTAAGTGATTTTGTTACAAAGCTCACTATATTTGGTTCTTGTGAATATCTTTACACTAGTTAGTAGAAAAAGTAATAGATAAACTTTCAGTAATATTTGTTTTAATTAAATATTAACTGTAACGATCAACACCCAACTGTAGAATGCTGTTTCTAGCTCTTCGATGGTCGATGTCAAACGGAGGCTTCAAGGTGACAGTACAGGTGAGAACGAGAGCACAAACTGGAAGTTCACTAAGGTAATGGAACCAGTCCATTGTAAGTCTATTAGATTAACAAATACACTGCCAACAGGAAAGGCAAGTTCTCTTCTTATATATAGTAGTTTGAAACTACTGGTTTTCATGTTCTCTTAATGCTCCCAATGTCATACTGCACCCTGCTTTTGTAAGAAATTCTATTGTCTGTTGAAGGACCAGTCTATTTGATCTATCTTCAGGTTGATCCTTAACCTTTCCTCAGTAATCATCCTCCATCACCCAATTGGGCTTTTAGGGAAGCTGAATTGATGATTACTGGTGTAGTCTCCTTTCCTAAGATTACTTTCCACAGATTTCAAAGCTTTTGTGCTTATGCTAAATTGCCAATTGCTTTGATTATTTCGATGGAACTTATGGGAGAGAGTGAATAATGTTGTGTCCTGGATTTCCATCTTTTGAATCCAATAAACCCGTTTTCTTAATAGGTTTGTACCCCATTGAAAACATATCGATTCCTCCAAAGTAAAACACACCTATTCACATTTATCAACCAAACGAAACCAACTCTGAGGCCTTCCCAAAATTGATCTAGGTCTGTTTTTCCAAGGCTGGTAAACTCACATGGACTTTCTTTTTTATCAAAAACTCTCTTTCTACTACATACAAAAGTACTATTACTGTTTGAGAGACACCATATCTTACAGTCTAGAAAAAAAAAAAATAAAGGCTTTAGATTGACAAATTTGTTCAAATCTCTTTCTGCCCCTGATAGACATATTTAAGTTTTCTTAAAGGATATGAACAACTGCTTGAAATGTGGGGGCAGAATTGAAACAAATTATGAAGGATTTCAAGATGACACAAACTTAAGGAAAAAAATATTTAACTTCTGTTTAGGTTGCCATGTTGGCTGTTACTCTAGAAAAGGCCTGTTTTTCTTGAGAAACGACTAGCACTACTTGAGAAATGATCAGTGTTGCTCAAGAAGCACCTGTTTCTTGTGTAAAACATTTCCATCAAGAAACATGAAATGGTTGCCAGAAATGGCTTTTCTGACACGTTTCTCAGTTTGGACAGGTTTCAGCCAGAAGTGACATAGCTGTCGTTTCTGGTAATAGAGCTATTTACAACATCTTCACTTGGAAAATTAGGGAATACCTTAAAAGAATATGGCTTTGTGCTTTAAAATAGACTAGAAATCATTTGATATTGCATAAATTAGAGAGCAAGCAAAGTATTCAGACAGATAAAATAGTGCCTATGAGAATTTGAAATTTAACTGGCAAAGCTTACTGAATTTGAAGAATGATAAAGCATAGCCAACAAACTAGCAGACCATTATGCAAGTGAAAAATAGTAGAATAATGTTTACTTATGGTTGCCTAATGGAAAAGTTCAAGTGGGGACGTGACTGCAAATTTATTAGGAATTATAGGCAAGAATTGGTTACTAACTATTTGCAACATTTTTACTAGAAAATGTATGCAAAACTTTATTAGAGAATGGTGTTATGTAGATTATCCCGTGCTCACCACAGAAGAATTCATCTTTCCAGCGACTGTTTTCTCTTCCTGCTGAAGAGTTTCTTATCAATGACTTTGGATGTGCCGTAAGGATCAGACTTCCCTTGTAGGTTGAGATTCTTCTCCTATCAAACTCAATTTGCACAAACATATCCATGCAACCAACCCTTTCACACATTCCCCTGCACGTGTGTATGTAATTCAGCCCAATTGCATAACGCATTTGAATAGCAATTCTGCACATAAGCTATGGATGTGGCAATGTAATGCTTTGAATCCATCTGGCAAGGTGTGTCTTCAACTTCGATTTCACTTGCAGTAGTTGAATGCCTCTTCCATTTTCGATTTAAGTTCAATTAATCTTTTGAACTTACTTTACAGGTTAAAGCAAATGTTCAACCACACATTTTGCAACCACCCAATAGCACCCTTATGAAAAATGATACCAGTGACAGAAGCCTAGAAGAGGTTGTCCCTTGGTTAGCTTTGTCAAAGAATGATTCATATATAATGTCTGCTTGGGGTGGGAGAGTGTCCTTGTTCAACACGGTAACACCTAAGGTGAGGAATTCTTCTGCTATCTGCACATGCGGTTCTATTGAATTCATGAGTTTCTGTAGTGTAACATTATAAAGCATGTATTACATGAATAAAAGGCACTGTGAGCACTGTGCACTATGGTACAAAAGCACATAATCTGATGGTGCCACCTAAATACTTGAATTCCATCTTTGTTCCATTGGAAATCTAATAGTACCACTCGAATTCTTGAATGAATAACCATCAATATTCCATTGGAATTGTTTTCATTGTGCTGAGGAATAACCTCTGCTTGTTTCTCGTAGTCCTGCAGATGGTTGGCAAATCCTGGCACTCCTGTACAATGTGCTGCAATAGCTTCTGGTGCAGCTTCTCTCTTTCCACCTCTAAATGAAGGTTAGATAGTTGATATTTTATAGGTCTAATTTCATTGATGTGTGCATGCAGAAGTGGCACTTTCTGAGCATCTAGTTCACATTTTGTTGCAGTTCCTTTTTGGAAACATCATTATAAGTGATTATTAGTTGTACTTATTTCATGTTATGTTCAGGCCGCTCTTTCAAAAGAATCAGTGCGAAGAACCAAAAAGTTGCAACCAACTTTGTTTGCACTATCAAAACAATGCAATGCCAATGCAATATCAACGCTGCAATGTATATCAATGTTGGAGCTCAGTAAATACTCTTTGTTCCGAGAATCCCTTATGCATGGGGCAGGTCATTGCTGTGCATTACTATACAACTCTGATCATTTATTAAGTTCAATAATAGTGCTTTCGTATGAACTACACATTTTTAGTTTATTCAATTTCGGGTGCTTAGCCTCTGCACTATCAAAACAGTGCAATGCCAATGCAATATCAATGTTGCAATGTATATCAATGTTGGAGCTCAGCAAATACTCTTTGTTCCGAGAATCCCTTATGCATGGAGCAGGTCGTTGTTGTGCATTACTATACAACTCTGATCATTTATTAAGTTCAATAATAGTCATATGGGTGCAAGCATTCTACCACACTCAATGCAGTGACTTGTTGCCTCCCAGCCTCCCTTGTATTAAATAACAAATTTCATCATAAATTAAGTGACAATTAACTTATGAGAGTTTTCTCTTCGTTGAAATTAAGTGACAAGTTAACTTATGAGAGTTTTCTCTTCAAAATTTAATTGCTTCTTAGTTGTAAAATGTTACAACTTTATTTTAAATTTTTATTTTTATTTATTTATTTTTATTTTTTCTTTTCATAAAATGTTTCAAAATCAAATTTTCTATATAATTAAGATTTATTTTTTAAGATATAATATTTGAATTTTTTTATGTTGATTCATGTTTTATTGATTTAGTTTTTATCTTATTATGAGGTTTTCCTGTTTGGATTTTTTTATCATTTTCTATTTTATTTAGCTTTTATAAAGGTCAAGCTTTTGAAAAGTGAACCAAAGCAAATATATGAATGAAAAAAATTATATAATTTAAAAATTGCTGGAAATTCCTTGTTTTAGAGGTGGCACTCAGCTGTTTCTAGTTGTGTTAACTCCCTTGTAATAGTGACAACACCCATGGCACTTTATTAAAAGTGAGTGTTGTATTTTTGTTGAAATCTATGTTTTACATGTTGCAAATTATATTGTTGTTGTGAGGTTTTTGATATCTATTTATAAGTTGGTAGTCATAAACGCCTATTATGTTCTGCCTTTTTTCTTTCACTACCTACTTTTCATTGTTCAATTTCTCATAATTTGGTAACTTAAGGTATCAAAGTGATATATTCAAATACAAAAAAAATCTATCAGAAATATGATTATAAGTTTAAAATTTTAAAAAAATTTAAATAATTTTATAAATTTTTTATAAAACTATACCATACACCAATTCTTACATGAAACCTGGAAAAACTAGTGAGGTGAAGTGGATAATGAAACTTGGAAACTAACCCACTAAAATGGCCCCGAAGCTCAGCAAACAAACCACGGAGGCTCAAGCTCCCAACCACGAGGTTGATTCGCACAAGATTCTGATGTTAGATCACTAACCTGCCAATTCCTTCAGTGGTTTTGAAAAGCCTACCCACTCGCCTACCTACTCGTGTTACTCGATCGATCTGAGGGAATCGAGCAGATTTTATATCCATTTATACAAGTTATGGTTGTGCATTTTGAATATCACCATTTTTTGCTACGTTGTTGTACATAGAAATGATTAGCATTGCACGTATTATCACTCCACCTTAAAGGTGTATAAAATATTTATGGTTATTTTTACTCATTAAAGTTGCAAAAGATATTTGTTTCAATTTGATGAAAACAGTAATCTTTGCCAATTAAATTATGGAAGTAAAAGAAATACAATAGATAATTGAAAATTTACATGATAAGAAACAAACAAGTGGCAAATAACAAGAGAGGAATGGAAGGTATTGAAGCAAACACCCTCTCCCTCGTCAAATTAGACACAACTAACTTTAAATATGTGGCTTTTATAATTATCCTGACAATGACCAAGAACCACTTGCCTTCCCAGAAATACATGACCGAGGACGAAAACACACTCCTGCTAAAAGTGCCATAATTGTGCAAGAACAACGATATTTTAAATCATCTCCACAGCATTGAAGGCCTCTGTATTACGACTCTAAGTTGATGGCGTTGGGTTTGTTACAACACCTTTCGCAGAAGAAGTGAATGTAGTCAAATATGCTACACATCGACTTGCTCCATCTGGTATCTCAAGCATTAAAAATTTGCCAACTTCCAGGTACAGGGATCGACCCCGGCAGGCGCTGCGAGCAGCGACGTCCAGGTACAGGGATTGACCCTCGCAAGTGCTGTGACTTCCATGGATCGACCACGCAAACCCGACGCGTAACAGGAATTTGACAGATGTCAAGGTTATATGGTTCACAAATGTCTAGCTTAAATCGATTTGATAGATGTCAAGGTTATACGGTTCACAGATGTCCAGCTTTTAAAAAAGAAGGTCGACTCATTCAAAAAGAAGGCCTAACGGCCTAACTAACTTTTAAAACCACTTGTAAAGTCCCATCTATTGTGTTGCATGTTATCGACATTTTAATATTTCTTAACATTATGCTTTACCTAGTGTAAAGCACAAAATATATATTTTAGAGTCTCGTTTTAAGTTTCTTTAAGGTGAATTTGATTGGATCCACTCGAGGTAGAAATATCCTTTTTTTTACTAGGTGTGAGATAAAAATAAGAAAGACTAAATCCAATAATCATTGTGCAAAACTTGTGCAAAACCATACGCACACTACACTAGCTACACTAGCTATTAGACTAGCTACATTGACTCAAAAGAGCTTCCATCATTGACTCAAAAGAGCTTCCATTGGATCAACTAGTGGCTATTAGCTGATGGCTATTAGCTAGTCTAATAGCCAAGTACTTGTTGTAGATTCTTATGCTCCTCGTTCGAGATGCTATTTTTTTCTTGGTTTCTTGTTTCTTTTTGCTTCTACTTTTACGATGTCCATAATGAGAAGAGTCATGAGAACAAGTGCTAAGAGAAACAATGCTGCCAATTGAGTAAGTTGGCTTATGCTAATGGATTCCATGTTATGTGAAGCAGAGAGATGTATGTCAATATGTAGGTGCAGAAGGTGGTTTTGTTTTGTAGGCGAGAAATTAGGCATTGCTTTTGCCAATTTATAAAAGAGTTCAACGTGTTTGCAAGCTGGTTTTAAGTGTGAATGGAACTGAGTTTTTGAGAATATTTTACTGTGCAACCAAATAAGGAAAGCCGTGCAAGATCGCAAGAGTTGAATGCGGGATAAATTTCTAACACGTGCAGAAGTAAGTACATATACGGATTGATTGAAATGGAGCTGAAATAATTCAAGATCAGATTGGAGAGGATATAATCCAATATGAGGAGCATTTATTGGAGGAAACCGGTATTTAATGATCGCCATAAAACAAAAAACTTACCATTTCAATGTTGCAAGATGGAAGGTGTGGAATTTGATATGCAATCGGTGCAGTTAAGTGAGAAATCGGTGCAATTAAGTGATCTATCTAACATCAGAGGCAGATGGCATATGATATGATGTATGTGACGGAAAAAGTAAATCGGAAATTAGGTGATGTATCTGACATCAGGGGCAAATCTCAAATGAAATCTTGGTGTTAGAGTGGTTATATGTGTTTATTTTATAGTGTTTCCACAAATACTGACATCAGAGGCAGATGGCATATGAAATGATGTATGTGACGGCAAAAGTAAATCGGAAATTAGGTGATGTATCTGACATCAGGGCAAATTTCAAATGAATTCTTGGTGTTAGATTGCAAGTGAGGTTTTGGCAGTTGAGTGTGACAGGCTCGGACTTCTCGTTACACAGACGAAAGGATATGATAGTCAGCAATATGGCAATCTATAAAGGGAAAGAGTGGAAGTAATGAGCGGAAGATACATACCCATAACATAAAATGGCTAAGCTGTGGTTATATGTGTTTATTTTATAGTGTTTCCACAAATCTTTGTGAACTCTCTGGGCAATGCCCAAGCTTACCTAAACATATACTAGATAACCAAGTATGGTATAGATCCTGTGTTTGGAAACTCTGCAGACCTGGGAGCATGAAGTAATCAGTCTATGAAAGACATGTTCAGACAACAGGTTATCATGCCTTATGGGGCAATTTACAGTGTTTGTTCATTTCATTCCTCTCAATATTGATCTAGATAGAACATAGGAATAATTGGGTGAAGCATATAATAAATTACAATAATGCACAGCCCAACTGGAAAAAACACAAGCACAGACCATGGTAGAGCAAAAGCACAAGAAACTGCCTCAATGTTTCAAAATGACCCAATTTAAAAGACACCATGCTTCCTTATATCCTTCATAGCACCAAACTATAATCTCTATGCCTTAGACCGAACTGTGTGCTTCTGCTGTAGACTGTAGCATTGAGACCGAACTTGTATCTTTACTAGTCACTGTAACTGTGATCCAAATTAGAGAGATCCAAACTTCTTTCTGTTCCTTGTCACTACAACTGTGTCTAGCCCTAAAGCTCTTCGTTGCTCCTTCATCCCTATCTGAGTTCCTTTGACATCCGAACTTTTGAAGTATCTGAACTTACTGACTGTAATCCTATCCGAATTTCAGAGAGATATCCAAATTTATGACTGGAAATGTGAAGATCATACTTGCATATATATAGTTTTTCGTCTACATAAATAAGCCAACATGATCTATTGAGGGCATGTGTCTTCAAAATAAGTTAGCCGACATGTGTTTCACTTCAACTTGAGGCCGAATAAAGGAGAAACATGTGCTTGTCTTGTAGGGCAATTAGACAATCCTATAGACTTAAATACATTTGTAACATGCCCAAGAAGGGCTCTCCCTTACAGTGTTTATATCAGAGCTCAGATTGGTATGGAAGTCCTTCCACAAATCACAAGAGATGTCATACAATCCCTATTGGTGAAGTAACCCAACAATGCAAGATATATGCCAATGAGAAGGTATGACTGTAGATTGCTTATTATGTCCCTGTTAGGTGTTTATATCACTGCTGTAGGTGATATATCAGACCTAAACAATCCTCCAAAATTCACTGCAATCCTTCAAACAAGAGTCCCTATAAATTAGATTTATTTCTTTATGAATTTTAGAGACTCTAGAATCCAATTTTTACCACTGCTTTATTAATGATCAGATTTAATGATGCATATATCAGACTTCTAATTTAACATAAAAGTCCTTCAAAAACTGTAAGGAAAGCCAAGCAATGCAAGCCCAATAATGCAAATGATAAATCTAGGCTATCCTCAAGGCAAAGGGAAGAGATTTATGTGAATAATGATTTTAAGAACACCACTGTAGAGTGAAATCAAACCTTTGCAAACTTATATCATATCCTAGAAGCAGTATATTAGACCTCCCAGAATCACAAGCAAGTTAGAAAATCAAGGCACAAAAGGTATCACCAGGATGCTAGGAATACTGCCAATAACAAAATCCAAGCTTATGTGCTAGAAACAATGTAAAGATGCCACTGCATAATCACTGCAAGGAAAGATCAAAATGTTGCAAACTTGTATCAGAGTTCTGCAATGATAATGTTAGTCTTTTAATAGACTTAATCAGTCATCAAAATTACGTAAGGTGACAACCAAACATTTGTGACAAGTAGAGACATGACCTTCAGAATTGAAGTCTCTTTAAAGTGAGATTAACTGAGTGTTTCCTTGTTAATAAAGTTGCTTCTTGATCAGCTTTTGTACAAACCACAGAGGAAAAGTGGCAACATAAAGCTCTTCTAAATATTAGCTTACAAAGAAGTAGCCAAAGGGCCACCAAAAGAACAATACTTGATATCCTGAAAATACAAGCAACAGTCGCTTAAAGAACTTATTATACACACCATATAATACTGCAAAAACAAGTTCCAGCAGTTGACCTCTCTATCATGCAACATGCCTAAGAAAATTCAGAAACATAAGCCTAAACGCAATGTCGGGTCATGATTTTCTTGTTTAATTGCTAACACAAAGTGGAAAGGTTAGAAAAGACACGAAATATAATTAATAACAAGGCTTGGCAAACTTCAATTTCTAGACCAAAAAGCAACTAAAACCATTTAATAGTACCAGGTTAAATTTTACAAGGGTTAAACTTTATAAGAATGACAGACTTTCTTCTTTTTCCAAAAAGCTATAATACTCACAGCAATGGTTGGACCCGAACCCTACAAAAGGCAGTGAGTTGGTAATTGATGGAAAGTAAAGTGGATGACAGGCACACAAGTAGCATTCAAAGGCACTCTTTATGACTAAACACACTTACTGTAATAGGTATAGAGATAAAGTACATAAGCTTAGCTCATTACATAGGTTAAGCTTAGTTAGCTTCATTACCTTGGATTCATAGAACCAGGCTACCAGTAACACGAACAAGATACAAGTGTTTTTCAGATATAAGAGAGCTTTGATCCACAAGAAACTGCCTCAATGTTTCAAAATGACCCAATTTAAAAGACACCAAAGAAAAATCCATACCTTTTCCACCCATGCCTCCTTATATCCTACAATGTAAGGATGTTTAATGCTTGAAATGAAAGCCATCTGCAACCAACAAGAAGAGACATGACCTTCAGAATTGAAGTCTCTTTAAAGTGAGATTAACTGAGTGTTTCCTTGTTAATAAAGTTGCTTCTTGATGAGCTTTTGTACAAACCACAGAGGAAAAGTGGCAACATAAAGCTCTTCTAAATATTAGCTTACAAAGAAGTAGCCAAAGGGCCACCAAAAGAACAATACTTGATATCCTGAAAATACAAGCAAGAGTCGCTTAAAGAAGTTATTATACACACCATATAATACTGCAAAAACAAGTTCCAGTAGTTGACCTCTCTATCATGCAACATGCCTAAGAAAATTCAGAAACATAAGCCTAAATGCAATGTCGAGTCATGATTTTCTTGTTTAATTGCTGACACAAAGTGGAAAGGTTAGAAAAGACACAAAATATAATTAATAATAAGGCTTGGAAAACTTCAATTTTCACACCAAGAAGCAACTAAAACCAATATTTCAAAATTAGCAGGAGTAAAAACATAAAGGAAAGAAGGTTGAACAAAATTATTACTGTCTAAAATACAAGTTCTAATTAAAATTGGATGAATTTCATTGAGATGGAAGTTTAATAGTACCAAGTTAAATTTTACAAGGGTTAAACTTTATAGGAATGACAAACTTTCTTCTTTTTCCATAAAGCTATAATACTCACAGCAATGGTTGGACCGGAACCCTACAGAAGG
Source organism: Pinus tabuliformis (assembly GCA_031772625.1). Classification (NCBI taxonomy): domain Eukaryota; kingdom Viridiplantae; phylum Streptophyta; class Pinopsida; order Pinales; family Pinaceae; genus Pinus; species Pinus tabuliformis. Next base: position 823,455,750 of record CM062808.1, read on the forward strand.
AAGTGAGTTGGTAATTGATGGAAAGTAAAGTGCATGACAAGCACACAGGTAGCATTCAAAGGCACTCTTTATGACTTGCACATTGGTTGAGTTGAAGGAAATCATGTCCACCCATTAAGTACTATGATGAATAAAGAGCAGTATTCAAACCTAGTTACTTATATTGCTTAGATCTTAGCTATAGAGAATTCCATAATATGTACAGGTATGAACACGTGGCCGTAAACAGGTGTAAATGACTAAACACACTTACTGTAATAGGTATAGATATAAAGTACATAAGGTTAGCTCATTACATAGGTTAAGCTTAGTTAGCTTCATTACCTTGGATTCATAGAACCAGGCGACCAGTAACACGGACAAGATATAAGTGTTTTTCAGATATAAGAGAGCTTTGATCTTGCATTAAAACACTTTCGAAAAGGTAATGTGGCTATCTAAGCTATGAAAAGGGCCAATGGTTCATATACTCTTGCTTCTCCTGCTTTTTTGTCGAATCAATTAATTAACTACTAAGTCATTGAAGCAAATGATGACTATATGCTTGTGATTTCTTGTTTACCTATCCCTTATGGTTTCAGCTACAGGAATCAAAACGAAAACATGCAACTGTAACAAGGGAATTTTACCATGACCCTCACAGCATGATATCTCAACAATGCAACAATCAAGTCATTGCTACCATTCACCTTGTTTGTCTTTTGATAGTGCAAACAAAGTTGCTGCCAGTAAAACATCTTTACAAGAGAGCCTAATTATTACAAGAACAAGAACATTAGTTGTAACCCTTAGATGTGCATCTGAAAGTGACTATAGTGACTATATACATCAACTGTGTTTATGAAGCCATCTAGGAGATGAGGCACTCCTAGAGTGTGCTTGAGATTAGAGAGAAACACACCATGAAAACTGAAAAAGTCAAATCCTACAGAGGGTAAAATATGTCAATCTGTACGGACAATGACATCCGAACTATCCAACAGAAAGCTGCTGTGTACGTGGAAATCTTGTAAATTGTATGTAACATCAACAACGTCTTCTAGATATTTTTCATATGTCAGACCTGTTAAAGATGGACAAAGTTCTAGCAGCAAACTGTCTTTTAGAATGCACTTGTATTGAACATTTGCCTCTGTTTGGATAATGCAATGCAATTGTAAACTGTGTCGGTATGTGGTTAACATTCTGCATGTGGAACAATTAAGTTGATCCATGAAAACTGTTCCAAATGTATCCGCGGGCAGAGAGCAATTGTTGCAGATTGTAACAAAAGGTTCTGCATGTATATTTGCTATCGTCAACATTCCTTTAACCTGGTCCATGTTTCAGTACAGTTTTAGCGTTAGATCTTGTAATAAAAAATGCTAGGAGGATGTTAAATGAACGAGAATAATTTAGGAGAACAACAAATAAAGAATTATAATTTATATTTTGTGCACTATGAAAGAACCTTTGTTGTTGACACAGTTAGTTTACTCAGGTCTGCAAGTACTCTGTTCGAAGTGACAACTGTAACGAAGGTGGATTTGCAAGTGCGTAGTGATCCATGTTCTTTTCCTCTGGAAAGATTTCGAAACAACATCATTGGTGCTTCTTGTTTCGAAATTTGTTTTTGTATGGATTTGAAAATTGCTTGAAATGTACTGAAAAGATAAACCTGATTTGCAAAATGTACTAGTGTTAAATGTAATTGCTTTTAAGTAAATGTTAAAAAGTATAAATGATTTAAATGTTAAAAAGTATAAATGGTTGAATTTGTATATACCGTAGCTTTGTCTTTTTGAGATGGGCCATCCTTGATATTTAGCACAAATTGTTTGCCTATTTTTTTTGCAACTGTTACAAGACCAACTATTGTGCCGATTGCGAATGCAATTGTTGTGCTTGTGAGTTGGCTAATAGTGGTTGTCGGTACAAATGTGTATTGGGTACAGATGGCTGGAAGTGTTTCTACGATGCTTTTCTCATGTAGAACAAGTATGCACGTACAGTCTCCATGGTCATAAACTATTTTGGGAGAGATCTTGAAATCTCTAATACAAATTCCCTAGCCAACTACAAGTTTGGCTTCAATAGTAGCAATGAGGTTATGTGGCACATTCAGTGTAATTGCCATATTCCCTTTTCTATCCACTAGGTCAGCACGTAACAATTGAATTCCGTGTACTTGATCGACCATTGTTTTGTATATTACAAGAATTTGACCGTGAAAGATTGTTCCTAGTTTCAGGCTTTTCAACTCCTGTATTGTGATCAGTTTGCATAGTTGATGCTTAGCTCTTATTTCAGATTCATTTTCCTGTTTCTGCCTGTAGAACAATATTAAAAGAATCTGAAATAACATTATGTTTGTACTATAAAACTTGTAAGAATAGATTTAAAGGTTATTTAGTTACTTTTTATCAGTTTATGAGACGTTGCAAGTCTCTGAGAGAGAGAAAGCCTCTGGAGCAGTAACCTCTTTGTGTTGTCTTTTCATATTAGTTATCTGTACAACACGAGTACAAGCTATTAGGTTTACAAGCAAAATGTGTTCTATGTTATAATAAATCTGTGCATAATGTTATTCTATGTGTGGTTACATACCTAGATTAGTTTTCACAAAGTGTTGCAAGGAAGCTATAAGAAATAGACTTTTAGTATTGCCATTGGAGATTGATATTGCTCGCATAACAGCGAATTTGTTCGAATATGAAGTTTAGCAAATTGTAGAGAAACTTGTATATCAATGCTACATTGATTTTGCTACAGGCTAAAACTCGTTTGTACTAAGGGTCGTTAGAGCTGTAGTAGCGCATAGAATATGCTGTGATCAGACCAATATGCCCATGTTACATTTATTTCACACTATTTTATAAACAAAGTTGTCCAGATATGGTCTATTATTGTTTTTCGGTGTGGAGATAGTTTGCTTGTTATTTCATGTAAGTTTTCCATTTCCATAAATTGTACAAAGAGTTTGCTACGAGCTGTTTCTTGTTGTATGTCAATGTTGAAATCACCAATAACTAAAAAAACACAATTAGTATATGTAGTTTGCGATTTTGCTTCCTTAATTATTTTCATTATCGTGGATACTTGTTCAAATGGTGCTGCATAAATGTTCATTAAACAAATTGGTCGTTGAAAGTACCTGTCAATTAGGGTAAGCTCTGTTTTGTTTTTGCAAAATGTCTTTGTTGCTTTAATAGATATTTTTTTGTTTATGCAAGTAAGAATTCCATGTGTAGAATGTGCAATGGCTAAATTGAATGATAAGAATTCTTTGTCTATTGGTCGAGTGTACAAATGAGTTTCTTGAAAACAGAGAATCATATTGTCCATTAAGTCATTGTGATGAATCACGTCACTAAGATGTGCATGTAGACTACATGTTTTTAGGCTTGCAATTGATAAAACATCCTTGTTAGCAGATTTCTTCTTTGCGAATTCTAGTTTCCATGCACCAATTGTTTCTAGCCGTGCCATCTCATTGATTATCTTGTTTTTGACATGGAAGTTTTGTTGTGTCAATTTGTTAATCAAGTATAGTGAGTCGATAGTTCTAACACGTGACAATGTAGTGTAGACTAGACCATGTTTTGTGACACCAGTTGGGTCAAATGCAAGTTGATCTAATGTCAACCCTTGTGTTCGGTGTATTGTTCGTGCACAGGCTAATTGGATTGGAAATTGTTTTCGAATTGTAATTTGTAATTTGCTACGAGACATTGCTAGCGATTTTGCAATTCGAAAGATTGGTGTCCAATTTGGCAATATATTTATGTTGTATAGTTGTTTGTATTTGCTTCTTTGTTGTTTCCCAATTTCTAGGTCTGAAAATTCTATCGAGACAACGTCAGGGCTGTTGTTATTAGATGAATAGGATTTGAAAATCCCTTCAACACCATTAACCAATCCATCGTTTGTATTGTAGTTTCCTACATATAGTTCAACTAACATGTTCTTTTTAACTGTAATTGTTGATGGCAATGAGATTGCTTTATCAAAAGCAAAATAACTCGATCCAGGAATCTTGTAGTTGTCAATTGCAACGAGCATTATTTGTTCCCCCTTTGTTAGTGAAAGCATTTTCACATTGTGAATATGGACATCTTTGTTTCGATAGAAAATGTATGGGAAAACTGGGCTTAAAGGTGGGATCCTATAGCAGTTATTGTTTACATAAGCAATATCTTGATCTGTTTGCATGTTTAATCTCATCCTATTTAGTACATCAATGAACAATGGGTCTTTTTGGCGCATCGTTGTGTGCAATTGATAACATTTTATTTTCTCTGGCCAGAAGTCGTATTGAATTGTGCTTTTGTTGATTTTTGGGTTTTCAAATATCAAAGAGTCTCTGACTGGGTTTGCCTGGTAAAGGTCACCGGAGAATATCATGTCAACATTACCAAAGTATGAAGTTGGTGTGTGTAAGATTTGTCGCAGTCGCTTATCAATTTGATATAGTGTTGTTGCACCAACGAGCGATGCCTCATCTATGAGGAGTACACACAATTGTTGGAAATGATTTGATAATGTGTCCAAATTTTCATTTTTTAGTGAGGGGAAATCTGCTTTGTTAAAGGGCAAATAGAATGCAGAATGCAATGTCACACCACTAGCATTAAAGGCAGGTTTGCTCGTGTATGCAGTGATTATTCCTATTAGTTGTGACGGGTTATAAGGCAATGCCACATTGTGTATGCGTACTAAGGATTGGAAGATTGCCTTGGCTGTGTGTGTCTTTCTTGTTCCTGCACCTCCTGTTAATAACAAATAGATCAGCTCATCTAGTCTGTACAATTTTCTTGTTATAACATCAGTAACTATGCTTGCTTGTTCTGTGTTTGATTGTCGCATTAATTCATAGTACTCTACGTCTTCAAGTAAATGTGGTTGTTTGACGATTTCATATGGCCTTATGGATCGTAGAGCAAACTTCTTCGTATCTTGCAAATGTTCCAAGTCATTTTGGAAGTCGTAGTTTTCATATTTGTCATCTATCGATTTGTTAAATGTTATAGTTTCTGTTTCATTTGATTTCAAACTATCTATGTCGAATATTTGTTCAGTTTCTGTTTCTACTGTGTGCATTGCGTCATCTATGTCACCCCATGGAGTTGTTGTAGCGAATTTGAACTTTTGTTCATTTTTCTTGACTATTTCTTCGAATGCAAGATATGCAGATTGCCAACTTGTGTGATGTTGCTTAATTGCAGTTTCACTTCCTCGATATGGATAGTATAACATTAATTGCTCTCTACAGTGATTTTCAATGTCCTTGTATTTGTTATATCTAACAGATCGAATGACATATGGTCTACTTGATTTTCTGTGTTCTTATCCTTTCTTTGTATAACTAGATGCAAATTCTGCTAAGCATACATGTTCAATAGCGATAGGTCGCAGAACATAGTAGTCAATAATTGATGGGCACATTATGTCTTCTGAGTCATCTGCTTCCTTTTGCAGGTCTTTTTTTCTTTTAAGAACAAATTCACAATCATCGACAGGAGATATGTTAATGAATACACAATTTCGTGAACTACAGTTTAGTGAAGTGATAACACAATATGCATTGCTTGTTGTGCAGACATTTGTTTCAAGTTGACCAAAGCTTTCCCTAAAGAACTAATGGTATTTAGGATATCAGATTTTGTTTTCACATGATTGTCACTTATGTTTTTAAATTTTCTTGTGAGTGTTTTATCTTCTTTTGTCATATAGGAACTGCAATACATTGCAGCTGCATATGAGTCAAGTACAAATTAGGAATCAGTGTTTGCAATCCAAATTCCTGGAATATGTTTTGCGAAGTTATTTGTCCAGGTGTCAACTGGTTTTCTTTGCAATAAGAGCATTGTTCGATTTAGTGTACACTGGATATCATGTATGTATTCATTGTGTACTAGTCCAAGGTTGGCCAAAAAGCTATCAAATGTATCATTTTCACTGTATCTTGTGCTGTTTATTGTTTCAAAGATTAGCTTTGCATGTGCTTTTGTTTTATAACTATCGAATTCAAGAGGCTAAAGTATTTTTGTTGCTTTAATCGGTGGTATTGGGAAATTAAATCCGCAATTAGAATTTGCACGCTTCCTACAACTTTTTGTGTGACAATGGTGTTGTAGAATTCTAAGTTCACTTGCAAGTAAGAGTGAATTAGTTGACAAGTAATTGTCAACGAATTGTTCGACTTCAATATTTGTATTTTGACCGTAGATTGGTGCAGATTTTATCCAAGGTAAACCATGTTCATGTTCACTGCCCCGGTTTTGGAATTTAGTTACATAGAAGTGGTCAGTGAGCTCTCCATAATACTTGTGATCATGAGATATCAATTGATGTAGTGCATCCCTCCTAGATCTATAGTAACGTACACAAGTAACAGGGTCATTTCTTATTAATGAGATAGGTTCATTTTCATCAAGTTCATTTGTATTTGGTCTTCTAGTGTTTTGTTTTATGTCTCTCAATGCATGCATTAAAGGATCCCAAAGATACTTTGCACTGCTAAAGTAGACAAAGAAAGTGGGCGGCCTTAGTTGTCGTATCATTGCATAGAGTTTGTTCCGTATTCGCTGGTGGTTGTCAGGTGAGGTACGAATTGTTTTTAGGTCCATGTACCCAATGTCAAAATTTAAAATACGATCTAGGTTTGGTTTTGACTTAACGCCTTTTGCAGCTAGTTTTCTACCTTTCAACTGCCCTTTTCTAATTCTAATCCACATTGTATTCAAGACTTGGTTTATGATAATGCGAATTGCTTTATAAAACAGGTTTGTAGTATGATAAGAAAAATCGTGGCTTTTATGCAGCACTTCCTAGTGAAAAATCTTTTGATATGTAAAGTTTTTGGAGATGTGAGCTGGGCATTTTTTGCCATAGAAAAGCGATGGGAAACTCATTTCTTCTGAGTACTTATCTTTGAAGATTTCTAATGGCATGTATCCAGCAGCAGGTGCAATGTTAATTTGTTTATTTACAAGGTCGTGGACAGTGTGCGCATCAATGAATCCATGGACCAATGTTTTTGTCGTTGGTTCATCGTTGTCTTGGTTATCGTGTTCGCTATCTTCAGCTTCACTTGAACTTTGATATGCCTCTTGGTTTTGTAGGAATGCCTCTTTCCAATTATCATTTATGGTAGCGTTCTCGAGCTTGTAAAGCATCCTTTTGCATAATTGTTTTAATGCTTTCATCACTTTGTGAACTCGAACTCAATCAAATGCATAAGCACTTTTGAATCTTAAACTCTTTTTGAGAACAATGGCAACTGTGCCAGTGTCCTTTATAGTTCGAGGCAATGCAGATTGAATTCTGGAAATGTTAGTGGGGACATTGATGACTCCTGCAGTTAAGTCTAGTTGCGGCTTCTTATGTCAATGGACCATTTCTTTTATTTGCAAGAAGGGCAATCTTAATACAACTAGTCTTTCTTCTAGTTTAGTGAGTTGTGTGAGTGTTCTAGTGGCATTGTTTCTTCTTATCTGTTCAGGAACTGCATATTTAGCAATTGTTTCATGTTCAATTGCTTTTTTGCAGTGTTTACAAATGTAGCAATTTTCAACACGAGATTTAACATTCTCGAAACTATTTGATAGTTTCCTAATCTTATTTTGTTTTGCTTGAATTTCTTGTTTCACAAAGCAAATGTCTCTTTTGAAAAAGGTTGTTTCACATGATGAACAATTGAAAATAGGTGTGTCAGTTACTTGTCTTTGATATATTTGATCAAACTTTGATAATTCTGTTAATTTGTTCATTGATCTTGATTGAATCGATAGGCCTGATTTTCCTGATTTCTTTGATTGTGGTGAAAGATCCTTTGATCTTGTTGCAAATGGATTGTAGTCCATGTTTTCTATGACTATTTCTTGTTTCATTGTTGTTGTGTTGAATGCAAGTCTTATTTTCTGCGTTTTTGATTTTTTCCGAATAATTCCTTTAAGCAAACGCAAAGATAAACTTTTTGTCTCTTTGCCTAATGGACAAGGAATTACAATTTCTGTTTGTGCGTTGTTTCTAATATGTTTTTTCAAGTTTCTAAGTGATCGATATCTCAGTGTCTCAAATTTTCCTGATTTCTTTGATTGTGCTGAAAGATCCGTTGATCTTGTTGCAAATGGATTGTAGTCCATGTTTTCTATGACTATTTCTTGTTTCATTGTTGTTGTGTTGAATGCAAGTCTTATTTTCTGTGTTTTCAATTTTTTCCGAATAATGCCTTTAAGCGAATGCAAAGATAAACTTTTTCACTGGTTGTCTAATGGACAAGAAGTTACAATTTCTGTTTGTGCATTGCTTCTAATATGTTTTTTCAAGTTTCTAAGTGATCGAAATCTCGGTGTGTCACTAACATCTTCTGTGTGCGATGTGTCACAAACATCTTCTGTGTTTTATAGAACTACTTGTTGTTCCATTGTACTTTTTTTATATTGGATGCCTATCTTTTTCCTTTTCAAATTTTTTTGAGCAATGTTCTTAAGCACATGCAAAGATAAACTTCTCTTGTGCTTGTTTAAATGACAATCACTAACATCTTCTACGTTTTCTAGAACGACTTGTTGTTTCATTGTAATTTTGTTATACTCAATGCCTATTTTTTGTCTTTTCAGATTGTTCGGAGCAATGTCCTTAAGCACATGCAAAGATACACTTCTCTTGTGCTTGTTTAAGTGACAAGATGGTTTTAATTTAGCTTCAATAGATTGACATTTTGTTTCAGGTTGTGGTTCAATATTGTTCTTTGAGGTATCGGTTTGTTGTTGGAAGGTACAATCAATTGTAGGCTGCCTACGAACCAAAGGCTCGAAGTGCCCATTTAGAGGATCCTCATCATGGAATAATATGTCACGAGTATTTTTTGTAACACTTGAATTGAAGTGAAAATACACTCTCATCTTTGTTTTGGACCAAACCCTAATTGGAATTTTCAGCCAGTTTGACAGCCAATGGATACATAAAATATCTCCCCATAGACCTCTAGATGCTAGGGGTATATTGTTTGAGGTAGATCTAGCCATTTTGTCTAAATAGATTTCACGGTTGCTAATGTTATGCATTTCTTTAAGTGAGGCTTCATGCAGTTCATGTTCATAAGACTAAATTGCCTCACTATCTTTTTTTCGAGACAGTCTCTAAAATATTCTGTTGTTCCTTTCCTTAGCTCTACTGATGTGTATCAGAAATCTAGAAAAAGTCCTAAACTATCGAATAAACAGTCTCCAATTAGATATGAGAAATTTTCCACACGAAATAAGTGATGCTTTTGCAATACTAATTGCAAATTGTGTTTCTCAGACATAGGAGACATGATGACAAGTAAGTGTTCGATGCAATATTATGTTTAGTGATGCAATGCAATTACAAGTCACAGAATCATAATAGCAAGTTGAACAATGAAAATGAATATAGAATAGGAAGTGATTGTCTGTACCTCTGGGACTGCAAATGTCTACTGAGTTTCTCAGACTGCTTATGTCAGTTAGCATCCAATGCACAGTTTTGATACCAAAGTTCAAAATACGACTGCCAAGATAAAAAAGAACATATAAAAGTCATGTTACATAATAGAAATTATCCAGACATAGGAAAAAGGTAAAGAACTGAGTACAGTAGTCTAGACTGAAAACACAAATGGTAAGTTAAGGGTTTAAACCTTCCAAATTATTGCAGGAAGGCCATGGAAATTCACAAATTTCAGTGATTTTCAATTTAAAAAGCAGGATTGTTTCACAGATTTTATTACATTAGCTATATATCATATATACACAATAATGAGAGGTAAGGCATTATACTATGTTTGGCTTGATGATCCATGTATCAGTTTCTTTAGAATAAAAGAAAGTAGTTGTGTAAAATTATAGAAATGTTCTTGTGTTCTTCATGCTATTTGCATATTACCAAAAATGAGAGTTCAGTTGTGGATTGGGTGCTTTGGTTTTGTTGAATATTGGAATCAGTGATTGGTAGAAATTTTCAAATATATATGTCAACAAATTTGAAAAGATAAAGCATTATAAGATATTTGAAACATATGAATATGTTGGTCATAGCTTCAAAGGACCGTGACTCAAATGAAAATAGCTATGGTGCTACCAGACAATGACAAAGTCGCCTTTTGAATATTTGTGAAGCCTATTTTGAACTTGAAAAGAAATTAAATCTAAGAACGGACCAGCTGTTCCCCTTTCTTAGAATGGCAGTGACTGGAGTTGGAGATATGGTGTCCCTTTTTCAATATACAAAACAGGAGAATTGTACAAGATGATGATCCCCAGATCTTCTTTCGAAACTAAACTTAAAAGCTACTAGAATCTTGAAGATGATGAATGCAAATGGATTAGAAGTATGCAGGCTTTATATAGCATGAGAATTTGCTCCAAAATCAGTCTCCTTTCTCTGTTCAACGTAGATTTAGTGTCCCTATGTAAAGGAAGTCCTCATAAAATTACTAGGGACAGTGGATTGTTAGATGTTAAATTAAAATAGGCTACAGCTAAAGCAGACAGCATATTAGTACAAAATTCCAAGAACTGATTGGCACTTGGAAGACTTTCAGCCTCTCATCAACGTGCAGGGAGAGAAATTTCCAGTGCTTCCATTTACATCTCTACACTTTTTTCTAAACTCTTGCCTACAAGGGGTAGACTCTTACAAACTGATTGTCTAACTGATTACAGAAATGTCTGCAAAGTTCAATCTTCATTTGCATCCATTAAAATTCACACTGGTTGGAATTTGAGGGAACACATATTTTCTGAGGTTGAGCATGGGGCACCTTTTATTTCTCTTTGCCTAATCATGCAATCATTGAATGGTCTATCCTAATGCTGCTAAATTCCTGTGCACAGTCATGGCCAACCTTCTATATTTCTCATCAATGTTATGATACAGAAGCTAGAGCATAAAAGCTAAGAGGTCTTATGTTGAGGCAACTATTCACAAATTTCAGTGTAAAAAAGGAGAGAAATACACCAATGGTATGATTCAGAGCAAGGAAACTCCGTTTTTATTATTTTAAGAGTTTTCTATCTATTGCCCCTAGGATCTAATACCTCCCTTGAGAACAAACCTAGACACCTGGAATCCTAACACCATGATATCTATCTCAACAATGCAGCAATCAAGGCATTGCTACCATCCTACACACAGTGGAAAAACGGGCACTCATTCGTGCAAGGACCTGGGCACTCATTCCTGCAAGGACCTAAATGTCATATAAGGACCTCTCTAATAATAATGAGGAGCTGAATATGACATACTGAGTTCCTGAAATTAAGCAACCAAAAAGGGAAAGAGAACTATGAGTGTCCATATTTGAAGTCTGTAAACATGTGCCCATACTACGTCATCCAAGACAAGAGGAGCAACCAGGAATCAGTGATTTGTAGAAATTTTCAAATATATATGTCAATAGATTTGAAAAGATAAAGCATTATACGATATTTGAAACAGATATGGTGTCCCTTTTTCAATATACAAAACAGGAGAATTGTACAAGATGATGATCCCCAGATGATTAGAAGTACGCAGGCCTTATATAGCATGAGATTTTCCTCCAAAATCAGTCTCCTTTCTTTGTTCAACGTAGATTTAGTGTCCCTATGTAAAGGAAGTCTTCATAAAATTACTAGGGACAGTGGATTGTTAGATGTTAAATTAAAATAGGCTATAGCTGAACCAGCCAGCATATTAGTACAAAATTCCAAGAACTGATTGGCACTTGGAAGAGTTTCCGCCTCCCATCAAAGTGCAGGGAGAGAAATTTCCAGTGCTTTTGTTTACATCTCTACACTTTTTTCTAAAATCTTGCCTACAAGGGGTAGACTCTTACAAACTGATTGTCTAACTGATTACAGAAAACAATATACTAAAATATTATATTTGCCTTTTAACCTTTTATTCACCGTAGTGGGTATCATCCTGTAGTCAAATACACTAAGATATATGTTTTGCTAAATATTCAACGATTAACTAAATTATTATATTGAGAAAATGGCGGCATGCTGAGTTGTCTCACTTACAGCCCCGCCACCAGCTTTGCCATTTATCAAAATTTATGCCTACCTTTGACAAATGCATTTGTGGTTCATATGTGTAGGGACTAGCCATTATGTTTCTGTCTGCGTTGGTTGAATAATAACAGGAGAACAAATAAACAAGAATTCATAAAATTCTAGAAGTCAAATGTTTCGTATAAATTGTTTGCCATTTAAGTCTAAACCTAGAGCATAAAAGCTAACAGGTCTTATGTTGAGGCAACAATTCACAAGTTTCAGTGTAAAAAAGGAGAGAAATACACCAATGGCATGATTCAGAGTTTCATTGGGTGCTTTGGTTTTACTGAATATTGGAATCAATGATTGGTAGAAATTTTCAAATATATATGTCAACAAATTTGAAAAGATAAAGCATTATACGATATTTGAAACATATGAATATGTTGGTCATAGCTTCAAAGGACTGTGACTCAAATGCAAACAGCTACGGTGCTACCAGACAGTGACAAAGTCGCCTTTTGAATATTTGTGAAGCCTATTTTGAACTTGAAAAGAAATTAAATCTAAGATCGGACCAGCTGTTCCCGTTTCTCAGAATGGCAGTGACTGGAGTTGGAGATATGGTGTCTCTTTTTCAATATACAAAACAACAGAATTGTAGAAGATGATGATCCACAAATCTTCTTTCGAAACTAAACTTAAAAGCTACTGGAATCTTGAAGATGATGAATGCAAATGGATTAGAAGTATGTAGGCTTTATCTAGCATGAGATTTTCCTCCAAAATCAGTCTCCTTTCTCTGTTCAACGTAGATTTAGTGTCCCTATGTAAAGGAAGTCCTCATAAAATTACTAGGGACAGTGGATTGTTAAATGTTAAATTAAAATAGGCTACAGCTGAACCAGACAACATATTAGTACAAAATTCCAAGAACTGATTGGCACTTGGAAGACTTTCAGCCTCTCATCAAAGTGCAGGGAGAGAAATTTCTAGTGCTTCCGTTTACATCTCTACACTTTTTTCTAAACTCTTTCCTACAAGGGGTAGACTCTTACAAACTGATTGTCTAACTGATTACAGAAATGTCTGCAAAGTTCAATCTTCATTTGCATCCCTTAAAATTCACACCGGTTGGAATTTGAGGGAACACATATTTTCTGAGGTTGAGCATGCGGCACCTTTTATTTCTCTTTGCCTAATCACGCAATCATTGAATGGTCTATCCTAATGCTACTAAATTCCTATTCACAGTCATGGCTAGCCTTCTATATTTCTCATCAATGTTATGATACAGAAGCTAGAGCATAAAAGCTAAGAGGTCTTATGTTGAGGCAACTATTCACAAATTTCAGTGTAAAAAAGGAGAGAAATACACCAATGGTATGATTTAGAGCAAGGAAACTTTATTTTTATTATTTTAAGAGTTTGCCATCTATTGCCCCTAGGATCTAATACCTCCCTCGAGAACAAACCTAGACACCTGGAATCCTCACACCATGATATATATCTCAACAATGTAGCAATCAAGTCATTTCTACCATCCTACACACAGTGGAAAAATGGGCACTCATTCGTGCAAGGACCTGGGCACTCATTCGTGCAAGGACCTGGGCACTCATTCCTGCAAGGACCTGATATTTCTCATCAATGTTATGATACAGAAGCTAGAGCATAAAAGCTATGAGGTCTTATGTTGAGGCAACTATTCACAAATTTCAGTGTAAAAAAGGAGAGAAATACGCCAATGGTATGATTCAGAGCAAGGAAACTCTGTTTTTATTATTTTAAGAGTTTGACATCTATTGCCCCTAGGATCTAATACCTCGCTCGAGAACAAACCTAGACACCTGGAATCCTCACACCACGATATCTATCTCAACAATGCAACAATTAAGGCATTGCTACCATCCTGCACACAGTGGAAAAATGGGCACTCATTCGTGCAAGGACCTGGGCACTCATTCCTGCAAGGACCTAAATGTCATATAAGGACCTCTGTAATAATAATGAGGAGCTGAATATGACATACTGAGTTCTTGAAATTAAGCAACCAAAAAGGGAAAGAGAACTATGAGTATCCATATTTGAAGTCTGTAAACATGCGCCCATACTACGTCATCCAAGACAAGAGGAGCAACCAGGAATCAATGATTGGTAGAAATTTTCTAATATATATGTCAACAGATTTGAAAAGTTAAAGCATTATATGATATTTGAAATAGATATGGTGTCCCTTTTTCAATATACAAAGCAAGAGAATTGTACAAGATGATGATCCCCAGATGATTAGAAGTATGCAGGCCTTATATAGCATGAGATTTTCCTCCAAAATTAGTCTCCTTTCTCTATTCAACGTAGAATTAGTGTCCCTATGTAAAGGAAGTCTTCATAAAATTACTAGGGACAGTGGATTGTTAGATGTTAAATTAAAATAGGCTACAACTGAACCAGCTAGCATATTAGTACAAAATTCCATGAACTGATTGGCACTTGGAAGACTTTAAGCCTCCCATCAAAGTGCAGGGAGAGAAATTTCCAGTGCTTTCGTTTACATCTCTAAACTTTTTTCTAAACTCTTGCCTACAAGGGGTAGACTCTTACAAACTGATTGTCTAACTGATTACAGAAAACAATATACTAAAATATTATATTTGCGTTTTAACCTTTTATTCGCCGTAGTGGGTATCATCCTACAGTCGAAGACACTAAGATATCTATTTTTCTAAATATTCAACGATTAACTAAATTATTATATTGAGAAAATGGCGGCATGCTGAGTTGTCTCACTTACAGCCCCGCCACCAGCTTTGCCATTTATCAGAATTGTGCCTACCTTTGACAAATGCATTTGTGGTTCATATGTGTAGGGACTAGCTATTATGTTGCTGTCTGCCTTGGTTGAATAATAATAGGAGAAAAAATAAACAAGAATTCATAAAATTCTAGAAGTCAAATGTTTCGTATAAATTGTTTGCCATTTAAGTCTAAACCTAGAGCATAAAAGCTAACAGGTCTTATGTTGAGGCATCAATTCACAAGTTTCAGTGTAAAAAAGGAGAGAAATACACCAATGGCATGATTCAGAGCAAGGAAACTCTGTTTTTATTATTTAAAGAGTTTGGCATCTATTGCCCCTAGGATCTAATACCTTCCTCGAGAACAAACCTAGACACCTGGAATCCTCACACCATGATATCTATCTCAACAATGCAGCAATCAAGTCATTGCTACCATCCTGCACACAGTGGAAAAACGGGCACTCATTCCTGCAAGGACCTAAATTTCATATAAGGACCTCTATAATTATAATGAGGAGCATGTAAGAAAGGAGAGAAATACACCAATGGCATGATTCAGAGCAAGGAAACTCTGTTTTTATTATTTTAAGAGTTTGCCATCTATTGCCCCTAGGATCTAATACCTCCCTCGAGAACAAACCTAGACACATGGAATCCTCACGCCATGATATCTGTCTCAACAATGTAGCAATCAAGTCATTGCTACCATCCTGCACACAGTGGAAAAACAGGCACTCATTCCTGCAAGGACCTAAATGTCATATAAGGACCTCCGTAATAGTAATGAGGAGCTGAATATGACATACTGAGTTCCTGAAACTAAGCAACCAAAAAGGGAAAGAGAACTATGAGTATCCATATTTGAAGTCTGTAAACATGCGCCCATACTACGTCATCCAAGACAAGAGGAGCAACCAGGAAGAATGTCGACCCACAGGGTCACATTGCTTGTGGACATTACATGGACAAGGCTCATAAAGTCATGTAAAAAATGACTTGCATTCAACCGTAAGAAACCTAGATACTGATCACAGCATTTGCCACCACTTACATTTTCCAGCCAGAAAAGAAAAAAGATATGACATCGAAGGTGCAGGCATCTTACCGAGAATTTGCAACAGCGATGTGATGTAAAGTTTCGAGGACAGTTGAAGTCAAGGACAGTTGAAGTCGATGCGAGGTAACCACGAAATCATTTCTAACTTTATTATATAGCAACAGAAGTAAACAAAAGTAAGTTACACGTAGCGGACGCTGCATGCAAAATGTTGAATAGAATGAAATGTGTACAGAATGAATAATTAGCAGCTAACACGTACAAATGAACTGACTTACGTTAACCTTGACCAAATCAGCGTCGCAGGTTAACTAGCAAAAATGTCCTAGCTTCCCAAACAAATGGCAGTGCTCTCCAAACAGATGTCAGGGCCATTGCTACTTTTGCTACCTTAGCTGCTGGCTTAAATGTTCAAACTCTTGGCTGTTTAACCCTCTAAGCTGTTTGACCGTCTAAGCTCCATGCCCTGCTGTCTAACCTCCATGCCCTGTTGTTTAACCAGAAAGCTACATCCCACTCGCTATGTCAACGGTCCACTATGATTGATCAAGGTCCATTCTTTCTCCTTTCTATCCGTCATGGGCACAAGCTTTGATCCGTCTCAGCTTATCACCCCTCCAGGGACTAAGGTTCATGTGTAGTTGAAGGAAGGGGATGACTTACCAGAGATCAATATGATATCCTTCGGTAGACAGAAGCTTAAACCCAAAAGGAAGAAGATATCTCAGCAGGAGCTACAAGATCCTTCATATAACGTTGACTACCATGTCCCACGCCCACAGGAGAGTTCTGCATATTTGGCTACACCAGTCGTGACACCCACGTTCTTGTGGTCATCTTCTGGCCTCATTGATTAAAGTTACAAGGTGGAGCTTTTCTTGAGCATTGATGAGCCCCACGACATATGCAACAGAGGCGTGAGATTGCACCTGCATGACAGGGTAGACCAATCCATTGCCGATGGTCAGTCCAATCTTCCTTGCTTTAAGCGAGCCGAGCAGAATTGTGTAATCACCGGAGCTAAACCTCCCCCCTGCCATCTGTGGGTCACCCAGCGATAGTGACCCCCTCCCTACATCCTCTTCTGGAACTATATATGCAATTGTTAGTGGTGCTTTCTTGGGAACTGGGGCTGGCTGATCCCTTCCAGGGCAAGAGCTCATTAGAGAGCCAGCATCCATGCTAGTTTTAGATCGAGCAGCAATGATAGATCGAGATTGACCGGAAAAGGCAGGAGTTTCATTAGTAGCGGAGGCTTATGAAGTACCAGGGGTGAGAGGAACATACTTTCCTCCATAGCTCTTGCCCGTTACATAAAATGGGCGTTTGCAAAACTGGTGATTCAGGCCGAAGAATGCCTGTAGGGCAGCATACAAGTCCTTGCCATCCCCGTCCTGGTTCGTAGGAATGTCTTCTTTGGAAGGGGCAATGCTGAAGCCGCTTCCAATAGGATTGTCCAAGAATAGTAGCCCAAACAGACGATTCCAAGGTGTAGGATTCTGATTCAAGCCGAGATCTGGGCTGTCACTGACTCTCTAGGGCCCTAATTCGTAGAAATTTCCGATCATTTTAGAGCAGCCAGGACCTCTTTGCATCCACAGAAGAATTGGGTATCAGAGATCTATTTTTTAGGGGAGATCGCCTCGACCAGAAGATCCACATGATGGAGATCCACGACTATGTTGATCTGCAACAAGTAAGGCAAGAATTGAGGGTATGCATGTTAGAAGGTGTTTAAGAGATAAGAGAGTTTCGGAACTAAATCGCAGAGTGCTCCCTGCATGGGACTCCAGAAAGCCTAGAACCTAGTCGAATTAAACACTCCCGCCAGAGTATTACCCTCGATCCAGCCTACCTGCCTACCCAAAGCTGTGAAATGCGGACAAAAGAATGGCACGCTAGCCAAAAGGGGAAACAAGAAAGGGAGGCTAGCAAAACATGACACCTCCGCCATTCATGGACACCTGCAGCACCTACTGCACAACACCGACTTGCTAACATGCTCAAATACAACACCTGCCAATATGCTCAGACCTGCTAACATGCTCAAATAGCCAACCTACAAACCATTGTGCTAATAATTCAAACTAATGTCAACATTAATATGGAAACCGTTGACGGTCAGTAATAATAAACAGGCTAAAGCAAAATAGGCTATGCTCCAGCCTCTTCCGCCTCGGGAAGAGGCCAAATAAGATGGCAAACCAGATTAACTTCGAAGACTTTGGTTTATCCTGGCAATAGCAAACACAGCGCAGTTGAAAACTTTGGTCTAATCACCGTATGAGGACCTGAATGGGATCAATTCAGAAACTGAGTCCAATGGACAAACAAATAAAAAGACCTCTCCCAATATTGCACAAACCATGAGGAGCTTGACAATAGAACTTCAAAGCTGCAGAGCAGATAATGAAATGTTGATAAAATCTTAGGAAGAAAGGAGTGCCTCATCTCCTTGATGGCTTCATAAACCCAGTTGATGTATAGAGTGACTTTCAGATGCACATTTAAGGGTTACAACTAATGTTCTTGTTCTTGTAATTATTAGGCTCTCTTGTAAAAATGTTTTACTGGCAGTAACTGGATTGAATTATCTTGAATTGATTTATACTTTGCTTGGATAACAAATAATTCTAATGGAGTGAATTGTGTGTATTAGCTAATTTCATTGATGTGTGGATAGTTCTCTGCAATGAACTATGTATATTCAATTCTCTAAGGTCTGGTGAAAGCAATCTTCAAATCTGATCTCATTGATACAACTTAGCATGCCAAACTCTGCTCTGACCATAACCTCATACGATGCATCCCCGAAATACAAGAAGCCAAGAAGTCGCTCCCACTACTCCTGCTATCAGTACAAAGATGAGCAGGAAGCCTGTAGCAGCATTTCCCATCGGAAAATACACCGCCCAGAAGGGGTTGGGTAATGGAATTCCCACGCCTACATGTCCACCATTACATTATTAACGGTATGCTTACTATTAATTGCATCACATTTTTTGTAATTTGTAGACTAGATTACGTTGCGTAAATTGTAAAATAGATTATGCTACATTTCTCGATTGTAAAATACATCTGGTTTTTCTCAATACAATGAAAGCGAACAGCTAAAACATTTTTTTGTAGTTCTTTTTTGGAAACATCGTTAAATAATGGCAAAAACCTAATTTGGCATCTCTGAAATGCAGCCTTCGTTTTCAAAGATAATTTAGCAGCAAATTTAGAAAAGATTCCATCAGCGTTATTGTTGGTAAGTGATTTTGTTACAAAGCTCACTATATTTGGTTCTTGTGAATATCTTTACACTAGTTAGTAGAAAAAGTAATAGATAAACTTTCAGTAATATTTGTTTTAATTAAATATTAACTGTAATGATCAACACCCAACTGTAGAATGGTGTTTCTAGCTCTTCGATGGTCGATGTCAAACAGAGGCTTCAAGGTGACAGTACAGGTGAGAACGAGAGCACAAACTGGAAGTTCACTAAGGTAATGGAACCAGTCCATTGTAAGTCTATTAGATTAACAGATACACTGCCAACAAGAAAGGAAAGTTCTCTTCTTATATATAGTAGTTTGAAACTACTGGTTTTCATGTTCTCTCAATGCTCCCAATGTCATACTGCACCCTGCTTCTATAAGAAATTCTATTGTCTGTTGAAGGACGAGTCTATTTGATCTATCTTCAAGTTGATCCTTCACCTTTCCTCAGTAATCATCCTCCATCACCCAATTGGGCTTTTAGTGAAGCTGAATTGATGATTACTGGTGTAGTCTCCTTTCCTTAGATTACTTTCCACAGATTTCAAAGCTTTTGTGCTTATGCTAAATTGCCAATTGTTGTGATTATTTCGATGGAACTTATGGGAGAGAGTGAATAATGTTGTGTCCTAGATTTCTATCTTTTGAATCCAATAAACCCCTTTTCTTAATAGGTTTGTACCCCATTGAAAACATATCGATTCCTCCAAAGTAAAACACACCTATTCACATTTGTCAGCCAAACGAAACCAACTCTGAGGCCTTCCCAAAATTGATCTAGGTCTGTTTTTCCAAGGCTGGTAAACTCACATGGACTTTCTTTTTTATCAAAAACTCTCTTTCTACTGCATACAAAAGTACTATTACTGTTTGAGAGACACCATATCTTACAGTCTAGAAAAAAAAAAAACAAGGCTTTAGATTGACAAATTTGTTCAAATCTCTTTTTGCCCCTGATAGACATATTTAAGCTTTCTTAAAGGATATGAACAACTGCTTGAAATGTGGGGGCAGAATTGAAACACATTAAGAAGGATTTCAAGATGACACAAACTTAAGGAAAAAAATATTTAACCTCTGTTCAGGTTGCCATGTTGGCTGTTACTCTAGAAAAGGCCTATTTTTCTTGAGAAACGACTAGCACTACTTGAGAAATGATCAGTGTTGCTCAAGAAGAACTTGTTTCTTGTGTAAAACATTTCCATCAAGAAACATGAAATCGTTGCCAAAAATGGCTTTTCTGACATGTTTCTCAGTTTGGACAGGTATCAGCCAGAAGTGACATAGCTGTCGTTTCTGGTAACAGAGCTATTTACAACATCTTCACTTGGAAAATTAGGGAATACCTTAAAATAATATGGTTTCGTGCTTTAAAATAGACTAGAAATCATTTGATATTGCATAAATTAGAGAGCAAACAAAGTATTCAAACAGATAAAATAGTGCCTATGAGAATTTGAAATGTAACTGGCAAAGCTTACTGAATTTCAAGAATGATAAAGCATAGCCAACAAACTAACAGACCATTATGCAAGTGACAAATAGTAGAATAATGTCTCTTTATGGTTGCCTAATGGAAAAGTTCAAGTGGGGACGTGACTGCAAATTTATTAGGAATTATAGGCAAGAATTGGTTACTAACTATTTGCAACACTTTTACTAGAAAACATATGCAAGACTTTAACAGAGAATGGTGTTATGTAGATTATCCCATGCTCACCACAGAAGAATTCATCTTTCCAACGACTGTTTTCTCTTCCTGCTGAAGAGTTTCTTATCAATGACTTTGGATGTGCCGTAAGGATCAGACTTCCCTTGTAGGTTGAGATTCTTCTCCTATCAAACTCAATTTGCACAAACAAATCCATGCAACCAACCCTTTCACACATTCCCCTGCACGTGTGTATGTAATTTAGCCCAATTGCATAACGCATTTGAATAGCAATGCTGCACATAAGCTATGGATGTGGCAATGTAATGCTTTGAATCCATCTGGCAAGGTGTGTCTTCAACTTCGGTTTCACTTGCAGTAGTTGAATGCCTCTTCCATTGTCGATTTAAGTTCAATTAATCTTTCGAACTTACTTTACAGGTTAAAGCAAATGTTCAACCACACATTTTGCAACCACCCAATAGCACCCTTATGAAAAATGATACCAGTGACAGAAGCCTAGAAGAGGTTGTCCCTTGGTTAGCTTTGTCAAAGAATGATTCATATATAATGTCTGCTTGGGGTGGGAGAGTGTCCTTGTTCAACATGGTAACATCTAAGGTGAGGAATTCTTCTGCTATCTGCACATGCGGTTCTATTGAATTCATGAGTTTCTATAGTGTAACATTATAAAGCATGTATTACATGAATAAAAGGGACCGTGAGCACTGTGCACTATGGTACAAAAGCACATAATCTGATGGTGCCACTTAAATACTCGAATGCCATCTTTGTTCCATTAGAAATCTAATAGTACCACTCGAATTATCGAATGAATAGACATCACTATTCCATTGGAATTGTTTTCATTGCGCTGAGGAATAACCTCTGCTTGTTGCTCGTAGTCCTGCAGGATGGTTGGCAAATCCTGGCACTCCTATACAATGTGCTGCAATAGCTTTTGGTGCAGCTTCTCTCTTTCCACCTCTAAATGCAGGTTAGATAGTTGATATTCTATAGGTCTAATTTCATTGATGTGTGCATGCAGAAGTGGCACTTTCTCAGCGTCTAGTTCACATTTTTTTGTAGTTCTTTTTTTGAAACATCATTATAAGTGATTATTAGCTGTACTTATTTCATGTTATGTTCAGGACGCTCTTTCAAAAGAATCAGTGCGAAGAACCAAAAAGTTGCAACCAGCTTTGTTTGCACTATCAAAACAATGCAATGCCAATGCAATATCAACGCTGCGATGTATATCAATGTTGGAGCTCAGTAAATACTCTTTATTCCGAGAATCCCTTATGCATGGGGCAGGTCGTTGCTGTGCATTACTATACAACTCTAATCATTTATTAATTTCAATAATAGTGCTTTCGTATGAACTACACATTTTTAGTTTATTCAATTTCGGGTGCTTAGCCTCTGCACTATCAAAACGATGCAATGCCAATGCAATATCAATGCTGCAATGTATATCAATGTTGGAGCTCAGCAAATACTCTTTGTTCCGAGAATCCCTTATGCATGGGGCAGGTCGTTGTTGTGCATTACTATACAACTCTGATCATTTATTAAGTTCAATAATAGTCATATGGGTGCAAGCATTCTACCACACTCAATGCAGGGACTTGCTGCCTCGCAGCCTCCCTTGTATTAAATAACAAATTTCATCATAAATTAAGTGACAATTAACTTATGAGAGTTTTCTCTTCGTTGAAATTAAGTGACAAGTTAACTTATGAGAGTTTTCTCTTCAAAATTTAATTGCTTCTTAATTGTAAAATGTTGTACAACTTTATTTTAAATTTTTATTTTTATTTATTTATTTATTTATTTTCTTTTCATAAAATGTTTCAAAATCAAATTTTCTATATAATTAAGATTTATTTTTTAAGATATAATATTTGAATTTTTTTTATGTTGATTCATGTTTTATTGATTTAGTTTTTATCTTATTATGAGGTTTTACTGTTTGGATTGTTTTATAATTTTCTATTTTATTTAGCTTTTATAAAGGTCAAGCTTTTGAAAAGTGAACCAAAGCAAATATATGAATGAAAAAATTATATAATTTAAAAATTGCTGGAAATTCCTTGTTTTAGAGGTGGCACTCACCTGTTTCTAGTTGTGTTAACTCCCTTGTAATAGTGACAACACCCATGGCACTTTATTAAAAGTGAGTATTGTATTTTTGTTGAAATATATGTTTTACATGTTGCAAATTACATTGTTGTTGTGAGGTTTTTGATATTTATTTATAAGTTGGTAGTCATAAGGGCCTATTATGTTCTGCCTTTTTTCTTTCACTACCTACTTTTGATTGTTCAATTTCTCATAATTTGGTAACTTAACATGGTATCAAAGTGACATATTCAAATAAAAAAAAATCTATCAGAAATATGATTATAAGTTTAAAATTTTTAAATAAATTTATAATTTTTTTATAAAACTATACCATACACCAATTCTTAAAATTATGCCAAATTTTTTACATGAAACGTGGAAAAACTAGTGTAGTGAAGTAAAGTGGATAATGAAACTTGGAAACTAACCCACTAAAATGGCCCTGAAGCTCAGCAAACAAACCACGGAGCTCAAGCTCCCAACCACGAGGTTGATTCGCAGAAGATTCTGATGTTAGATCACTAACCTGCCAATTCCTTCAGTGGTTTTGAAAAGCCTACCCACTCGCCTACCTACTCGTGTTACTCGATCGATCTGAGGGAATCGAGCAGATTTTATATCCATTTATACAAGTTATGGTTGTGCATTTTGAATATCACCATTTTTTGCTACTTTGTTGTACATAGAAATGATTAGCATTGCACGTATTATCACTCCACCTTAAAGGTGTATAAAATATTTATGGTTATTTTTACTCATTAAAGTTGCAAAAGATATTTGTTTCAATTTGATGAAAAAAGTAATCTTTGCAAATTAAATTATGGAAGTAAAAGAAATACAATAGATAATTGAAAATTTACATGATAAGAAACAAACAAGTGGCAAATAACAAAAGAGGAATGGAAGGCATTGAAGCAAACACTCTCTCCCTCATCAAATTGGACACAACTAATTTTAAATATGTGGCTTTTATAATTATCGTGACAATGACCAAGAAAGCTCATGCTTAGTTTTTTGTGCCTAGCATTTTTTCTCACACTCACAAAAAACCACTAACTCCTAGGTGATATAGTCACTACTACACTAAGGATATTTTAAAGACATTTTTTAAGACAAAAGAAATCTTTTGTTTTAAAAAGTCAATTTTGATTTTAGTTATTTTACATTAAAATTTAATATCAAATAAATTTCCTTGAATATAAAATTTAAGACAAAAACTATTTTAGACAAAAATAATTTAAGAAAAAAACTTTGTATTTAAGACAAAAACAGTTTAAGGCAAAAGAATTTTAAGAGAAAATGTTATATTTAAGACAACAACATTTTTAGACAAAAATAGTTTAAGACAAAACTTTATATTTAAGACAAATATAATTTGAGACTGTTATGAAACCAGCTTAAGAAAAAGATAGAAAAGATAGATCAACGCCTTAGAATTCAGCCTCTTCAAGGGGGCAACCTCCTTTACATTACATAAATGAACAATTCTTGGATGATTCAAATGACAAAACCTCCTTTCTATATATAGGAGTGTAAGGAGTCACAATATAACCTAGCCGACCTAACAATAATAATATAAAGCCACAAAAATAACAATAGAGGGATTCTATGGGGCACAATAATAACAATATGGGGATAATAGGGGCACAACAATATTAATAAGGGGTACAACTACAATAGTAATGGGGTAATCACTAGTATTATAGGGACCCAACATGCCCCTCTTCTTCAAAAAAGTGTTGTCCTCAACGCTTGAGAAGTTCTGGATGCTTCTGTATAAAATTCTCATCCTCCCATGTGGAATCTTCAGCGGATAAGTTCTTCCACTTGATAAGATACTCCGAAATTGATCGATTTCGTAGCTGTCGAGTTCTTGTTTCTGTGACTGCTTCTGGTTCCAATATAATTTTTCCTTCCTCGTTAAGTTCTGGCAATATTGTTTGAACTGGGAGCTTGTCACCTATAACCTTCTTTAAACATGAAACATGGAAAACTGGGTGCAATCGAGAAGCTGCACGAAGCTCCAATTTGTATGCCACAGTACCAATCTTTTGCAACACCTTGTATGGACTATAATACTTTGGTGATAATTTATTATCCTTCTTAGCTTGCTTGAGGGACATTTTCTTATATGGTTGTAGCCGTAGGAATACCCAATCACCTACATCAAAACTTATTTCACTACGATGTTGATCTGCCTGTTGTTTCATTATATTCTGTGCCAACACGAGGTTATCCTTTAAGAGTTGGAGGACTTGTTGTTGATGTTCAATGTGATGTTCCACTGCTTAAACCTTAGAATTTTATCTTAAATATGATGTGATGGATGGTGGCTGATACCCATAAAGTGCCATAAATGGGGTCATTTTTGTTGCTTCATGGAAGGAAGTGTTATACCACCATTCAGCCAGAGGCAACCATTTGACCCATTGTGTCTGTTTATCAGATACAAAGAAACAAAGATATCCTTTCAAACATTTGTTTACTATCTTAGTTTGCCCATCAGATTGAGGATGCTAAGATGAGCTATCAGCTAACTGAGTACCAAGACAAGAAAATAATTCTGTCCAAAAGTTACCATTGAAAATGGGATCTCTATCACTTACAATAATCTTTGGGTTTCCATGTAGCTTTTGAATTGTTTCCACAAATGTAGTAGAAACTGTAATGGCTTTAAACGGATGTGATAATGCACAAAAGTGTGCATACTTGGTAAGTCTGTCAACTACCACCATGATGACACTCTTTCCCCCAGACTTGGGTAAACCTATGATAAAATCCATTGAAACCTCCTCCCAACATTGGCTTGGAATGGATAAAGGTTGTAATAGACCCGGTGTCTTAATTGTTTCAACTTTATTTTGTTGGCAAACCAAACATTCCGCCACAAACTTTTGAATATCTGATTTAAGGCCATCCCAAAAAAATTCCTTCTTAACCCTGTGGTAAGTTTTTAAAAATCCTGAGTGCCCTCCTAAGGGAGAAGTGTGCAATTCCATAAGAATCTTTTGTTTTAGCTGGGAATTCTTACAGAGGTATAAGCGATCTTTGTACCATAACGAATCATTTTGCCAGCTAAATGTATCAGACATACTGGAATCTTGTTGTAACTTTCGAATAAGTGCCCACACTTCTTCATCATTCTTCCATTCCTCCAGGGAAAATTTTAAGAACCCCCCCTAAATTTACATGTATAATAAATGGGCGAATCTCCATGGTATATAGGAAAAATGGAAGGCGATTTTATCAATAATATGATATGTATATATAATTTTTTGGCGAATCTCTCACCACCCATGGCGAATATTTTACTCAATTATAAAATCTTGTGTTTATTGAATACACAAATGAAATCATTGCATTTCTTTAAAATATCTTTTGAAATCAAAATTACCGAAATTACATATCGATAACCTAGTTGGTGTAGGATAAAATTCACCCGTGCCATTCATAGAAAGCATGAGAAAAAACCTATTACTATATATAAAACCAAGAAAAATTCAAATTCATCACTTCTAGGGACCTTGTAACCACCCTGCCAATACATAAGTATGTTCCTGTTTGAAATTAGAAAAATTACCCAAATTACAATCTGTTTACTCCAGCATATGTTGGAAAGGTATAGAAGGATGACTAGTGCAATCAATCCATTCCTTTTAGCCCTGGATTTGTTTTAGTTTAAAATAAAAGTATACAAATATACTTGTCCAATGTCTATGCTTTAACCATTCACCTTAAGATGTTTTTACAATATAATTTCCTAAGTATATTTAATATCTTCATTATCATAAAAACCAACCTATATCCATCTTAACTCCACATCTACCACTCTTAGAGGGATGAAATCTATTTATCACTCCGAGCACTTGGTAGACCCATAATTAAGATGGATCTAAGATGATAGAATTTCCCGTTTAAATAGCCTATGCTCACATGAATACCATGGTATCACCATGGGTCAATACCATGGGTTTTCATAAACCTGGAGCTTAAAAATTACTATTAGTAATTTATAATAAAATTAATAGTTGATTTTTATTTTATTTTTTATTTTAACCAAGCTAAAATGTTTAACATACATTAAATTACAACATCCATTTTTACTCTTGATCGGATCAAATATTTTTTCACTCTATGCTAGTTTGCATATCACGATATTTGATACCTCTTAGGGGTTAGTAGATCCAGAGTAAAGATGGATCTATGCTGGTTTACTTCCCCCATTTAAATAGGCTACATTCCAGGTGAATACCATGGGTCAATACCATGTGCCATTTTGGTGAATACCATGGGTCAATACCATGTGCCATTTTTATTTTTATTCGTACTAATATTAGGGTTAATAATGTTTTTTGTATGGTATTAATAACAATCTAGTCCATGGTATTTTTGCCATAATATTTTGCCCATAGGTTTCACCTAAATATAACACATTTTTTAAGTGTTCATAAATATAAGGTGACTTATGGAGTAAATATAAAAAAATGTTTTATTTGTTTACCATACCTCTCGTTTATTTATATTTTTATTAATTTACCATACCTCTTTTACAAATATGGTATTTGGCCCATAGGATTCACTTAGATAAAACCTCTTTCTTGAGCCTTCATAAATAGAACGAGGGTTATGGACTAAATATAAAAAGAGGCTTTATTTATTTACCATGTGTCTAGTTTATTTATATTTTTATTTATTTACCATACATTTTGAGTAAGTATAAAAAGACGTTTTATTTATTTACCTTACCTCCACTTTACTTATATTTTTATTTCTTTACACCCTTGCATGTATATAAGGTGACTTATGGAGTAAATATAAAAAATGTTTTATTTATTTACCATACATCTCATTTATTTATATTTTTATTAATTTACCATACCTCTTTTATAAATATGGTATTTGGGCCTTTGGCCCATAGGATTCACTTAAAGAAAACCTATTCTTGAAAATGGGCGAATGGAAGGTTGTAACTTCTAATTTCAAGGGCTAAATTTACCTTTTTTACCCTCTCCCTTAAAGTAAGGTGGGCTATTTGAGGTGATTTGTAAAAATGTACTATGATACAAAATATTCGCCCACTAAAAATTTAAAACCCTTTAATTTCGCCAAAGGGTGAACATTCGCCCCTAAAATTTTCTATGCGTTCCTCCCTTGCTTTGTTTATCCAATCTGGTTGGATAATAGAAATGGTGCACAACAATGCTTCCACATCCTCATCCTTTCTTGAGAGTG
Source organism: Pinus tabuliformis (assembly GCA_031772625.1). NCBI lineage: Eukaryota > Viridiplantae > Streptophyta > Pinopsida > Pinales > Pinaceae > Pinus > Pinus tabuliformis. The sequence goes on from CM062808.1 coordinate 823,483,868, forward strand.
CATCTGCCACCACATTTTGCTTCCCTTTTTTGTAGATGATTTCAAAGTCATAACCCAACATCTTTGTGACCTACTTTTGTTGCTCTTTAGAGGATAATCTTGGTTCTAAAAAGTATTTAAGGCTATCATGATCCGTTTTTACCATGAATTGTCTTCCCATTAGGTAGGGTCATCATTTCTTAAGTGCATGGAGTATTGCCAACATTTCCTTCTCATAAATAGCTTTGTGTAAAAACTTTCCCTTGATTGGATGACTTTCAAAAGCAATGGGTCTTTCTTCTTGCATTAAAATAGCACCAATTCCATTTCCTGAAGCATCACATTCCACAATAAAGGTTTTTTTGAAGTCCGGTGTAGCTAAGACCAGTGCTTGGCACATTTCCTCTTTAAGATGTTCGAATGCCTTTGTTACTTCTGGAGTCCATGAAAATGCATCTTTCTTCAATAATGTTGCTAGAGGTGCTGCTATTCTCCCATAATTCTTAACAAACTTGCGATAATACCCTATCAACACGAGAAATCCTCGCAGATTCTTTATGGATGTGGGAATTTTCCATCCCTTAATGGCTTTAATTTTGCTAGGGTCTACCTTAACTCCTTCATGAGATACAATATGACCCAGATATTCCACCTCTTGTACTCCAAAGAAACATTTGGATTTTTTTGCATATAATTGTTTCTCCTCCAATAGTTGTAGCACCTTGTCAACATGTTCAACATGATCCTTCCAAGACTTGTTGTAGATTAGTATATCATCAAAAAATAGTAACACAAATTTTCTAAGGAATGGTTTGAAAATTGAATTCACCAAACCTTGAAATGTTGAAGGTGCATTGGTAAGGCCAAAAGGCATGACCACATAATGACCCTCATGAGTTCTAAATGTTGTTTTCGGAATGTATTCAATCTTCATTCTGATTTGATGATATCCTGAACGAAGATCCAACTTGGTGAAGTAAATTGATCCATGCAATTCATCCAGTAATTCATCAATGAGAGGAATGGGAAACTTATCTTTAATAGTGAGCTTTTTGAGCTCCCTATAATCCAGACACATGCACCATAAGCCATTCTTCTTGTGCACCAATACGACTGGAGCAGAGAAAGAACTTTGAATTGGTTGAATTATACCAGCCTCTAGAATTTCTGCAACCATACGTTCAATTTCACTCTTTTGGGCATAGGGATATCTGTACAGCCTGATTTTTGGAGGAACACTTCTTGGAATCAGAAGAATAGCATGATCATGATCACGAATAGGTGGGACACCTTTGGGAGTCTCAAATACCTTGGAATGATTGTCCAAATTTTTTTGGAGATATGGAGAAATAGATGATTCCACTGTGGACACATCTAGCGAACATAATTGTGCAATTACACCTCTTTGTTCCTTTTTTAGAAGCTTTGTTATACCATTAGAGATGGTTATCTTTCCCGGTTTCCCTGCAATACCCCTTAATTCAACTTCCTTTCCTTCCACAGAAAATTTCATGAAACGTTCTTGAAAATTAAAGCTATTGTACCCAAGGATTGTAGCCATTGGACTCCTAGTACAACATCAGCACCTCCCATTGGAATGGAAAGCATTGGGCTAGTCAATACATATTTTCCCATGGATAGCTTGATATTATGGTACTTTCCCGAGCAATTTATTGTTCCTCCATTTGCAACCATCACTTGACACTCTGGTGCTGGATATAAGAAGCAATTCAATTCTCTTGCTACTTTACAGTGAATAAAGTTGTGGGTACTTCCTGAATTAATCAACACTATTACCTTTTTCTTCTTGATTTGTCCTTCTATATTGATGGTTTGAGGAGTGGTAATTACCGCCAATGCATTACAAGATATGGTCGGATTCATTTCTTCTTTATCTAGGCTTTGTTCCTGGAGTATATCCTCTTATGTTGACCTTTTTTGCTCCTTTTCTTCTTCCTCTTCACAAGCTATGTAGCATAATTTCTTCTCAGCACACTTATGACCTTTAGTGTATTTGCTATCACAACTGTAACAAAACCCTTTTGCTCTTTTTTCTTCCAATTGTTTTGGTGTCAACCAAGTTTTGGAAAACTAGCGGCAACAACACTTCCGTCTTTATAGTTGTGAGTGGTATGCTTCCTGGTTGCCATAATTTTGCTTTCCATTTTTCTTGCTAACCTGAATGCCTTCTCTAATGAATTAGGTTCCCAAAGGTGAACAGCATGTTGGATATTATCGTTTAAAGACCCTATGAACACATCAATCCTATGCTCTTCTATAATATGTTTTACCCTTATGTTCAATTTTTGGAACTCCTCAATGTGCTCCATTATTGAACCCTTTTGTTTGAGACTTATCAATTGGCTAAAAAAAGTGTTGCTTTTTGTATCCTCATAATGTGCCATAAATTCTTCCATATAAATTGCGCAAGTGATAAATTGTTTACAAGAGAAAAGCCATTGATACCATACAAACTGATTTGGTTCCAAATATAAAGTTTCAATACATACCTTTTGTGTGTTTTGCACATTATTGAGATCGAAAAATTGCTTCATTTGTAATATCCATGTTGTGGGATCCTTGCCATCAAACTTCCTCATATCGATTTTTGGAATATGGGGGGTCTTTGATCCAACATTAGAGTCTATGGAATCATTATTAACATTTCTTTTGCTCTCATCATGAGTTTCCTTTACCACCCTTTCACCATTAGTGACCCTTTCTTGTAGCAACTTATTCATATTTATCTTCAATTCTTCCATGTATGTCTTCAAAACTATCTTCAAATAATCCATCTTAGCTTCCACATCATTCATCTTAGCTTCTACACCTTTCTTTAAACAATCCATCTTAGCTTCTATGCCTTTCTTTAAGCCATCCATATTAAATTGTGTTCCTTTTTGTGCAAGGGACAGCTGTTGCACTTGGTCTTGTAATTTTGATATATCATGTTGCATTCATTCCTCTTCTTCATGAGTCATGCTAGAGCCTTCAGGTTCCTTACGAGGTGTTTGCATTTTCTTTGCTCGGAGCATCAGTTACCGATAATAATTCTCTACTATGCCCTTTGAATTCCTTCAAAATAAATTTTCAAATCAAGCTTAATAAAAAATTTAAGAAAATATACACACCTTTTTTCACTTTGTAGGAGCTTGATATTGCCTCTAATGTATCTCCATACTTTCCAATCATCTAGATCTGAATTTTTGACCTATAGTAGCCCTCTGTGTCCTCTTTCTAATGCCATAAGTCTGACCCAAATTTGATTCTCCAAGGAAGAGTTATGTGAAATCTCCCACAGTGACTTGATCATAGACTAGTTCAGTAGAGTGAAATTGTATGACGTTCCACGAGTCACTGTTTCGATTTTTGGATCTCTAAAATGCATACAAGAAACTACAGTCTGTCCTCTTTCTGTAACTTCTTATGAAATTTCAATCTGATCCCCAGAGAGAAAGTTATGACGCTTCTCCCCAGGTCACCTGTTTGGAATGTAATTCAGGAGTCTGCAAAAAGACCAACTTCCTTAGATCATATCTACGCAAATATAGTGCGAATAGCTCTGAAATTCGGATCCGCGGTTCAGCACGATTTCTTCTCAAATGGGTTTTTTTTGCAACTTCTGAAACGTTGCAAAAAAAAAGTTATAGCGTAAAATGCCACGATGACCTGTTTGGAGCAGCGAAACCCTAGAATCCAAAGCTCTGATACCAAATGTTATGAAACAATCTCAAGAAAAAGATAGAAAAGATAGATCAACGCCTTAGAATTCAGCCTATTCGAGGGGGAAACCTCCTTTACATTACATAAATGAACAATTCTTGGATGATTCAAATGACAAAATCTCCTTTCTATATATAGGAGTGTAAGGAGTCACAATATAACCCAGCCGACCTAACAATAATAATATAAAGCCATAAAAATAACAATAGAGGGATTCTATGGGGCATAGTAATAACAATATGGGGATAATAGAGGCACAACAATATTAATAAGGGGTACAACTACGATAGTAATGGGGTAATCACTAGTATTATAGGGACCGAACAGAGACAAAAATATTTTAAGGCAAAACTTTATATTTAAAACAATGGTCACTTAAGACAATGACAATTAAGATGAAACCATATCAATTTAAGACAATAATATCTAACAAATACAAAATTGACTGTGATAATGCGCCTTAAGTCTGCTAGCTTGTAGGCTACTACGATCTTGCACCTATACCGAGGCTCCTATTTCACTTACCATTCACGTTATCTTATATAAAGATAATAATTTGTTGGGTAGATTGTGCTATGTTGAGTAAAACAATTCTAATACATCTCTATTCATTAGATTAATGCAAGGAGACATTGGCATTTTTGGAAAATTTCTTTCCCCAAGAAAAATATTATGTGCACGTTTGTTATTTATTATTTCATGCCTGGAATTTTTTTTCTAAATTGAGAATTAACTTCTACAGAGTATTAGAGTAGGTTTGTGTCTTGTGATTTTGATTAAAACTTCATGAGCAGTTCCAAATTTATACCATAATTTGTACATGGCATCATAGCAGGATTCATATTAGAGCATGAACTTTGAATTTGTTTTTCAAGAGGTTCGAATTTCCAGTTCAATGTAGCATGGCCTCTTCAAAGTTCAAAAGATGACCTTCAACGGGCTGAAGCTAGAGTATTCCTTAGTAGGAAACTCTAATTTCATCGCATGGAAGGATCACATGGAGGCAATATTCGATGACAATGGATTCCTAGAATACATCAAGGGAGTTGTTGCCAAACCAATAGAATCTAATGCCCAAAAGCTTGCTTAATAGAAGAAAGATGTAGCAAAGGAAAGGGGAATAATATTGGAGGGAGTACAAACCACATTTTCACCAATATCCATGAGAGAGAAACTCTTTATGCAATATGGCAGGCACTGATGTATCTTTTCTAGAATGGTAGTGACCACAAGAAGCTGGTGCCCAAGGATAAACATAGAAATATAAAGATGTAGAGGAATGACATTGTCTCGCGGTATCTCGGCAGGTTCACACAAGTTTGTGATGAGCTTGCAGGAGTTGGTGTTACTATTTGAGAGGATGACTGGTAAGCCTAGCCCTTCTTGACCTTCCCTAGAGTTGGCATAGATATCAAGATTCAGTGAACGGGATGGAGAAACTACCGTATTCGTAACACTTATGGTATGATTTGGTACAAGAGGAAATAAGGTACAATACCAGAGATGGGACCTCATCCAAGGGTGAGGATGAAGAAAAATTTTCATTGGTTGGAAAAGGAAATAATGGAAAAGAGAAGAAATCTCAAGCTAAACAAAAGTTTGACCAAAGTGATAAGAAGAAAGCTTTGTCAAAAATTAAATGCTTACAATGTCATGAATACAAACACTTGCCATGAATTGTACACACAAAAAGGTAAGAAATAATACCTCAGGAGGAGGAGTAGGTGAAGCCTTGGCTTCATGGTTCAATATTGAACTTACCCCTATCGCATGCACGAAAAACACGGTGATGGGTAGTGTGTGGTACTTGGACTTAGGTGCATCGTTCAACATGACAGGGTGTAGAGATTTTTTCAGTGACTTGGAGGAGAAAGATCTCCAGATACACATCGATCTAGGGGACGATAGAAGGTACAATGCGATTGGGATTGGTACAGTCACCATTTAGAGGGAGTCAGGGTCACCTAAAGAGAAATCTCATATTTGTTGTAGTGTTTGAAGGCCATGGTTATGATGTGATCTTCAGTAAAGGAAAAACATTCCTAAGACACATAGCCATGGGACAGGTGAAGAAAATTGAGGTTTGTGTGAAGAACCTATATAAGATAGACATGGAAAATTATGTTGCATTAAGTACTAAGGTGGAGAAATTGCAGGGATGTGATGTCAGTGAACTTTGGCACATAAGACTTGGCCACTCGCATCGTGGAGCCTTGAAGATTACGCAACAAATAACCACTAGCCTCCCTAAAGGATCACTTGAGAGACAAGATGTATGAAAAGTATGTACCATGGGGAAGTGCAGAAAATCAACATTCCATGATTGGGACAACAAAACACATGCAGTCCTAGAAATGATCCACTATGATGTATGTGGACCTTTCTCGGTAGCCTCCACTGCTACATACAAATATTTTGTCATTTTTATTTATGACTTCTTACACAATTGTTGGACCTTCTTCATGCAAAAGGAATATGAGACATTCTCCAAGTTCATAGAATTCAAAGCACTGGTTGAGAAAGAAACCAACAAGAAGGTGAAGGCTTTCAAGAGCATTAGTGGATGTGAGTACGTGTCAAATGAATTTAAAAAAATATGTACGAAAGAAGGCATTCAACGAGATTTGATGACACCCCACAACCCACAACATAATGGGGTGGCTGAGAGAAACAATCGTAGCATTATGGGAGTAGGAAGGCTAATGTGCCATGACCAAGCCCTACCTTTGCATTTGTGGGTTGTGGCATGCAACACGACAATCTATTTGCAAATTTGAGTCATCATCAGATTCTTGGAATGATTACACTAGAGAAGGATTTCTCGATGAGAAAGTTGGATGTGTTGCACTTCGGGATTTTTGGAGCCTTTGTTTAGTGCCATGTCTCCAAATAATCAAGGAAAAAGCTTGAGTCAATCGAGGAATTGGCCATATTTTTGGCCTACACAAAAACTCCCCAAAATTAATTTGTATATTCAACATCCCTCATAATGACAATTGTGCAAAGAGATGTAAATTTTTATGAGGAGAAAGTGATGCAGTTCTCTGTTGAGAGGGAGCTTCAGATCCCACGAGAAGAGGAGCTTTTAGCTCCAAAGGAGTAGCCTCATGAAGTTATGGAGAAACCATAAATTGAGGACTTGAGAGTGGGGGCATCCACTCAAGAAGAACCATCCAGAGAAGGTGGAAAAAGAACTAGGGAAGTTGATATACTTGGGTAGGATGTGAGGGAGAATGTGGGGGCTCCTTCAAATTTACACAGGCAAAGGAGGTCACCTAAGAGGTATATTGGCTACATGGCTTTAATGATTGAGCTTGTAGAGACTAATCCATCCTCTTTCTAGGAAGCAGTAGAGAAACATATATGGATTGATGCAATGATGGAGGAATACAAATACATTTTAAAGAATAATGTTTGGGAAATTGTCCTAAAACCGTCAGATAAATCCATAGTGGGTTCGACATGGATCTTCAACATGAAGCAGGAAATAGATGGAAGAATAGAGAAGTATAAGGCAAAGTTTTTGGCCAAGGGGTACTCTTAAGTTAAGGGAATTGACTATGAGGATAGCTTTTCAACTGTAGCAAGGTACTCATCCATTACATCAATTCTTTCTTTGGTTGCACAGATTGGGTGGAAGATCCACCTAATGCATGTAAAATAAACATTTCTCAATGGGGTTATGGAGGAGGAGGTGTACATTGAGCAACCAAAATGTTTTGAGACATTTGATCGGGAGTCTCATGTGTCAAGACTGAAGTAAGCATTACACATCTCAAACAAGAACCCCATGCTTGGTACACAAGGATCGATAATTATCTCGCCAGTTTGGGCTTCACCAAAAATAAAGTAGATGCAAACCTCTATCACATCTTGGTAGAAGGTAAATTTCTTATTATTGTCTTATATGTTAAAGATTTGATTTTAGCTGGTGATGAGAAATTGATCAGATATTGAAAGGAGGACCTTGGAAGGGAATTTGAAATGAGGACAAAGGTCTCATGCACTATTTCCTTGGTTTCGAAGTATGGCAAGGCGATGGGGAACTGTTTCTATCTCAAGGAAAGTATGGAAATGAGATACTAGAAATATTTTTCACGGAGAGTTGTAAACCAATCGTGATACCTCTAGAAACCAAGTAGAGGAAGGATGATGCCATTTCAGGTGAAGAAGTGGATGTTACCATTTATCAGAAGCTAGTAGGTTCACTCATGTATCTTGTGAACACACGACCAAATATGTGTTAGGCAGTCAATTAGTTGAGCCAAGCTATGGTAAGTTTAACCGAATTATTTGGGAAGGAAGCTAAACATGTTTTATGGTACCTTAGAGGCACTACCTAGTTTGGACTATGTTATAGATGGACAAAGGAAGTGAAGTTGTGTGTCTTCACAAATTAAAATTGGGTGTGAAGTCCATTAGACCGAAATAGTACACTAGGTGAAATTTTTAGTATTGGGTCTGCAGTGGTTTGCTGGTACAACAGGAAGCAAAGATATGTGGCACTTAACTTGATAGAAGCATAATACATGGCTGCATGTCAAGTAGCATGTGAGGTGATTTGGATGAGAAATGTACTTGTTGGGTTGTTTGGGTAGATGATGGATCCAACTATGATCTACTGTGATAATCAGAGTTGCATCAAGCTCTCTGAGAATCATGTGTTTCACAACCATTCCAAGCATATAGATATCCGGTATCACAATTTACAAGAGTATGTGTAGAGGAGATAATGTTGCTACACTACATTCCAACATAGCAACAAGATACTCACATTTTGACAAAAGATTTTTCAAGGGAGAACTTAGAGTTCCACAGGTGAAGGATAGGAGTGGTTGATAATCCCTTTCTTACTAAGAGGGAGTGTTGAAAAATGCAACAAGAAATTCTCAATTTGATTTTGCCTTGATTACATTGAGAAAATTTGAATTTCCATATCAACAGACAAATTTGATTTATTTAACTTGTGTGACATGGCTTGTGTCAATCAGTTTACTCAGTAAATTTGAGTTGGAGGAGTTAGAGTTCAGTTAAGCATGTGTGATTTCTAATTTGTAGCAATAAAATTCAATTATCTCATGTTGTTTTGAGTTAAACTAGTTCCAACTATTGGAGGAACTAGCAGAAGGTCAATTGTGTAGTGGGACTTCATTCAAATTGAGTGATCATCCAGTTAATTGATAAATCATCCCAAAATAGCTAGTTCATGTAGGGAATTCAAGTTCCCCATCTATGGTGGTAATTCCAAGGTAGTGTAACATCAGTTGTAGTCTCCTTGAGTCTATAGGTGTTGCATGTAGTCAGATGATCAACATTGGGAATTACACAATCAATTTTGGAGAAATTCCTAAATAATAGGGGCCTAATTTTTAAAGGAATTGCTCAAGGAAATAAGGGCTCAAGAAGATGCATAAAATGACTAATTCTGGTTTAGAGATTCTCAGTGAGCAGAGAGATAAGTTATTCACTTGTAGGTTGTGCTAAGTTGAGCAAAGAAATCGTAATACATCTCTATTGATCAGATTAATGCAAGGAAGAATTGGGGTTTTTAGCATATTTCTTTCCTTAGGAAAGATATTGTGTTCATGTGTGTTATTTATTCTTGCGTGTCAAAAATTTCTATTCTAAATTGTGAAATAACTTCTGCGAAGTAGTAGAGTATGTTTGTGTCTTGCGATTTTGATTAAAACTTCATGGGAAATTGAAAATATACACCATAATTTCTACAAGGATGGTGGAGGAAAATTAAAGAATATTCGGTGGCAGACAATATGCCTACTTCAAAATATTTGCAACAAATTTTGTAAGAAGCAGACGTCGAGGATTAAATATTGGATTGTGGAAGCATTAGTCACAAAATTCACAAGGGAGGTAATTTTGGCAGCAGGTGTGGAGGTATATGGACTAAATGTAGCCTTCCTTGGTGCAATTGTTGGTGTTGATGGGTGCAATATGTCTAAGCATAATTATCTAAGTTAGATTTAGTTTTTATCCTGATTCTAGATGACATTAGGGATCTCTATTGGTTTTTTTGTTTCAAGGTACACTAATAACAATTTGTTTTCTACTCAAGTTTTCCCTCTACTCTATGGTCTATCTGAGACACACTGGTTGGTTGATTACACCATCTTTGTTCTTAACATTTACTCTTGTGGATCTTCCTAATCCTTCTTTGGTTTGTGGTTGGTTGATCATGGGATTTCCGAGGATCTTAGCTTCTACCTGTTGGTCTTCTCTATGGTTTATCTAAGATACACTAGCTAGTTGTTTTACATGGTATTTATTATAAACCTTTGCTCATGTGGATCTTCACACTCCTCTCTAGTTTGGGATTGGTCTATCAAGGGAGTTATGAGGATATTTACTACAACGTAAGTGCATTCAGTTCAGTTGGTAGAGTTGGTAACATATTTAAATTTTGAATTCGATCAAGATGGAGTCTCTTTTGGTCATTAATTGGTCTTGGGGGTATTTATTTTCCATGTTGGACATTGATTATATGAAGGACAATCCATTAATGGTTTGCATCATCATTGAATATCTTTGTTGATTTTGTGCTTGATGTGATGTTTTGAAGGACATTGGCCAGTGGTGATTGGTCAGCCTATTGTATTTAAAGTGGTTTCCTAGTGGATTGAGTTAGTGATGACTTGCATCAAGTGGGGTCTATAATTGGTAAGTGACATTAATTTACCTTGTCCTCAAATTTTATTAAGTTTTTTCAGACATTGCTACATAGGGTATTTTTGGTAATGCTCTTTACTTTTGTGCATATATTGGTGAGATTTTAGAGTTCTAGTGGTGTCAGTTGTACAACTGGCCCTTACATCTATCGCTAGGATGTCACCTGATAGAAAAGGTAATTGGGGCAGTGGTGCACCTTTACTCGATGTTTTGGTACATGTGACTATTGAGGCAGAGAGTCGTGGCTTCCCCAAGTCAGGAGTCCATCACTTTGGGACATATCCTATACATGCAACTATACACATGGATTCAAATGTTTCGGTATCCCCACTAGCTATTGAACTTGAATGTCGTAATCCACAGAAAATGTTTTCCATCGTTCACCGAAAAAGAAGGTAGTTAAGGTTGATCTAGATTATTAGAAACTCATTTTTAGTTCCAGTGTTTTTTGGGACCAGGTGGTAGGATTACAACAACAAGCTTTGGTGGGTAGGTGGTATTATCTGTGAATGGATGGATCTTAGATGGCGTCCTAGGTTAAATAACACTAATACCCTATTCTTAAGTACTCTCCTCTTTTCAAAATTTTATACGAGCAGTGGTTATGCTTCCATTTTATTAATGATGATGATGCTGCAAATATTTTGGGACTATATTAGGTTCATGGCCATGGTTTCCTCACTTTACATCACTGGCATGTGGGATTTGATCCATAAATAGAATAGCCATGAAAGAATTTTTTTTGGCTAAAATCCATGGTTTACCCCTCAAACTCTGGTCACGTGAATCACTAATGATGATCAGAAATTCCATTGGTAAATTTTCTTTCCTGGAGGAAGAAATCTTGTTACAAAGAGATAAATGTATCACATGGATTTTGTTGGAGCTGGAATTTATTGTTCTCCTTCACGTGTAGGTGGAGCTCAATTGGGGTGGCTTCTACACTAGGAAATCATTTACTATTGGGAAATTCGTTTTCACTACCTAGGTTCTCATAATGTTGGACATCTTATTACTAATTTCCCACCTAGATTTGGAAATAAACATGGAATATTAGATATTGTGTGTACTTTTTGGGCACTAGGATCAAACCCCTTGATCACATCTTCTTTGGAAATTATTGGGATTAAGTTGAGGGCCGTTGAGGGCCCTTAAAACATTTGTCAATAATTGGATTCAGATTAAACTGACAAATTATAGCGCTAGTAGGGTGGAGACTGGGTTGGATCTCTGGACTCCCTGAAACTGAACTTTGTTATGTATGAAGGTTGGAGATTAGGTTATATATTTGGAATTGTTGTACCTAAACATAGTTATTACAGTAGGGAGGAGATTAGTTTATATCTTTGGAGTCCCTATACTTGAACATTGTTATGCTAGTAGGGTGGAGGTTGGGTTAGATATATGGAATCCTTGTACCTGAATATTATTATGCCAACTGGGTGGAGATCGGGTTAGATCTTTGAAATACATATACCTGAAGATTGTTATGTAAGAAGAGTGTAGATTAGGTTAGACCTTTTGAATCTTTGTACTGGAAGACTATTATGCTAGTAGAGTGGAGATCGGGTTAGACTCCCTATACCTGAATATTTTTATGCTAGCAAGGTGGAGATCGAGCTAGATATCTAGAGTCCCTATACTTGAATATTGTTATCCATGTAGGGTGGAGATCGGGTTAGATATCTAGACTCCTTGTACCTGGACATTGTTATGCAAGAATAGTGGAGGTCAGGTTAGTTCCCTCGACTCCTTGTACCTAAACATTGTTATAACATAAGGGTGGAGATTGGGTTAGATCTTTGGATTCCCTATAGTTGAACATGATTACACCAGATTATATTAGATCTCTATATTCCCTATAGGTGGAGATCAGATTAGATCTTTAGAATCCCTAGATGTTGGTAATTGGGGCAGTCTTCATGAGCTATGGGGCGACAACTGCAATAATTGTCTGTCAATGGTTGGGAGGAGAATTGTCGACTATGTTCGGGTTCCCATACAAGGGACACTACAGAAGCCAAAGGAGAAGTATAAGGCCACACATGATCAATTTAGAATAGATAAATCATTCAAGGAGAGAGACATAGTATGGGTATAGTTGAACAAGGAGAGGTTATAGGGTCCCAATAAGAAAATCAAGGATCTAAGGTATGGTCCCTTTAAGATATTAGAAAATGTGGTTTATAATGCCTATTGACTCAATTTTGCAAAATATATGTTCATTTACTTAGTTGTGAATGTAGATAATTTGAAACTCTATGAGCCTTGCATGGTATATAATGAAGAGGAACAATTCCTAGCTTATGTGGAGGACTTTGCACCAAATTCTTAGGTAGAGTTGACAAAAGTAACAATTTTGCAAAAGAGGTTTAGAACTACAAGACATGGGTAGCATGACCGTTGGCAAATTGGTTTGAAAGGAAAACTTCCGGAAAAAGATAAATGGTACACCCTTGGAAAGGTGGAGGTATGATTAAGATTCAATCAATATATTTTTTTTCATCCACCTCGATCCTTCAACAATGGAAAACATGGATGAATAAACTATCAGGACTATTTTTACTACAGAGACATAGTTTTGTAAATTAGGGTCTGAAACATTTTAGGATAATTTTGAGGCATCATAAAGAGTTTTTTGGGGGTCAAAATTTTCTACTTCACTGCAACACCTTTTCCCCCTATTCTATAGGAAGAGATCTTTCCAACAATGCAATAAGCATGCCAATTAGAGTCCATATGCGAAAGTTATGCCACTCAGAAGTTTACATTCCTATTTTAACCTCCATAATTTGAGAGGATTTCATGTCAACCCCCATTATTATTGAAAAGGGGGCTAGCCACGTGATTATGATGGAGAAGACTCTAAAACAATTTATATGCAAACTTTGGTTAAGATTTGAGGTATTCAAACCTCACCACTAGTACGCTGTCAAGTTGTGTTATAACCGAGTCACCAGGAGGGAAAGGGGTTCAATTCTTTTGAGTACATTTTTTTTGTACCTGAGAAAAAATAGCCAAGAGGGATAGGGGTTAGAGCACACATATAAGATTTGTGCACTGTAGCAACCCATGGGCCACAAGCCATAATTCTTTGTACTTGTAGCCATATTTCCATCCAAAGAAATAGAGCAAAGTGACCTGACCTTCCAATTGGGTTTTTTCTGTTGAAAGGGTTTCCCAAGTCATCTCATGTGTCAAATTTTTTTGTGAGAATTTATTTTGTCATTCTATATTTTATGCATAATTTTAATTTGCATGCATATGTTATTAACAATAATGTACATATCTAAAAATCTAAAATGATATAAAACTATAATAGTACATATTTGGAACTTTTGAGTTTTATTTTATTAGATTTGTTGTGACGAATTGTCTAGTGGAATACCCACAACAGTTTATGGATCACAAGAGCATCCTCCTTTTATACATTCCTCAATGATATGATTTTATTTAAGCTCAAAGTTTTTCTTGAAGTCAATGAAAAAACATAAGGGACTAGTTTTATTATTAGAAAACTCCTCCGAAATTATTTGAATCTTAACAATGTTGTCCATAATTACGTTGAAAGGTGTTTTCTTTGTAGGCTTGGGGTGAGAAGACATTTTTCACCCCAACCAATAAGAGGACTTTATTTTCATCATCATCATTGTGATCCAAAACTCATAGGTGGATGTTCACCATCCATTTTCCCGTGATTGAATTGGTGCAGTTGGGTGCCATTCTACATATGGGTGCATTCCAGTTCAATGGCTTCACATTTCCTCATCGTTGTACTCATGGATAGCTCATCCAAGGATTTTCTCAAGGATCGGGAATGTGCAAAGAAAATCGACAATAATTGTTACTCATAATCATAAGAAAGTATTCCTCAGGACAATAGCCTTGGGTTCAACTAAAGCTATGATTATGACTCCACTCTTCTTGTGGCTACCAACATACCGATCCATGTTCAACGAATCTTTGTTGAGAGGATTTCCGCTAGCATAATCAATGTAGTAACATTTGTGCTGATGTTTGAAAAGAAGAATGTGAAGCAATAGAATATGAAGAAGCCCACCTGGTAGCCATTTCCAGTAGTTGTATGGAATAACAAGTGCAGACATGATTGTCATAAATAAAAATGAATCCCATCAGCTGAATTGCTCTTCTTCCAATGTCATCGATGAAGGCTACTGTGAACCAATATTCTGGGACATCCAAGCACCAAATTTTGTTCTTTTTATTTGATAATCTTAAATAGCGTTCATTTTGACAGCATCAAGAAGTTGTCCCATGGTATTGAAGATGTTATTTTGGAGTAGAATCCTTAACTCCACTAAATAGACAACATAAGAAACAAAAAGAACCAGTCATCCTCTAGCAGAGAAAACATACAATCTGTTTCTCAAACACAACATTAGCAATCTCTTTAGAAAATCCATTTTAAAACACAGTAACAATTACTTCTTTCGGTTTTTGGTAATGTTCATTTCTACATAGGAAACAATGATCATGTTCAAACCATAAGAATAACAATATATTTAGAGGAGTCATGCAAAGAAAGAAGCTATGTTTTATGTGCACAAACTTACATGCACCATTATTAAGCCTCATCTAATTCAAATAACAATTATTTGACAAACTGGAAGAGATTAATAGGTACAAACTGATAATGATCCTCTGATTTAAGATCCCCTAACATAACAACATCAAATATTTCAATATCCGTCATATAATATTAAAATTTACAGCATTATATACAAACTAGAATTTTTCACCTGAATTTAAGTTTAGCTGGTTGCAAAGGTTGACCATTATTATTATTATTACTATTATTAGTATATGTGGAAGTCGATTGTTGAGGTTCACCAATATTATTATTATTATTTGTGGAATTCGATTGCTGAGATCCTACATTTGGAAGACCATTATCTGATAAATCAATACAGGGGAAACAATTTCATTGGCTACTATAGTAAGGGATTCCATTTGTGAGATCTTAAATAAGTTATCGTAAGGAATTCCATTTGTTCCTAGAATCAAAAATTTACATTAGTTCATCTTTGAGACTTTGATTCCTAAAAAAGAGTTTGCTTACAGTTTTTCTAGAGATGGATTACAACTAGAAAATCATCCTTTGTTGTTCAATATTTCTTTACTGGGAATTGGTTGTCTGATCTTACTAGAGCTTAGTATTTACTTGGGCAATTAGCCACCACTCCCAACTTACAATGGAAGGAATAATAACCCTATATTTCCCTATGAGAATAAGCGACGTTTTCAGGTGGTTGTGAGTGTAATTTGTTTTACAATGAGAATGTAAACAATAGTCTAGCCAAGAGGAGTCTCACCTATAGTAGCTGGGAGAGGAAATGGGGTCTCAAACCTTAGTCCATTAGGGTCTGTTGCAGATGAAGGTAGCCAAAGCGAAAGGCACCAAATGATAGACTGAATGGTAGACCCACAAGGGGGCTTGGTTACTCATAACCACCCCAATGAAATCTAGACCCTTAGATTGATTCATATAGATATCAATGGAAGATCTTTGGCTAGGTGTCTCGATGGCTTAGTGGCAAGTTGAATGAGTCATACTGCCAAGTGGACAAGAGACTTCTTGCAGTGGATGTAAAAAAAAAGTTTAATACCATCACACTTAGTCAAGTACAGGTGTTAAGTAGCTGGGAAATCGCACTTTTGGAGAACCTTTAATAAAGCCATAGGTTATAACACACATTTGAAGTGTTGGGCTTATAGTCTATAGTTCCGCATGTGACCGCATCAATTCAAACATCTATGGTTAGAATCGCTACTTAGTTAACATCGAATAGCATTTAGGAGATTAATAGTGTTGGCATACTCCCAATTATATATAAGGCCCTTTTCACTATGTTTTTTAAGCTTTAGTGATATGACATAGAAATACTTAATAGAGGGGAAAAAAATATAATTCAATGGAGAAAATACTACAGTCACATAGGACAAAAAATACTGTAAGCCACCTTACACACCATAGAAATTCTAAGAAATCCTAATTGATCAAAACATGTCATCTAGGAATTCATGGGGTTTTCTATTAACTTTCGGCATATTTCTTCTGGCCCACACCAATTGATTGCTTATATAAATCCGTTTGTTGAAACCCTTCTTCATTCTTCAGGAGACATTAAGGTACGAGAGTAAATCCTCATAATTTTGGATGACTAAATGGTGCCATTAGTGGGGTTTAATGATCTATGAGATAGTCTGTAGGTTATTTGCTAGGGATTTAAAGGGTTTTGACAGTTCTTGGATAGTGAATTCTTGATGGTTATATAACCTTTTAATCGATTTTATGGGTGTTTTGGCGCAATTTAAGGGTCTCAGGGTTCATCATTTTCAAGGTTTTCTATGAATGGAGTGGATTTATTTGCATTTTAATACCCTTTTGGGTAATGGGATACAATTTGATGATAAAATATTAAGAGACATTTTCTTGTCTCTAGTGTCTGCAAATTGCCAAAAAGGAGGAAATTAACAGAAAAGTAGACCTTGCAGAAGCATTTCTGAAGATTGGAAGGAACATCCTTGGAAAGTCTCAAATCTAATCCTCGAAGGAGAAAAACTCCTCCTTTGTTCAACTACCATGTGTAGATCTTGGTAAGTTTTCAATTTCATTTGGGAAAGTTTGAACGCTCTATG
This sequence comes from Pinus tabuliformis, assembly GCA_031772625.1. Taxonomy (NCBI): domain Eukaryota; kingdom Viridiplantae; phylum Streptophyta; class Pinopsida; order Pinales; family Pinaceae; genus Pinus; species Pinus tabuliformis. The sequence continues at coordinate 823,500,914 of CM062808.1, forward strand.
GACTAAGATGAGGTTCAAAGAATTTGAATAAATTACATGCTTACCCGCCTAAGGTAATGAGATTGAATACACCAGGGGCTTTCGTGAAGAGGAGTTATCTTCTCCTCCACGGGCCTCGACATTAAATGAGTGGAAGGCAACACCTTGACATCAAATGAGTGGAAGGCAATGAAGTAACGATTCATACCCTCTATTGTTAATTAGTTTATGGAAGGAGGTTTTCCTTATTTTAGTGGAGATAATTAATCCATGTTTTTCCTCTTCGTTGCTAAGCCTCAATTTATCAAAGCTAATTGTTTCTTACATTTGTTGCTAGATACTTAATCCATGTTTTTCCTCTCTATGGCTATGCCCCAACTTATCAGAGTTCATCATTTGTCCCATTTGTTGTTGAGTCATATTTTATGTTTGTTTTGATTACACTAAAGCTATGTTGTAAGATCATAAAAAAATTTAATACTTTATGTAAGATCATAAAAAGATTAATAATTTATGGTTTGGAGTTTTTGGATTTCTATAAAAGAGGTTTCCCCATGTGTTTTAATAAAATAAAGTAAAATTGTTTGGTTCCTTTTATTTCTTTTATCTAAGTTATGATCGTTTTATTTGTTTTAAGATTTTAATCAAATAAATTTCTTTGGTTTCATCTATTAAATTGGTTTGAAAAAGTGGTTTTTTTAATTTGAAGTTTTGAAAAATGGTTTTTTTTGTTTTAAAGGCGTATTTAAATCAAATATGTACAAAATATCATTTACCTACAAACATGGAAAGTTAAAAAAATATGAAATGAGTTGTTTTCTTACCCGATTCATAATACAACAATCCAATGCAAGTTCAGAGAGTTCTGTAGCATCGATATCCAATTTTATTTGATTCAAATCCATAATATTAATTATTATTAATACCCAACAATATGTAATAAAATCTTATGTTGTATCTTGACAGTTGTGATCCATAGTAACTATTACAAGTTAACATAGTTGATACTAGTGCGATGTGGTAGAAAAATGTGTTGACATTTGAGTTAAAATATACAAGATCCCTTAAATTTCTCTTAGAGAATGTTGAAAACTAAATCAAAATACATGAGATTATTCAAATTACTCGATTTAATCACAATAGCAGGCATGGATAATGTTTGACATTAAACAATTAGAAACCTTAACTCGTAAGGGTGAAAATTTAATTGATACTTGGTATTGGAATGTTAAGGTAATCATACGATATATATATATATATATATATATATATATATATATATATATATATATATATATATATATATCTATATATATATATATATATATATGGGTGTTAGATGGTGTTAGATGGCATCCTCATGCATAATGGCAAGCTTTACCCATTGGGGGTTTGAGCATGTCGATGCAAGTGTGCAATTGCATAGTTTTCAATTTTATTTTTCATGATAGGTGTCGACCCCATAGCGCCATTTGTTGCCCAATGATTCACTTTTATGCATCATCCATGGCACTTGTCTCGACAGTGCCACTTGACATTGATCTTCAGGACACGTTGTTGCACATCCAAGATCAAATTTCTGTTTTGGGCCACGTGTCAGGTATGGAAATGATCTAACATGCCATGTTGTGAAGATCTACATGCCACATAGGGAAAACATCTAACGGATTGCATTACAATGGGGCATTTCATGTTTAGCCACATACCAAACAAGTTGGAGTCTAACTGCATATGAAAGAGTCTAAACAAATCTTCAGAGAGTAATTGGTATATCTTACAACACTTAGCATATGAAAGGTTAACCATAATACTCTTGTTGGTTGACTATCGGGCAACATAATGCGTCTAATTTAAGACAAAATTAGTATTGAACTATGCTACCTTTTTGTTTGTTATTTTTGAATGTGCTCATTTTCTATGGACAGAGAAAATGGACAGAGGACACCTCCACATGCGAGGGTTAGGAGATTTTTTCAAAATTATCACACACGAGGGTTAGTAGAGTTTTTCAATATTATTCCTCTGGTGTCTATTAGCACTTTCTTTTTCCACAGTAATATGATTTTGTTTTGCATAATTTCACTATAAACAACAGGGTAAATTCATAACCCATTTTATGGCATTCATTTAATTTTGTTTGAAGTAATGAAACCAGACTGACATTTTTTGGATTTTCTTGCAGGTCCCTCCAAGGTTTCTTTCAAGACATCCTGGTTGTAATCAATTAATTTTGGGGTTTTAGCACTTTTTATTTTTCAATGTGCTCATTTTCTATGGACAAAGGACAACTCCTTGTGTAACGACTAGGAGAGTTATTCAATATTATTCCTCTGGTGTGTGTTCACGCTTCATTTTTCCATAGTAATATGATTTTCTTTGCATCATTTCACTGTAAACAATAGGGTAAATTCATAATCCTTTTGATGGTATTCATTTAATTTTGTTTGAAGTAATGAAACCAAACTTACATTTTTGGGTTTTCTTGTAGGTCCCTTCAAGTGTTTTTTCAAGGAAACATGCTAGTAATCAATTGATTTGGGGGTTTAGCACTTTTAGTTTTTATCAAATAGAACTCTGAAACAACATGCCCATCAATTTCCTTCCCATAGCCAGTTAGTATTCCCGCAATTTCTCGAATTTATTCACACATACTAGGAGCATGGGTTGGATGGATGCACACTTTATATACCAACGTGAACGGATTAAAAAGATTTGTGATTTTCAGGGGACTCTATTGAGCATATAGACAGGAAATTCCTCTATATATCCATTTGATTGAAATCCTTTCTAGGTTCCAATTCTCGAAACAGTGACTGGTATGCGAAACTCCTATGAAATCTATGATGAGGAATGAAGAAAATAACAAGATGGGGTTTGTCAAAACTCCTGCAAAATCTATGGCGGGGAATGAAGAAAATAACAAGATGGGGTTTCTAGATTGGCCCCTTAACTAGCCCAACAACATTTATTTCCTAGATAATGGCGGAGGGCTTTGGTTCCCAATTTTTCTCTCAGCTTCTTACAGGTCCACAGATTGAAATCCTCTAGGCCCAAGAGAAAAACCTAAAGTCCTTACCACCTACAAGCTTCAGTGGCAGCAATAATAGTAGCAAGAGTGATAAATAAAATGATCCTTTTAATATTTCTCATGGTTTTGCGACTGGATCGGTGCCGACGAACAGTTTGGACAAGTCCATAAATCGCCAACAAGGACTAGTGGTGGAGGTTTTATAGAGAGATTGGAGAGATTGATTATGGGATGAGGATTCAATGCAGCCAGATTGAAAGCAATTTTATTTAAGTTCTTTCATTTTGTTTGTTAGCTTGGTTGGGTGAAATATTCTTATTTGACCATCCCGTGGTCTCATCCCTACTTCCTTTGCTAGATTCCCCCATTCTTCTTTCCAACTCAGGTATGAATAATTCAGGTTTCAAATTATTTTTGATTTCTCATGGAATTCAATATGAGGAGATAATGCTCATATTTCATATATGCTTTAGGTGAAATAATAGGAAAAATAGCCCCTTGGCTTTAGTGACCTGTCTTCTCTAGCAATAATATACCATCCCTCTCAAGTCAAACAATTCTACAGCTAGAACAGTGTGCAAATTGGAATGATTTGGTTGGATACAATAGTCTCATTGTTGTCAATACACTTAAATTGAACGAAATCCTCTTTCCAAAGCAAACTGAGTCTAATTCTGGTGCACAAGAGACATTGCCACAATATCAAGACAAAGGTGATATGCACCAAAGTTAACAACTCCACAACCAACATCTATAATGGTTTTGATCTTGCCACTGTTGTTGAAAATTTTATTGGGAAATTTCAGCATCTGCAAAATCTGCACAATATTTAGATAGGTTTACTGAGTTTCCAAAAAAAACACATACATGCAAGGAAAATAGGAAATAGAGAAGTGAATAGCATATTTATCTACGACTTTAAAAATATAGGTTGACACAATGAATATGTAAACATTTAGGTTAAATTATAATTGAGAAGTGAATAACAAATTTGTCTACAGCTTCAAAAATATAGGTAGACACACTAAATATGTAAACTTAGGCCATATCTGCAGGTTAAATTATAATTGTAGAGGTCCTCCATAAGGAAAGGTGACTCTGAATCAAAAAAATCCATACTTTTGCAAGGGTAGCATTGTACTTGTCATCTATGCCAGAAAAATTGATCTTATCTCCATTCACCACCATCTAGTTCTGATATGATTTCTCCTCAGCAAGATGTGTATGAGGTATGTTTACCTTCCATCATCTCTGCTTGTAGGCCACCGAATTGGCACCTAGAGAAGAAATTAAGTTAGAAGTTAATGATGATACATATATCACTTGAATCTAGAAGAAAAGAATAGACTCTGAGCTTGGTTTTATCTATATTTATTTCACTTATAAGTCCCAACTATAGTTGTATATGGATTGAATTATGGTCCTCATACCATATTCATGTATAACTTTATTTTTATATTTGAGTCCAAGTCTAGCTCTGTTTTAATAATTTTATTTCACATAGATTGCAAATTGGTCTTTTTTTTTTCACTTTCTTTGCATCCATTAAAATGTATTCTGATTGTCTACAGTGAGACTCAAAACTTGAAAAAATATTGTATAAAAATTCAAATGAAAAACAAAGGAGAGATAAAAGGAAATAATAATTAATTCCAAATACACAATCATGATGAAGTATTGGATTTCCCATCTTTGATGCCTATCTATAGGTGTTACTCTATAATGACATAACATTAGGAACCAACTTGAGGGGCACATAAAAACCCTGTTCTATATAATAACACCTATAACCAACTTGAGGGGCACATAAAAACCCTGTTCTATATAATAACACCTATAATGACATAACATTAGGAACCAACTTGAGGGGCACATAAAAACCATGTTCTATATCATATCTTATTTGCTAAGAAACATTATATCATGTTGCATTTGCAAAGGAGTGTAAATTCACATCACAGGTTTCAAAAACATTAATATTAGCAAATCTTTTGGTCGAGGACATTTATGTATGACATTTGTATGTAGCTGGAAGAAATTGGAATATCAAGTCCATAAGTTGCCTCCAAGGATTGGTGGTGGCAGTTTTGCGGAGAGATTGGTTGTGCGAGGGGGATTCAAATTTCAATGTACCCAGATTTAATGTAGCTCTGTTTAAGTGTTTTCCTTTTGTTTCTTCACTTGGTGGGGTGAGATCTTCTTATTTGACCATCACCCCTGGTCTTAGCCCTACTACCTTGCTACATTCCCTTGTTCTTCTCTCCATCTCAGATATGAAAAAATCAAGTTTCAAGTTATTTTTTTGAATACTCATGATGATTATCAAATTTCATAATATGCATATACCAGATGAAATATGCAAATAGGAGGAGAACTAGCTTAGGTTTGGTTTTGGAATTTGGCAAGCGTCAATATGTATAACTTGTAGTTCAGAAGGTGTTTAAGAAAAATAAAATTAGGTCTTTTCAGTCCCGGATGGGGTCAATGAATAGTGGGGGATATTTTGAGAGAAACCCTCTTCAGTCCTTTTGGGCAGAATAACTTTTTTTGGCAGTGGGAAGCAATTAGAGTGTATTGAGTAGAAAGTCTTATGTATTGGTTTTTGAGTATTAGCCTCAGGAATCACCCACATTCTTCAAATGGAATCAGGTTGGGACACATTTTTTATATTCTTTGTAGGTATACAATCTTTCATGCACCTTTTCATAAAACAAAAACCCTGTAGGTTGTCATTAATATATATAAATCTGAAATCATTTGTTGGTTAGTATTAAGAACCAGAAAATTTATCTAAGTCTTTGTTTATTCCAATAGTGAGTTAGAATCTGATTTGTTTTCATAACAGGCAGCATTTAGTGAGTTTATATCTGATTTGTTTTCATAACAGGCAGCATTTAGTGAGTTTATTATGTTATGTGGTAGAAACAAGATAATATGGCAAATGATGCTGGTTCGGTCATCACTTTTGGAGTTAGCTTTTGTTGATGAGGCGAGATGGGTTTCAAGTTGGAGTTACTGAGTTGGTATTTTTTTATCCTTCAAGTAGGTGAATACATTCTACTGCTCATGATATCTTTTCTTGCTTGTAAAAATAGTCCACCAAAAACTAGAGTAAATAAACTTCAAAAAAAAGAATGAAACAACTAGTTAGGTAGTGAAAAGTTTGTATAATGTTATAAATTGACTTTCGATGTAGAAAAATTATAGATCAATAAAAAATAGGCTTATATTATTAGAATTGAAGAATTTTTAAAAAACATGTAAGATCCTAGTGTAGCTTTAATTGCATTTTTTATTTTGTATAGCTTTTACTTGTAATTTTTACTCGTTGATGTTATAAAGAGATCAGAAGTCTCTCATTTTGAAGTGAAAGATTTTTTGAACTATATCTTAGTGAGAAGCATAAAATTTAGCAAGGACTACAAGCTGGTTCTCAGAAGGGAATTCAACCATAAATTGTTTGCCTAATTTCTATCTCTTTATTTTATTTTTTCCATGAAAAAAATTGTAATTCCATTACATAAGAAAGGGATTACATTCTGTAGATGTTATTACAATATTTTCAGTAAGAATTTTACAGGATAAAAAGAAAATTTGTCTTGTTATGTCTTAGATAAAAAAATATGATCCTTCCTAAAGTTCTTCAGTATGCCAAAACACAAGAGTTCTAAAAAAAATTAAATCTACTCCAAAAGCCCAATTTTTCTGGCCTCACCCTATGATCCTCCATTTACATCCTCTACATTTCACCTCAAAGTTCAGAAACAATCTGTAAGATTTGCAGTAAACATAGAAACATTAAGTAAAATCATCCAAAAAAACCATCAACATCTATCACTTACTTCTGAATAAGATATTCATTCATATTTTATTAACAAGAAGTGTGCTCTAATTCCTACAAGAGGCCATTCACCTCTTCAATCAACATCGATTTCTCAGTTGCCAATTGTAGTCCTCCTTTAGACACTGAGCATGTATTTCAGAGGCTGATTTTTAACCAGTAGAGACTCAATAGGCAGTGGGGACAATTTCTGAAATTTATTCTTTTGTTCGCTGGAAGTATTTATCAATTCCTTGACATTCTTCATCAAGGGTCAAGACAATTTTTTCAATCAGGCTGAACTATGGGCTGAAAATTATCTACCAGATGTTGTTACGAAGGCATTATTTCCTCATAGAGAGATAAAATAATCCCAAAGATTATATCCATGGTCTGCACTTGTAACCATTGAAGTTCTAGGTTCAATAAAGTTCATAATTTTGGGAGTTTGTCCATTGTGTATCAACCCACAACACTCTGATTTTTATGTGTATTGTTGATATTTATAACATTATGATTTATCTACAGCATTATTTCCTCATAGAGAGCTAAAACGAGCTCCAAGCTTATATCCATGGTTTGCACTTGTAATCATTGAAGTTCCATGTTTAATAGAGTTCATAATTTGGGAGTTTGTCCACTATGTATCAACCCACAACACTAGTTTTTATGTGTATTGTTGATATTTATAATATTATGATTTATCTACTACTGTAGCAAATATATATCAGTGGTATGTGTTCTCTCATGTCCTAATAAAACCCATCTCTTATGCCATCTACTGTGTATTAGCATTATATATTTATGTCTGAATAGTCATAACTCATTTATGGTTATTGTGGAAGCATGATCATGGCATGTAATGACCATTGTGTACACTCTTGAGCTAAATGTATGGAAAATACACCTACAGTACCATAAATACAAATTGGTGGTAGAAATCCTTCAATGAGCTATATTATGTAAACTTAAGAAAATATTGTGGAGTTTCATAAAATTCCTAGAAGGGAATACTATAAACATTGGGTTTACAATGGTGACAAAAAGTGTTTCAATTATGTACCCCTATAGACATGAGGGGTAATGGGCCTATTGCAGCCTTTACTAATTCCAGAGAGACCATGGGTGATAGTTTTGATAGTCTTCTTCACACAACTTCTGGCAATGTAGGGGTACAACGATATTATGGTCGTGGTTGATTGTTGTTCGAAGTATGCCATCATCATACCAATGAAGATTCCTTGCAAAATGAAGGAGGTGGCACAAATGTTTTTCAGGAACATGGTGAAGTACTAGGGTCTTCCTTTGAGCATTTTCTTAGATAGAGACATAAGTTTCACCCTAAAAACTTGATGGAGTCATTACAATACTTAATTAATATGTGGTTTAACAACTATACCACATCACTCATATAGTGAGAAGGAAGGGATGGCTGGGTAATAATACGCATGAGGAATTTTGGACCAGGTTGGAAGAAGTGCATTGGGCCCTCACTGTAGATGGATGGCCATAATCTCCTCCGATCGTAGCCAAGTGGAAAATTGATCTAGTTTGAGAGCATTTATTTCATCTACTCTCTTATTTTCCTCAGATACTTCAATGTAAATTTTTCCATAGTTAGCACGACTTGGAAACATAGAAAGTTGTTTTAAATATTTCATAACTTCTAGTCATATAACTTCTAGAGGTATGTGCTAAATTCCATACAATTTTGTTAATTGGAATGAGCCTTAGAGTGGTTAAGGCTTCTTCTCAAATAGGACAATTACATTTCAAAAATAATTCATGGATCAAGTACATACAATTCCCTTAACTAGAATGGGCCTTTTCCATCTGTTGGTTTGTCATATTATCCCATGTGAAGTAAGATGGAATAAAATTTCATTGAAAAACTCATGTTATGAACATAATTGGGTTTTCCAAACATGAAGAAATACTTATTTGTTCCTTGTCATCCTTTTACATACACCTCTCTTGGAATCTAGTGAAATTTGCATGCAAATATATGAAAAAGAGTGATGTCAAATTTCACTTTCAATAATGGTGAGATCAACAAATGAGTACATTTCTAGAATACTAGGTGAAGAGGTTTAGGGATCAATAAATGATAATCCCAGCATTCATAATTTTTATAGAATATTAGTCAAATATGGTATCACTAAAGTTTGGAACTTCTACAGTTCTAATGAGTCCAGCTAGCTCGAGAAAGAGAACTTCTATAAAGTAGAATATGGAACAAGAGGACTTCTACAAAGTAGAAGATTGTTCCATTTCACGCGTGTGGCCCATGGTTTCCACAGTAAGGATGGGTTACAGTCAAGAAGTTTTAGGGTGGAAAAATAGGTCAAAGGAGTAGCCACTTCCATTAGAAATTGAGTTTGACTAAAGTTGACTTTGTGAAAGGGAATTAACACATCATGGAGAAGGATTTGACTTTGTCTTGGAGGGGATATTGGTCAAGTGTTCATGGAGTATATAAGGGTTTTATTGTTGGGTTTTTGAGGTTTCTTTCTAAATTATTTTGTTACAGAGAGTACGGGCATGGAGAGGGCTGAGCGGCTAGACATCAATGGCGTTAAAGGTGTGAGGAAGCCACAAACATTTTCGGTAAGGAAGCCCAGATCAAGATGATCCCATGAAATGTTTCTCAATGATTACGAGCATTCGCTGCCATCGGATTCCCCACCCTTGAATCCTAGAAGTGTTGGAAATTTTGATAAGGGTTTAAGTAAAGAACCTGGTAAGTATTCTAATCCTCATTCTCATGGTGATGATTACAAGAGAAGGCTAGGGAGTAGTAATAGCAAGGGTAAATTTGAGATGGGGAAGGATGATTTGGGTAAAAGTAATAAGTCGGCTAGTCACAAAAGGGCTGGTGGAGATGATGACTGGGTGCCCGAGAGGGATGAAATGAAGATGGTTCAGAGGGATGCTGCAGACCATAATGGAAAACATTCTGGTAGGAGCCCAGATAATGATAGGAATCATGACAGGAAGTATGATAGAGGGGGTTCCAAGCCTCAGGAGTATGAGTGGAGTAAGAGGCCTGAGAAGTCTTTCAGGGAGAAAAGTCATAGGGATGGGTTTCATTATGAGAGGGATTCCAAGGAGTATTCGACTGGGGAGAAGGCCAAGAAGGAAAGGGGTAGATTTGGTGAAACATTCAAGTGGAAGTAGCACTGTAATGATTTAGATCACTCGAAGCGGTTTCGTGATGGTGGGATGGACAGGAAGGATTCTTATGAGAGGAATGGTAGTCATGACATATTGGACCATGATCGTGAAAGGGACTGGGATAGGAATAGGGATCGAGATGTGCAAGGAAATGTGAAAACCAGCGAAGGCAGCTAAGGCCCTAGTCATGTTCACAAAAGTCTGGTTGGGGGATTGGGTGTAGGTGGGTCTTCGGGGGACTAGTGTAATTTTGATGGGCACAAAGTGTTGGAGAGAAGATCCTCAGATTCCCACAATCTAAGTCAACTAAAAGGAGGAATGGACTCTGGGCATAGTAGAATGACAGATGGAGGTAGGAGGGCAGAAGGGCAGACTATGGATAGTCATCATGCAGGACAATCAAAATCAGCTAGTGAAGGTCAGAATGGGGGACAAGTCAAAACACCGTTGATGGAAGAACCTCTCATAACAGGGATTCTGATATGAAGTCTTTGGATAAATCAGTGCTATGACAAGATGATCCGCCTTCTCAAGAGGGTCGGTTGACAAAGGTGAAGCTTAAGGTAGGTGGAGTTACTCATACTATTCATGAAAATTCCACTGGAAATCTAGGAGGAACCAAACAGAAGGGTTTGGAAGCCTCATCTGCATCTAGGAAGCCTCCACAAGCAACTAAAGGTGGGAGACAGCATCAGAGACTTATTCTTCAGGTATAAGTTGGGCATCTGATGTACAAACAAATTTATATCATCTTTTAATTATTCTTTTATTGTTTAGTACCATCTCAACTACCACCAAATCACTTGGAACTTATCCCATTTGTTTAATCCCATTGAACAAAACTATGGTCAATTCAGGGTAATTTCTCTTTTATGTCACTCCTACATGCATAGGTGCCTTGGTAAGATAAAAATCCATGCTAACATTAACTCTGTTGGCGAATTTACCTTGACAATATTTCATACATCTAACCAAGCTATGAAGTATCATATACTGGTATTTTCCTTTGTGAAGTGAGACTAGTGAGGTGCTTTGCATCCTAGTATGACATAGATATTTTCATGTACATAGATATGTGACAACATTCAAAGATATATTAAACGAGTGTAGATTGATTTTAAATCAAAATTTATCAAGCACTGAGAGGGATTAAATTTCATTAGCTACAGTTTTTTTGATCATTTAATTCCATGTCATGAATTAAGTTCTTTAGATTAAATGATAAAAGAAATGTACACATCAACAAATTTGACCCTTTGATTGATAGATATAAGTTAAAGATGGATTTGTTCTGGTTATATTTCCATTAGTTAGAGGCAACATATTTACTTTACCATTTTATTATGTAGTTCCTATATATCCCATTGTGTTGTCATCAACATTTTTCCCTTTTGATTTAACATGTGCATGCAAGGATTTGTCATGTTTAGTCATGTAATGGGGTTAAGTTACCTAATTGGGCATATTTCTGTAATCCTGAGGTGTTGATACCCATGGTGGAATATGTTCATACCATTAAATTTAATATAGGTAGTGGTTTACTTTTTAAATTTGTCTAAATACGTGTTGGTGGTCAAGATCTGTCAATGGTTGTAGGGAAGGTTTCATATTAGGTATTTTGTATTACTACACTCAAGGAAACGAGTTGACTCCATATCCAATGTGTACGAAAATTTAGATGATCAAGATGACTTCCCTATAAGGATGGAAATGCAAGAATCACCTAAGAAGGAACTTCAGTTTTATACCAATGCATCTATTGCAAAGATGGATACACATCATGTCGAGGCAATTACTTTTGGAAAGCAGGAAGAAATGACTAATAATTTTGTAGCTAGCCAAATTGTTTGCAAAAGCACAAGGATACCTGAGAAACACATACTAGATGGTGAATGTGATGAGGATGATGATGGTGAGGAAGCATCACAACATAAAATCTCAAGGAACACCAAGAAACGTGTTCTAGTTGGTGAGTATAAGGAAGATGAGGAGGGACATGAAATATCTCAGTGACATAGTTTAAGGATGCCTAAGAAGCAGATGGTGGATGTTGAATATGAAGAAGATGATGAGGAAGATGAAATGGAGAACAACATAAAAGACCAAGCATCAGGTGTGTATTGAGGAGTCCAAGGTTGTTGCCAAAGTTGCGCAGTTCCACCATCGTAAATTGAGGGAAGCTATTGAGATTGAAAAGAAGCCGAGCAATCTCAATAGAGATGATGGATGGAAAATCAGTAGGTGCTGGATTCCAACACTCTCTTATTAGTCAGTTTTTATGCCCCTCCCCTTTTTTTTTTTTAGAATATATATGTATATATGCAACATTAACAATATTTAATAAATAATTTAATTAAATAAATAAATTACCTTTCTAAGCTAACCTTTGAATTATTCTATTTATTTATATAGTATTTTATCCTAACTTTATAATTTTTATTATAAATTAATTTTATATATATATATTTGATTATTAATAAATAACTATTAAATCACTTTTTTAAACTAACCATTATAAATTATTATTAAATTAATAAATGAAAATTCTCAACCTATATATATATATATATATATAATAATAATTATTAAATAATGTAAGTAAATAAATAAATTATCTTTTTAATCTAACCATTAAAATTATTTTATTAATCCTAACTTTGATCTTAATAAGCTAATATTATAATTTTAATTAGAATATATATATATATATATATATATAGTTTAAATAGAAGTAAATTACTTCTTTAACAAACCATTAAAATTATTTTATATATTTTTAATTAATTTCCATAACTAATAATAATTAAAAATAAACTAACCATTAAGTTACTCGTCACTTAACAAGCTAATATTATGATTTTAATTAATATAATAATAATAATAATAACAATAATTATGAATTAATTTAAATAAATTATTAATATTATTATTATTACTATTATTTTTATTTTTATTTTTTTATTTTTTTTATTTATTTATTTTTTAATTAACCATTGAAATTATTTTACTTATTAATGCTAACCTTTATCTTATTAACCTAATAATACAACTTTAATTAATATATATATATATATATATATATATATATATATATATATATATATATATATATATAATTTAAATAAATAATTAAATTTCTTTTTAAACCAACCATTAATATTAATTTAGTTATGTATTTTTACCTAATTTAACTTATTTCCATAAATAATATTAAGATAAATAATAATAAAAATAATAATAATATTAAAATAATTAGACCTGGGTCCTAAGGTCAAAATTAGCCATTAGTCTATTTAGCTGTTGGAGACTCTACTCATACTATTTATCATGCTAAGCTGGATCTGTTTCTTCAACTTGTCCTGACGATGAACCACACTAGTTGGTTCAAAACGCGTCGACAAATGTTTGTCTACATGTGATTTACGCCGAAGTTATTCTTTCAACATAAAAGAAGATTGAAAATATTAAAATATGAAAAGAATTAAGAATATTTATATTAGGAAGATGATGAAGAAAAAGCTGCATTGGCCGATGAAGATGCAAAAATTATGGATACTGATCTTGAAGGAAAGAAGAAGAGAAGGAGATGAAAATAAGAAGTTGGAAATTCAACTTTTGATGATAAGAAGGAAGCTCCCCTTATTGCACACCAAAGGGATATGCAGTCATGCAAAGATGTTGATTCAGAAGTAGGAGAAAATCTGATCGAATTTCTAGAAGGACTGCCTCAGACCAGTCAGAGAAGTAGGTCCTTTTCTGTGCAACTAATCTTAGCATGTTTATTGGCATATTTATATTTTGCGTTGCAAAAACTTGTATTAAAGAAAATCAAATTTTAGTGGGCTATTAATTGTTTCAGTATTTTTTGAACATCATAAGCAAAAGATAATAAGCCATTAAAGAGACAATTTATAGTTAGTTCCCAATTTCTAAAATGTTCATTTAAATTTGTTTAGTTTGTTCCCCAAAAAATTGTTGAGCAAATTTTGGTTATGAATTTTATTTTTAGATCTAGTGTATTTTCTTGCGCTGAGATGATTGTACATTGTTTTCTAACTTTTGATAACGTAAATTTGATCTCTTTTGTGTAAACTGTCACTCTTCACATTCTTCTTTTCCTTTGTGAAATTTTGTTCTTCTTGTTAGGCTGCTTCACATCTCTTGTAAACTCTCCTAAATTGATGGATTTTTTCTTCTCGTGGCTAGGAAACTAGTATTTTTTCGTGTGATTTTTTCATTACTTTGTATGTCAACCATATCTCTGTTATCTGATAGAGCAAATAGATAGACATCTACTACTCATTATTTTTACTGACAAGGGAAGTTCTTTCGCCAAAGAAATTCACATCATGGGGAAACCCATTAGGCACTTTCCCTCTTCAAGAATGGTACCCAATGTACACTAGTTGGTTGTAGTTTTGGCAACCTAACTAGGTAGGAACATCAAGGGAGGTCCACAATATTGACAAATACAACTTGGCGGGTCTTGACTCCGTAATCTCATGTTTGTAATTTGTAGCACTAAATGGCTTGAGCCAAGAAATTTGTAAATGTCTAATAGAGGCGATTTGATGTATTTTTGATGTTTCATGCAGTTTGTATTTGTATGTTGTCACTTTTATGTCCACTATTTTGTGATCTTTTCTGATATATGTTAAATGTTTCTAGATGAAACTGGTATATTCATGTTTACACATATATGCCCTATTTTGTGAATTATTTTGATTAATGCTAAAGTGTGATTTTTTTCTCTCGTAACGGGAATTATAATGTAAATTTTATCGTTGAAAGTGAGTGAGATGAAAGTCTAAGGTCGACAATATTGACAAATACAGCTTGGCGTGTCTTGAATCTGGGATCTCATGTTTGTAATTTGTAGCATTGAATGGCTTGAGCCAACAAATTTGTAAATGTCTAATAGATGTTATTTGATGTATTTCTGATGTTGCATGCAGTTTGTATCTATATGTTGTCACTTTTATGTCCACTATTTTGTGATCTATTATGATATATGTTAAAAGTTTCTAGATGAAATTGGTATATGCATGTTTACACATATATGCCCTATTTTTTGAATTATTCTGATTAATGCTAAAGTCTGCTTTTTTTCTCCGCTAAGGGTAATAATAATGTAAATTTTATCATTGAAAGTGAGCGAGATGAAAATATGGTGCATTTTGTTTTATTTTTATCTCATTATTAATAATGAAGATGTGAAACCACATGGGTTCAAAAACATTTGTAAAGACATCTTGTGCTTCAATTTTATCTTTGAATGTGAGTGAGTTGAAAGTCTGGTGCAATTTTGTTTAATTTTTATCTCATTATTAATAATGAGGATGTGCGAACATGTGGGTTCAAAAGCATTTGTAAAGGCATCTCTTTCTTTTCTCCTAACATGTACTTTCTTACTTGACATAATCGAAAGAAAAGTCATTAGAGGTGCAACAACAATTTAAGAAAGCAGAGGCAGCTAAGAGACACAAAATGCAAGTAGAGAAGGCTGCAAGTGAGATTCAAGTATGCATTTTTGGGTGGGATTACAATCGTGGGATTTTCTAGTGGGCGTATTTATCATAGAAAATTTATACAAATTTTTTTAATGTAACTAAGTGCAAGTAGAGAAGGCCACCAATGAGATTCAAGTATGCATGGCTATGTGTGGGTGGGTGGGGTTACAATCATGGGAGTTTCTAGTGGGTGTATTTCTCATAGAAAATTTATATAAAAAATTTAATGTAACTAAGTGCTTATGTGGTTTTATATTATAGGTTGAGGCCATCAAGAAGATTTTAGGTCAGGACTCATTAAGGAAGAAGTGGGAAGATAAGCTATGAAAGAAAAGAGATGAGATGACACAGGTGATTTGATGTTCTGTGGCTTTGTGTAGGATAGTTGTTTCTTTCTCCTGAATATTTTAGTTCTAGTATTAACATGTGTTGATGAATAGGAGAAGGATGCTAGTGCTATGATTCTTGCATCTAACAATGTGAGATGGCTAATGGGGCCTTCTGGCACAGTTGTTTCATTTTATAAAAATATAGGGCTTCCAAGTATATTCAATTCTAGCCCATGCAGGTTTCATTTAATTTTTAATTCCTTTGTATCATAAGTATTTCTAGTCTCCCATCAGTATTGAATTATTATTAGTAATTGGCAGCAATCAATTCACTTTTCATATTCTCCGAAGTAGCATCACATGGATTTCACTTTGTTTCAAGTTACTTCCATAGTGGCTGATTTTTGTTCTGCTTCATGTACCTTTTCCTTCAGAGAATCACGCATTGCATCTCTATCATTTTCCAACTTGGTAATTTGAAATTTTTGACCTAGGTTGTGCTTGTATGCATACTGTTGTAGTCAACTCACTTGATAAAGTGACAACCTTGCTTTGTAAAGCTTCTAAGCTTTCAGTTGACCTTGCAGCTCACTACTCAGGTGCTTCACACTTGACTTTTCTTCTTCTAATAAGGATTTCAAGGTGGAAATTTCTTGCTCTAAGCCAACAAGGATCCCATGGCTTCTTCATATGCAATATTTAATTTTTCTTTCAACTAGTTTGGCTTCCTCTTGCTTGGCAAAAAAATAGCTTGCTTAGCAGATACCAAATCTTTAAGTTTTGTTTCATTAAGTTCTTGATGCAGTTTGACTAGCTTCTCCTTTTTATCCTCTCTCTCCACAATAGTTGATGCAAGTCTCTCAATGGATGACTCTTTCAGACGCTGTCCCTTTTGAGCACTTTCAAGCTCCTGCTGAAACTCTTTGATTTGAGCCTCTACCTGTAAGAGTGAATTTCTCATTTGCCCAGTCTTGGAAGAAAGCTCTGCAGACTCCTTTTCTCTTCCTTTAAGAGAAAATATCAAGCTCTCAAGCTCCTTTACTTTTTCCTATTCTTCGAACTCTTCCTCCATTTTATTCTCTCTTAAGTTTCTTCTGCATGTTCTCTTGCTCCATAAGTTATAGATTGATATTTTGTGTCCATGACAGTAGCTAGAAGTGAAATCCTAAGATATGTCTGTGCAACAACTTCTAAAACTTCACCTTTTCTGATCATGAACTCATCTATCATGTAACCAAGGAGTTGACAAAAAAGAGACTGACTTCATCACTTATTCCTTGAATTAGTTGCATACTATTCTTTCTTAGCATATCTTGTTCTGAGGAATATTTCAACTCTCGACCTTCATATGTTTTCTTTTTATGATCTTTTAGACTAGGATCTTGATCCTTTGCAAACTTTGGATCCCATGTGGACTCACCAACATAAGCTTCCCCATCTCCAGCTAACGCAAATGAGTTGTAACTATTATCAATAAACCATAGTTCATATGTTTCTTCTAACTCATCCAGATCCAATTTTGTCTAGCCCTTATCTAAGCCAGCTTGTTCTTCCTAAGCCTTTTATGCATGTCTCAAATTTCTTTTTTGCTCTATATTCTCTCAAAGAGAAGACAAAGTAAATTCATCATGGATTTCTTCAAGGGGTATTCTCATTTACTCTTCCTCAGCTCAGCTCTGATACCATGTTAATTTTCCATAGGGTTGTATTGTTCTTTTCTTTTGGAAATTGCATTACATCTTTTACACGTAAAAGTCACCCCACATCATAATAACATTACATCTTTTATAGTTGCATTGTTTGAAAATTTAAATACTTGCAATATATTACAACAAATTTCTGTTAAAGAATTCAAAAAAGGGATACAAGATTTGTAAAAGGATTGAAATTACAAATGCATATAGAAATCCTTTTCATATTCATCTTCACCTTTAACATTTCCAAATACTTCCCTTTTTCTGATTCCATTAGCATTTCTAGGACATGACTTGAGGGATATAGTGTTACGTCTTTTAGGTAGGCATCCTAAACGCTCGTGCTTTTAGTATTGAGTAATAACTTTCCTAAGTTTTCATGGACACATCACTTGGAACTCCATTCATTAGGTTAGATTGGGTTGCAAGCTTCAGAATATTTGAGTAGGATACCTTAACATCAATTTTATTGAGGTTTAGATTAATAAAGCTTTAACTATTTTTAAGGTTTGAAAATGGAAGCATCAGATGGCAACTATCATTAAACAGATGAACCAACAAGTATGTATGATTGGGGTGTTTCTATAATAGCCTAAAATACAACTGTTTTGCAAGTAGAAGATTTTGAATGGCTTCACATTTTTGTCAAGTTTGCTTGAATGACTGGAAACTGCCTAAATCAAGACATAGTTTCTACTTCATATTAAAAGCATATGACAATAAAAAAATTCTAGTAGCACCTACACCCCACAGTAGACTGGGATTGGTTTCATTATTTCAGGGGTTGCATATGCTGGAAAATTTCACACAATCGATATTTACAAAAATCACAATAGAGGGAAGGTCCCTCTTTCTCACCTCTATGGAGGAATATATTTTTCTTCCCACACCTAATTGTTCCACCATATATTAAGAAGTTGTTAAACTGTTACAAAATGGCCCAAACAGAGGGAAGGCCCCACAAAGAATTTGTTGATACCTTCTAGGATAACAATGTTTAGCCAACACTATTATATTTTGTTAAGACTCAAAGAGAAAATGGTGAAGTAATTGAAGAAAATGGTGAAGCAATTGTTGATAGATAAATTGGGTATGAAGCCATCATGCTGCTAAAAATTTGGTTGTCTCGACTCTCAACTCTCCCTACTTTTGCCTCTTTGCTTCAAGGTAGCAAGCTAATAAAAAGACCATATTTTTTTGTCATTTAGCATTTGGAGTTTTTTGTGGTGATTTTTGATGGTGCTCACTCTATGTAAGAAACAATGGTGCCTCACCTATTGGAAATAAAATATTTTAACATGACCCCACAGAGTGTCAAATACTAGTCACCAAGGTATTAAGCCTCTTATAATTCTTGGGAATACCTATCTTGAAGTTCCATGGACTTGGCTGCGAAGAAGTAGCCTTCTCACAGAGACTAGTTGGTTGTTTTAACATTGTATGGTTTGTATTTGGCTAGCCCTTGGAGGGAATATCTTTATTTTGAACCTAATTGTCTTTTTCGTTTGCAGTTTACAGATTTTTTTTTTGCAAAATACATGTTTAAAGGTTTTCCAATCTGATGGCCATGTTATGGTTAATATGTTTGGAATGTGAAGTCTGCAACACAACCTTAGATGGTTGTTGGTCTACAGCATGCCTTATTCCACCATAATTTTCCTGGACTCACATGAACCCACCAAGGCCCGCGTTTCCCAAGTTCATTAGTTCTTTTTGTTGACTCTAAATATTTGTAATTTATTAATTTACCCTCTTCAGAATTAATTCATTTGACAAAATGAAATGGTTCCAAATGCTAGAAAACAATTAGGAAATAAACTGATATTTAATTTCACTAAAATCTTGCCTCGGAACCTGAAAAGCATTCAAATCAGAGAGACTGACAAATAGGACCTACATAGTGTAACGGAATTCCACTTCAATAGAGTGTTTTTTTAGGTTGGTGAATCTTACTCATACTTAAAATGGAAACTATAAAATGTTGTGCCAAAATATTCAACCTTCTAAGGATTTTATATATATTTTCTATTGTTGGGTGTGGAGCCTGATTATCTTCTTTATTCAGAGGTATCACCGCATTAGACCCTGGTTCGTAATATAGCACCAACAATTCTCGTAATATTTGCACTGTAAGGGGGGTCCAGCGGAGGTGGCTATGATCTTTAGGAGCACCCCTGGTGGGGGATTGGGGGCAGTGACCCCAAATCAATAGATGTGAAATTGCCTCGTAAAATGTTGTAATTTCGTATTCAATCTTGGTCATTCATTAGGCAATGATCTGAAGATAGAAGTTATGCTTAATTTAGGGTTTTCTTCCCTAGAAGGCAACCCCTCGCTATATATGAGGGAATTGTATTGCATCTATGTAGAGCTTTATTCTGAGTGAGAAAGAGAGAGGAGATTGTGTGAGAGCAAAGAGGGAATTACAACAAATCTGTTGTAGGTTGTATTTCTTACTTTTGTTGGATAATATAAAAGGAAGGACTGGATGTTTCTCTGTGGACGTAACTCAAAATTGGGTGAACCACGTATATCTATGTCTCTATTGCTTTATGTTTCTTCTGTGTTTATATTTCTACAATATATTTTATATGTTCCATTGCTCTGTAATATATAATTTTCTAACATCTATAACGTCTTGGAAATTATTTAAGAAATAGAAATTTATGCTAGAGAGTTTGGGTGAATCATTTTTGTTAAAAAATGGACACTTGCAAATCAATTTTTGGGAAGAAAATAAAATTATTAAGAACCCTAAAGTGTTCCATTTGTTGTAGGAATGTGAATCTGTATTTTTTAGATTGATAAAAAAATGTTATTGGGAAAATTTCAGATGTAATATTTTCTGTGCAAGAATTTGTTTTGGTTGAAAGTGGAAGAAATTACATTGTATTTTTAATGGTTTCCTCTCTTGCAGGCCTGTGCTGATGAGGACAACACAACAAGACCATTGTTACTAGTGACATCATCAGTTGACAAGATGGTGTTGAAAAAGCCAATCCATGTAGATACTGACCTGAAAGTTGTTGGTGTTGTTACTTGGGTTGGCCACTCATCACTTGAGATTCAAATGATGATATCTTAGCCATCTGAAGGTATTTATATCAAAATAGCTTACTATTTTTTGTTCCTATTGACACTAAATCTAAATCAAATCTATACCGAATCCATTTTGTAAAATCAAGTAGCATTCATTATGTATCATGGTGTCTAGGTTGCCTTCCTGACCTAGATATTCACTTCTCTAGGAGTAATGATAGTCACATGTAAGTCAAAGCTAATATGATGAGGATGTCTC
Source organism: Pinus tabuliformis (assembly GCA_031772625.1). Lineage (NCBI taxonomy): Eukaryota > Viridiplantae > Streptophyta > Pinopsida > Pinales > Pinaceae > Pinus > Pinus tabuliformis. The sequence goes on from CM062808.1 coordinate 823,521,746, forward strand.
AGAAAGGTGTTATAGCTATGAGCCAAATAAGAGATAATAACACTTTTTAGACCACTAAAAACAAATAGAAAGTGGAGCAGATTGACAACTTTCAAAGCTAAATTGTATCTATGGAGAGGAGACGCTTTGCAAAGATCTCATAACTATTAGTAATTTCCAAAGTTGTTTACTTCTCCAAGGATTGTTAATAAATAATGGAGGACAATGAAAAGCTAACATCCATGAAAATGGAGCTATAAATTGGATCTAATTGAATTCCTATTCCAACTCAAACAAGGAAATCTAGTGAATGAACCCTTGACAAAGAATTAGAGTTAGATTTGTGCTATAATTGAGTTCATAATTTGTTCTCTCGCTGGACGGTGCAAGTCTAGGCAAGGTAGAGTCAAACAACAATTGTTGCATAATCAAGCTTGCAATGTCAGAGTGCTACAACTACAGAAGCTGCACCTACACACAAAGTTAGTGAAAGTTGTGGAACGATTGTCAAAACCATTAAAGCATTGTAGGAAAACAGAAAACAAGATAGGAGAATGAACAAAAATCAAACTTCATCCAAACAACAGGGCTGAATCTACATGTTACATCTTGGACTAGAGGTCTTAGTCTCCCTCATATTTGTACACCCATGATTTCTTTCGTTGCAATTTGGTCCTGAACTCCTTGATGTCAAACTGGACATAGATCACACAACTTATCTTTCTACAAGTCTCAGGAGTTGAACTCTCTTTTTGAACAAGGATTTTTTGGGGCTCCATTTTAGACATTAATAGAATTTATATGCTCTTGATTTTGTAGGTCAAACATGCTGCTGTTTCACTACCAGAGAGGTTTGGTGAGCCTGAGTGTGCTATAAGATACTCAGAATTTTTCATTGTGAATGTCAAATTAGAATAGTTTTTTAGACATTTTATTTTTACATTTGAAGTTTCTATAATCTCTCACAGGAAAACTAAGTTTTCAAAGCCTACATTTATGGTTTTATATATTCTCTGATATCTCGCAGAATTGCTTTCTATTTTTCAAATATAGGTTAAAATCATTCTGACTTGTTTTCTTGTATGGCCATTGGTAGAAACCCTCCTATCTTGTCATCAACTCTTTCAAGTACCCTTTTATTTACAAATTCCAGTCTTATGAATATAGATTAAAAGGAAGCATGGGCTTGCAACACCCAAACATCAAAAACCCATGCACCTTTCTCAGGACCTACTTGTATGCTAAGTCTTACAGTTTTGTTTTTAATAAATCATTTTACATACTCTTGTTGTTTTTTTGCACAGTTATAATCCTACTCCTTGTCTTAAAAGTTACCCTGATATTGAGCTCATATTAGCCATGGATTTGCTTCTCCATGCTTCATATCATACTGTTGATTGCTCTATCATGTACCTTATGGTCAGAATTTTGTGTATTGTATTTTGAGAGAGAGACTATTTTTCCAATTTGCATACAAGGAATTAACTTTTGTCAACTCTATTTCCAAATTTCCACAGGAGGATGGTTTATCTTTAGATGGTGACAAATGGCATTGGGTGGTTGGAATTATGGTTTCAATTACTTTTGTGAAGTTGTTCCTCATAATGTATTGTCGAAGTTTTACTAATGAGATTGTGAAGGCATATGCTCAAGATCATTTCTTTGATGTGATCACCAACACAATTGGTCTAATTATTGCTATTCTTGCAAGTACTCTATACTGGTGGATAGATCTTGCTGGAGCAATTGTGGTAAGTAGTTCTTTGACCTTTTTCTTTACAGTTCATAGTTTGCAACTTTTCACATGTTATGCTTATCTATTTTGTTGAGTGTGCGCCATGGTTTCTTGGCACTGGCTACTTAAGAGTAGTTTGTCTTCCATTATGTCATCCTCTCCTTTTTATAATTAGTGTCCACTTGTTTAATAAGAAACTTGCTATTGTTTTTTCATTATCATGATATATATTTGCATTTAGTGGCAACATAGATGACATTTTTAGCACATGTTCTCAGTCATCAATACTCTTCAGTGTCATAAACAATCACTGGTGTGGAACTCCCAAGCCATAGAGGGCTCCAAATAATTGTGGAGCTAGGATGGAGCCATGAATCTATCCAGCATAAAATTCAAAGGAAAAACATATTCTAGGTATATTAACTTTTAGGTAGGGAGAACAGATTGAAAAGTTGCAAGAGAATATATCCAGTCCATTTCATTTCTTTTGCTTTGATAACAACTCAATCGAAGATTTTGGATTCACAAATCATAATTCTCTTTGTTTTAAGTTTGGAAATCGAGACATTTTGTTATAGAATTTTATATGGGTGCATATACACAATAATAGACACATGCATGTGTGGAGAAGAAGATGATGAAAAAGAAGTCTTAACATGGAATGAAATCTCAATGCAGGAATATGCCATCATGGCAAGATAGCCTGTATACATGAACATTTAACTGTATAATAATATAAGATTTTGATTTTTTTTGCTAGAGATATTATCTGCCTCTCTTTGCACCATTTGGGGCAATTGCTAGTTTTACTAAGTTAAAAAATGGCTTGCATGATTATAGTTTTTATAAATCAATGACTATAAATGCACTTTTCCCGATTGCCATAACTCTTCACGTACTTCTTTAAAGCATGCTAGATCAATGGAAGAGTGTCTGCCTTACAAGCAGGAGGTTGGTGGTTCAGTTCCACTATGTGCTAACATGACTTAATCAACGATTTTGTATATTTTTAATTAAATGTTTTTTATATATTGATTTATTTCAATGTGAGATATTTCTCGATTCATTGTTTTATAGTCTCTATAGAGAGCCAAAAGTTGTCTTTAAATAAAAAAAATATTGTCTCTAGAGAGACAATAGCTAGTATTAAAGACATAGTGTCTCTAATCAGATTGTTGTTTCTAGAGAGATAAAAATGGAAATTTTCTCAAGAGAGACAAAATGAAATTGTATTCTTGTGTTATATATTGTCTTTATAGAGACAATTTTTTAAGACAATAATCTTTAAGACAATAATTTTTGAGACACACCCTTAACAATACACAAGTTTTTTTGTTTCATGTTAAGACAATTTACCCAAAAGTTGTCTCAAATATTGTCTTAAAACCCCCTTTATGTAGTTGTGAATAAATTTCAAAAGTTTAACACCACCTCACTAATCATATGTAAATGACCAGAAAGACAGAAAACCAAATATCTTTCAGCTATATTTCAAAATTTCATTCTTGCTCTTAATTTAAATTTTGAAAACAAGAAGTAATAACAGCGTCATGCATAGTCTGTAGCATCATTTAACATTAGACCATGACAAAAATAAACACAAAAAGGAAATTGGTAAAACAGAGCAGATGAGTGCTGCTGGCGAGATAGATTAAATCCATTGGAGTAGCCTAGAATAATTGCCGGGGAGTGAAGGCCCAAAAAGGTCCACTCATTAGACAAAGCATATAACCCTAACCTAAAATGCCCAATATTATATAACTACAATAAATTAATGTACATAGTACATATATCAATTAAGGAATGCGTTCTAATCAGTAAGTATGTTTACTCTAAGATGGTATAACAAATGAAATGGCTTGCAATTTTTTTTTTCCGTAGGGATAAAGTGTAGTTTATTGATATGTACGGGGTTATGTTTTATTAAAATTGAGCCTTGTAGATAGGAATTAAAGATGAGAATACACTATTTATTTTTGTCACAATATTCCAATTTCACCTTAATGAATTCACTTCTTCAATTTGGTTTTAAAATATCCTTTCTCCCAACTCTAAGTAAAATATATATATATATATATATATATATAAACAGTTAAGTAATATATATATATAAACAATTATTTTATGAATGTTTTGATGAATGTGCGTGCTACGAAACTATATCAAGTGGATTGCAGAATAACTCCTTTTGTCGTCTAAATGATGAAGAAAGCACACTGATACAAAAGTAGGTGTACAACACCAGTACTTTCATATAGAATTCGCTATCTAGAGCCACTCGATCTCAGCCTTTTCGAGGCCTGGGATCTCTGCTTCTGAAAAAGAGTTCTCTGATTTCTTCTGCACGATTAACAGATGGTGAAATTATTATTATTGCTGGTCTTCTTCCATTCCTTTGACTCGACAAGTTGAAGATCCATGGCAGCGTTTCCTGGCCATTATCAGGGGCTTCTGAAGTTCCTCGGGATTGGCCACATGGTTTTCACGATAAAATTCGCAGTACGATGTTATTAACATGATGATCAAGTTATCGTGTTTGCGCCAAAGGATGGACTGTTAAGTTCTGCTTCCTGTGCTGAAATAACGACGCAGGCTATTAACCTGAGGCCAGCTTTTGAATACACATCCGGCTTCCAGTACTTATGATGCTGACAATGCACCTGAAACATGAAACATGAAATCCCTGGGGTGGCAGGAGATCACGAATCTCATTATGATAGCGCACTCTATTGTCGAAACGACGGGGAGAATCACCTAACAATTACTGATAAAACGCGTTGTATTGTATATCCTCGAGGTTTAAAGCTATGACTGGTCAATTCTCTCGAGCTTCTAATAGTGAAGTACTCCATGGTAAAGAGCATAGAGATGATGAAAAAACAATCTGATCAGTATGTAAGGAGAGTGTTACCGCTATCTTTGCTCAGGTTTCATCTCACAAGCGAACCCTCAATGTGAATGAATTAAGAATAAGTGATACTACAATTTAATTCTTTAATTTAATCCAGCTGGATACTGTTTATAGCGATAAAAGTGTATTTTATTGATATGTGGTTTCAGAAGTCGAAAAGGCTCCTCTTCAAACATCAATTTTAAGTCAAGGAAACAAATAAAATGAGGCTTAAAGTTAACTAACCATTTCAGAGCTATGTAGAATTTCACTGTATTCCTAATTTGAAATTTGTGATGTAAGCTAGGGAGATTTTCTTGACGACTTCAGTTGTGGAGATCAAATCACAGTGTGCACATCGAAAATGGAGCTAAAAACTAAATAATTTAACAAACAAAATAAAATTGGGAGCCAAAAAAAAACTTTGGACTATAATTCTAATACATGAAATACATTCATATGGATACTGCCACTCCTTCACCAAGTAAATAAAAGTTCTTATTGCCATTTACTCTTAAGCTCGAGTTGTTGAATAACAAACAAGTAATTGTTTGTTTTTCGGGGCTTACCAAAAATTTCTCCACAATTTTCGCACCTTGACCTCTCACACTTACATCCATAACTTAGCAAAAAACTTCTACATATATGTATATACAAAAAATACGTTTTCTAATTTATTAGTACATGAAAAGTCAAAGTATGGCTTTTGTACCAAAAACATAATTTTCTGAACTTGTATATGTTTTTGACTACATATATCATTTGTGTGTTGGGGAATGGAGAATTTGTACTCGTGCTGAGAACTTCATTTAACCCATCTCCTTCACCGTGCAAACAAAATCTTCAATCTATAAACAAAATCTACTTGGTTGATTTACAAATCTTCAATCTATAAACAAAATCTACTTGGTTGATTTACAGGTCTATCACAAGTATGATTGCAATTAGTTTATTTAACGCAATGGTTGGTATTAATTTCGAACACTCCCCCTTAATCACAGCTATTGCCATTGACAATTCCCAAACAATCTCTTAGATATATAAAATTTTCACGTGTTAATAGCTTTGCGAAAATGTGTGCAAACTGTTCGTGTGACTTGTTGTGCTGCAACACAATTTCACCATTTTTAATCAATTCTCTAATAAAATGATATTTAGCATCAATGTGCTTGGTCCTCTTGTCAAAAACATAATAATTCTTTTATAGTGCAATTGTGGAATTGTTGTTGGAGAAAATAGTTTTTGTTCCCTCTTGTTCATGGCATAAATCCCTCAACATTCTTCTCATGCCAACTACTTGACACAACGTTGCTATTGCGGCAACATATTCATCTTTTCTTGTTGACAATAACACTATGGGTTGGTTCTTGGAGGCCCATGAAATGACTCTCGAACCCAAATGAAAAATATATCCTAACTTGATATTTCTATCATCGAAACTTCCTCTCGAGTCACTGTGAGTGTAACCAACTTGCCTAAAATCATTTGTAACAATGTAGAAAATACCATACTCCTATGTCCCATTTACATACCTTAAAATTCTTTTGGGTGTTTGCCAATGTGTCTCCTTGGTGTCTCCGTGAACCTTGACACCAAACTCACTGCAAACATTAAATTGGGCCTAGTTGTTGTCAAATAGATCAAAATTCCCATCATACTTTTGTATAATGCGAGATTTACATTGTTTCTGCAATCTTCTTTGCTCAACTTCAACCCCATGGCATTTGGAGTTGGTGTGGCCTTGTTGTTATCCATATCAATCCTCTCCAAAATGTTTGCTACGTACTTTGCTTGAGAAATAAAAATACCGTTTTTTGTTTGCTTCACTTCTATGCCCAAAAATACCTTAACAACCCTAAGTCAGTCATTTCAAACTCATTTTTCATGACTTCTTTGAAATAAACAATAAGGAGATCATCACTCTATGTAAAAATCAAATCGTCGACATATAAGACAACAATAAGAATCTTACCATCACTCTCTTTCATATAGAGAGTAGGCTCACCGTCACATTTGTCGAAGTCATTATCCCTTAAGTAAGCATCTATCCTGTTATACCATGCACATGGTGCTTGCTTCAGCCCATATAGAGCTTTTCTCAACCTATACACCTTTCCTTCTTGGCCTTCTACCTCATAACCACATGATTGCTCAACGTATACTTCCTCTTTCAACACTCCATTCAAGAACATTGATTTTAAGTCCATTTGATACACTTTCCATTTATGTTGCGTGACAATTGATAACCCTTTACACACTTTCTCCATCCTTGCAACTAGTGCAAATGTCTTTGCACAATCTCTTCCATGTTGCTACTTGTATCCTTTGACAACTAGCCTTACTTTATGTCTTTCAATTTTTCCTTCAAAATTACTCTTGGTCTTATATACCCACTTCACTCCAATGACTTATTTTCCTTACAGAAAGTCCAGTAACTCCCACGTGTCATTATTTCCTATTGTTTCTATTTCTTCATCCATTTCCGGAACCCATTTTTATTCTTTGACTGTAACCTCAAAATGGATTGGGTCATCTACATGAGAGAATAATGCAAATAAGGAATTCAGACCACCACTACTATTAACTTCGTTTTTCTCATAAATTTCGCTTCAATTTCTGAATTTTTGTCTTCTTATGCTTGCGGATGGTGGGCTTGACATGTTACTTGATGTTGTGCTTGAGGTAGATGATTTTACGGTTCTATACAATGTTCTTGGAGCAGTACTTGCTTGACTATGCAACACTGTCCTATTAATTGTTGATGGTGTCTTTGACTTCTTTGTTAATCTTGAATAGGAGTAGAAGGAGTCATTGTTGAGGAATTTCTTTTAGTAGTCAATTCATCTTTGTGTTTATGTGGTATACATGTTTTCACATTGATTTTCTTCTCTAAAATTCCATCACATCCTTCTTCTTCTATAAACTGCACATCTCTGTTGATTATGACCTTCTTGGTTAATGGATTGTAGAGCTTGTATGCCTTGGATTCATCACTATATCCAACAAATATGCATTTCTCCTCCTTGTTGTCCAACTTCTTCCTTAACTCAACTGGGACACGTACATATGCCACACATCCAAACACTCTCATATGAGTGGCATTGTTCTTTCTTTCGTTGCATGCCTCTCTAGGAACCATATTCTTGACACTTTTGGTTGGACACCTATTAATGATATATGTTGTGCAAGTGACAAATTTAGCCCAATAATCATTTGGAAAATTCTTTTCCTTCAACCTACTCCTTTCCATTTCCATAATGGTCCTATTTTTCCTTTTTGTGACACCATTTTGCTGGGGTGTATACCTTGTTGTAAATTTCTTGTAAATTCTATGCTCCCTACAAAAAAGTAGGAAGTCATTTGGGATGTATTCGCCACCTCTATTAGTCCTCAAAATTTTGATGTAGTGTCCACTTTTCTTCTGAGCAAGAGCTTTGTATTGGAAAAAGTGCTCAAGCGCTTCACTTTTTCGTTTTAGGAAGTAAACCCATGTCTTCCTTGCACAATAATCTACGAAAGTCAAAAAATAATAGCTGCCACCAATTGATGGTCTCCGCATTGGTCCACATAAGTCTGAATGGACAATCTCCAAAGGTTCTTTTTCCCTTATTGAATTTTGTGTTAGAAATGTTTCTCTATGTTGTTCCCCAAGATGTATCCTTCACATAGGTTGTCTAGTTTTTCTATGAGTGGAAATCCCTTCACCATGCCTTTCATATGCATGAAATTCAAACCTCCAAAATTAAGATGATGAAATCTCAAATGCCATAACCGTTTTTCATCTTTGAGGTTTGCTTGAAATTTTACTTGTGTGATAGCTGCAACTTTTCTTTCATCCTCTTGTGAATTCATTGATAGTTGTTCTTGAGCATCTTCTTCCTTCAAATCTAGTTTTACATTTAGGCGAAACATTCTATTGCTTGTCATTTGAACTTTTGCAATCATCTATATCCTTGGATACTTATCCAAAATTATTCACTCATCTTTTTTGAAAAAGACATTGTATCCCTTTTCCATGAGTTGTCCAATACTTATGAGGTTATGCTTCAAATAGGGACAAACTAAACATGTGAAATATACTTCTTCTCCCCCTTCCTTATTAGAATATTGACTCTTCCTTTGGCCATGACAGAGAATTTTCTATCAGTGCCTAATGTCACTTCAGATTTCACACTTTCAACTAAATTGGAAAACATTTATATGTTCCCTATCATACAGTTGTTGCATTGTGAATCTAGAAACCATACATCCCTTTGTTTTTCTTGTGTTACATTACAAGCTAAAAACATGCTATCTTGGTTATGATTTTCTGTTGTGAAATTTTCACTTGGTTTTTTACTTATATCATGTTACTTATTTCTACTTTCATTTGCATAATGACCATAATTCATACAATAATGAAATTGAACTTGAGATTTATCGTACCTCTCACCTTGTGCTTGATTTTGGTTTAGGCCATGACTTGGATTTTCATTGTCACCCCTTCCACTTGAGCTTCAAGGGCTACCTCTTCCACCTCTATGCGGTCTTATTCCTCTTCCTTTAGCATTTGATCTTCCTTTTCCTTTACCTTGACAAAATGAAACTTGTGTCTTGAAGGGATGCTCCAGAGAGGAGTTTGTTGCTATATTCAATATATGTTCATGAGAAACTAGTGATGCATGAAGCTCATCTACTGAAAATTGTGAGATATCCTTTGTCTCTTCTATGGCCACAACAATGGCATTAAATTTGACTGGCAGACTTCTCACCATTTTCTCAACTATTCTCCTTTCCTCAAGTGCCTCACCATGAGACTTGATTTGAGTGACTCGTCCAATTACTTGAGTAAAAATGAGTTTATATTCTCTTCTCTTTCCTACATATTGTCTCAAAATCTCTCCTTATCATTTCTATCTTTTTTGTCTTCACTTTTTCCATTCCTTGGTAGGTTGTCTGGACTATATCACATGCTTTCGTAGACTTTGTTCCTACTGCAATCCTTGGGAAAATACTTTCATGAACAGCTTGAAAGATGTAGAAGAGGGCTTTTGAATCCTTCTTCTTGTTGTCTCTCAGAAAATCCTTTTCTTCTCGTGACAACACATTTTATGTTGTTGCATCTGTTGGTTCATGGAACACATTCTCCACCAAATCCCAAATATCTTGGGAAGAAAACAGAGCCTTCATTGTTATAACCCAATAGTCATAATTTTTTCCATTAAACTAAGGTATTTGAGGATTAGTTAAGCTTGTCCTTCATACTGTCATTTTAAACTAAAAAAATCTTTCTCCATGGTGGTAAATAGGCTCCAAAAAATATGCCTTCAAAACAACCTTTTAACTCCCAATAAAAACACTTGCTTCTGCATCAATAAAATTCCACTCGTTCTAATACCATGTGAAATATTTACGCTGGGATATTTTCCTCAAGAATTGAGTCGTGGAGATAAATCACAATTGACTTGCGTAACTAAAATGGAGCTAAAAACTCAATAATTTATCCATATATACAAATATTATCCACATATACAAATGTAATTCATATATCCATTTATCTATCCAAGAAAGCTAAAAAGTAACCACATACAAAAATATCATCCTAAAAATGGATATATGATGATTACATGTATAACATCAAGAGGATGACACAATGGAATACATGCATCCAATATTGTTAAGGTTGTATGCACCCCTAAACAATAGATAAGTGGACTACCAATCCCACGTGATTGAAGTGGAAGGTAAGATCGATAACTAGACCATAGTTATTTTCATTTATTATAAAGCTAATCATAGGTTTATATATCCTGGGTTGATTGAAAGTTGTAAATTGAGAAGATATAAGCATAAAAAATGTTGATTGGTTGAACTAACCACTCAAAATAAGAGAAAAATCAATGACCTTATCAAGGATCAATACTAAGGAAGATTTGAAAATCCTACCCCTTTGGTCATGATTTTTCAATTGGTATGGGGTAGTTTAGCAAGCATGATATTCTCATAGATTGTTATAACAAGGCTTTCACATTCCATGTTGAAGAAGGAAATTCAAGGAAATTTTTAGGGTAGTAAACAGACTATATCCATGAGAGATATTTTAAAAGTATAATTGAAAATAGGTTCTAGAGAATTCTTCCAAAAGTGTGCCAACTCTAAGGAGTTGAACCTTGATTATTACCCAGTATTGAAAGATTGTAAGGATATTTGTATTATTTCTACCAAGGAGACACATTGAACTCTCTATTAACTTAATCCCTTAAGCTACCAAAATATTGAAACATCACTATAAAATGGGCACACTAGGGATGAATTAGTTGCAAATGCACCCAAAATGTTTGTTGAATAAGGGGTACATATGCCCAAGTGTTCCATTCCTTAGTCCACTTTGTGAAGAAAAGAGATAGAACTATGAGGTCATGTATTCAATTCACCCAATTGAACAATGTTACCATAAATAATAAGTACATTGTGCCAAGATTATATAACCTCTTCCATCATCTAAAGAGACCAACGATACATTACAATATTGATGTTACCTTTAGGTGGAAATTAAAGGATAAGATACTTTTATGTCCCTAATGAATGAAGTATTTAGATTTTGCTTAACTATAAATTTAACAATTGAGTATGGTGGTACAATAGTTAAGAGAGAAGAAATTGTGCGGTAAGTTAATCAAGTGCATTTTCTAATGAAGACAAGTAACACTTTGGGCCACAATGTTGTGAAGGAGGGAAAAACTACAGTGAAAAAAGGTTAAGGAAATCAACAAATGGATAGCACCAAAGAACATTTGTGAGGCCAAATATTTTATGAGGTCAGCTAATTACTACAAGAGATGCATTGAAAGATTCTCCAAAAAGAAATTTATTTGCATAGATACATGTAATATATGCAAGGAAGGGCATGGCATAGTTATTACATAAAATTGGTATGTTATTTGTTATGAATCAAGGAAGCCTAAATAGCTTGAAAGGAATTATGCAACCTATGACTTCTAGCTTGTAATTGTTGTCCAAGCGGACTTTATCTCATTTATATAACTACCATTTTTTTTTAGAATTAACCTTAATGGTTTAAATGTTTGTTTAAGAAAATAACTTTAAATGAAAAACAAGTTAGATGGTTAGAATTCTTAATAAAATACAAATTTAACATCCAAAATAAAGTGAAAATATAATGAAGTGGTTGATGCATTTATTAGAAGCTTCTTTGACATGCTTACTGACATGATTATCATGTACAATTCAAATTTAAAAAGTAAAATTTTAGTGGTTATAAACACACAAAAATTATGTGTAAGATAAAGATGGTTTACAATAGGATAATGAAAAATACAATTTTAAATATTATAGGATTGAATCCTCTTATACATGAACAATATTTATCTTTCTAACTAGGAGATGCATAATGTGTTGAATTTGTAACTATGGTCAATCTTCATAATGTATATTTGGTCACTTGATGTAATTATATTTTTCATTATAGAGGATATTTTTAAATTCTTGAGTCAAAGCAAAATCTATTTTGAGTCAAAGTCACATTGTGACTTTTTGAAGATGAAAATTTGAATTTTTTAAATGTAAATTTTGGATGGAATAGAGACAAGTCTGCTTCTCTCCAAGTCAATTCATCCCTCACCAAGAGACGCACCTATTTAACATAGATACGTCATTATACAAGTGTTTTTATACCTCCTCCACTTGGTCATTCATATTCTCTCACACAAGACAACTTCTGGGAGAGCAAGTGAACGAGAAGGAGGAAAAAAAGAAGGATGGAATTCATCTCTTTCTTCTATAGCTTGCACATGTGCATAGGTTCTCTCTTTGTCTCATTTGTACATTCTCTCGGAATTGTTTTTCGCAGAACGCCAAGTTTCCAAAAGAGCCACAAAAGCTACATAAAGCCAAGTTTCTAAACAAGTTGTAGAAGTTGTAGAAAGTAGAGTTTTTGAACTAATGCAAAAGGACGATTTTTTTGGTAGCTTAGTAAAGTGAATTGCTGGACCATATTGGGAAGCTTTACCTGGAGGGGAAGACTAGGTTTCAGCATAGGTCTAGTCTCTAGGTATGTCTCTTATTAAATAAAATAATTTCTCTTTTGAAAGGGTTGCTGGAGTTTTCCCCTTGGTGGGTTTTCCTAGGGTAAATCTTGTCTTCATTTGTGCATGTTGATCTCTATTGTTCTACTATTCTTTATAAATGGATATATGAAGTGTAATTATTGAATTATATATTGGAATAAAAGTAAAAGAATATCTACATCAAAGGAAATTATCATGATTTCAGAATATTATTCTAACCTTACTCGCACTAAGAAAATCAATATGGTATGATAGCTTTGGTGAAGGATTGAAGGAACTTGAGGTCACCTTGAGAAACCCTAAAGATAATTTTATTTAATTCCTTCTTGCATATCAGTTTCTATGGATTATTCTATGAAATCTGAAAAAAAAAGCTAGAGGGAGCATCTAATTTGACATCTTGGAAAGTTAGAATAGATATTATTCTTTCCAAGAACAAGGTTTTGGACATTGTGAAAGGAAAGGTTTTCGAGGTAGTTGATGATGTAGAAAAAACAAAGTTCAAATATGATGGCATAAATTCTATGAGAATTATAGTGGGCTCCATTAACGATCATTTGGTTCACTACATTGCAAAACTTGATACTTCAAAGAAGATGTATGATGCCCTAATGAATCTCTACACTATCAAGAATGTTGGTCAATCCATAAGTTTGAAGAATGAGCTATGAAATACAAGGATGAATAATGACAACACTATGGCTTCTTACTTCATGAGGATTTCTCATATAAGAGATCAAAATTCAATCTATTGGAGAATCTATTCCCAATCAAGAACTTGTAAATACAACACCCAATGGTCTTCCTAGATCATGGGGTGAATTTGCAACAAGTATCAGTAGTTGGAAAGAAGAACTATGGAAATACTTTGGACATCTTGTTCTCAAGAAGAAGCAAGGATAATGTCAAGAGATCGTCAAGAAGAATAAGCTCAAGCCCTTGCAGCTCGATTCAACAACAAGGGAAAGAAGAAGTTTGGTCATCAAAATTAGAATTCATGGAAATTATCTTTTTCATCTGAAAGAAAGAAGGACTTATCGAAGATATATTGTTATGGATGTCAGGAATATGGAAATTTTTGGATATATTGTCCTAATAAGAACAAAAAATTGATTAAAAAATGCTTCCATAGAAAATGTTGAAGAGGAGAAATGAAAGAAGACCAAATGTGACAAGGATTTATCTTATTTCTCTGCTCTAACAGGTTCCACTGTAGATGAAGAATGATGGTTCATGCAAAGGATTTTATCTTGGGAAGAAAATTAAGAAACCATTTCCAAATATTTATAATTGATCTATGGAAACCTTGGATCCGATTCACTCTGATGTATGTGGACCTATGCTAGTAAAATATCTTGGTGGTTCATTGTACTTTCTGACACTTAATGATGACTTCTCCCATAATACATGGATATATCTATTGAAGGCTAAAGATGATTTTTTTGAGAAGTTCCAATAATTCAAAGTTGAAGTGGAGAACTTGATAGGAAGGAAGATCAAGATATTGAGATCTAACAATGTAGGAAAATAAACCTCAAAGGAGCTTGTTTCTTTCTACAAACAGGTTGGGATTAATATGGAACTTATTTCCCAATATAACCCACAACATAATATTATAACCAAATAAAAGAATAGGTCCATTGAAAAGTATCAAGGCCATGATGCATGATTTTGACTTGTCGTTGTTGTTATGGGTTGAAGCTTCATGGAAAACTACGTACATTCGAAATAGAAGTCCTCAAAAAATTCTTAAAGGTATGAAATTTGAAGAAGTATTCTCTAAAAGGAATCCAAAGGATGGACACATGAGAATATTTGGTTGTCATGTATATATTCATGTTCCTAAGGACAAGCTTGAGCCTTTAGGAAAGAAAGGTATATTTCTTGGGAACCATTGAAGGTATACAGAAAATACATTCCATAGCAACGAAGGATCGTGGTTAGCCAATATGTCACCTACAATGAGAAAGTGGAATATTGGAAGTCTAAGGAAGACTCCATAGATTCCTTGGATGAAGTGAAGCTAAAGGTCTCAAGGGAGGAACATTTGAATTCTACAGAATGTACGAAAAGGCCAAAAGGGCCTCAAGATCCAACAAAATCATTCATATTTATATAGATCTAAAAGAGACCATCATGGCTTAGATATACCTTAGAAGAGGTAGAAGGAAATGTAGCTCCTGATGGAACATCTAGAGAGGAGAAGAAACCTACGAGTTTCTCTAGCTATGAACCCTCATGAAAAAACTCATTGATGAAGAACATTCCACATATGAATAAGTAGATAAGTAGTAGGTGTGGGAGGAAGAAATGAATGAGGAATACCAAGATAGTCCTGATGATGGATCCCAGTTGGGATTTGAAACGTTGACGGAAAATGGTTTTTACTGTGGATTCTTCGGTAACTATGTCCATGAAGAATGGTGTCTGAGAGATTGTGCTAAGGCCTGACGGGAAGATAATATTGAATTCCAAATGGATATACAAGATCAAACATGTTGCATATGATAGTATTGAAAAAAAATTCATAGTTCATAGCTAGAGTGTGCTCCAAGAAAGAAGGGGAAGATTGTAATGAGACCTTTGTTCTTGTTTCCAGGTACACATTCATTAGGTCCATAACTTCACTTGTTACTTCAATTGGGATGGAATTTGCATGAGATGGATGTGAAGATTTCCTTTCTGAATGGCATGATTGGGGAAGAGGTGTACATAGAGAAACATCTATGCTTTGAGGTTCATGGAAAGGAGTCTCATGTTTGCATGTTGAAAAAGGTCTTGTATGGATTCAAGAAAGCTCCTAAGAGCTTGCTACACATTGGCAATGGTTTGAAGAGAATTGGATTTACCAAGAGTGATGTAGATCCAAACCCTTACCTTAAGGTTGTAAAGAATGCACCTATGATTTTATTATTATATGTTGATGAATTGTATCTCATAGGTGGTAAGACTCGTAACATTCATTGCAAGAAGAAGTTGGCTTTTGAGTTTGATATGAATGTTCTTGGGTTCATGCACTATTTCATGGGACTAGAAGTATGGAAGAAAGTTTTTCAAGTCTTCCTTGGTCAAGGAAAGTATGTGTTAGAGATCCTTCAAAGTTTTGGTATGATGGATTTCAAATATATAGGGCTCCCATGGTGAAAAACTTGAAGAAGTTAATGGGTTGTGAATCTAGATTGGTATATCCATATATATACTGGTGGTAGATTGGTTGGTTGATGTATTTTGTTAACACCGGGTTAGAAATATGCTTTGTTATGACCACTTTGAGCTATTTGTAGGTTGAGTTGAGACATGAGCATTGGAATGTAGCAAATCACATTTTGAGATATGTGTGTCATATAGTTAATTATGGCTTGATATATGCTGAAAACAACGATTTACAGCTTTGGGGATATAAAAATGTTTATTTGGTAGGAAGTGTTGAGGGTAGGAAGAGTACCTCAGGAGTATGCTTCAGTTTGGGATCCACTGTGACATCATGGATGAGAAGGAAGAAAAGGTCAATTGCAATCAACATTGTTAAATAAGAGTACATCACAACCAATGAGGCTTGTATTGAAGGAGCATGGCTCTAGAAGTTGTTTGCAGGATTGTTTGGCCAAGAGTTGGAACCGATGGTGATACATTGTGATAATAAAAGTTGTGTGAAGCTTTCATAAGATTTCACAAGATATTGTTTTCCATGACTGTTATGAAACCAGCTCAAGAAAAGATAGAAAAGATAGATCAACGCCTTAGAATTCAGCCTCTTCAAGGGGGCAACCTCCTTTTCATTACATAAATGAACAATTATTCGATGATACAAATGACAAAACCTCCATTCTATATATAGGAGTCTAAGGAGTCACAATATAATCCAGCCAACCTAACAATAATAATATAAAGCCACAAAAATAACAATAGAGGGATTCTATGGGGCACAAAAATAACAATATGGGGGTAATAGGGGCACAAAAATATAAATAAGGGGTATAACTACAATAGTAATGGGGTAATCACTAGTATTATAGGGACCCAACATGCCCCTCTCCTTCAAAAAAGTGTTGTCCTCAACGCTTGAGTAGTTCTAGATACTTCTGCATAAAATTCTCATCCTCCCATGTGGAATATTCAGCGGATAAGTTCTTCCACTTGACAATATACTCTGAAATTGATCGATTTCATAGCTGTCGAGTTCTTGTTTCTGTGACTGCTTCCGGTTCCAATATATTTTTTCCTTCCTCATCAAGTTCTGGCAATATTGTTTGAATTGGGAGCTTGTTGCCTATAACCTTCTTTAAACATGAAACATGGAAAACTGGGTGCAATCGAGAAGCTGCAGGAAGCTCCAATTTGTATGCCATAGTACCAATCTTTTGCAACACCTTGTACAGACCATAATACTTTGGTGATAATTTATTATCCTTCTTAGCTTGCTTTAGGGACATTTGCTTATATGGTTGTAGCCGTAGGAATACCCAATCACCTACATCAAAACTTCTTTCACTGCGATGTTGATCTGCCTGTTGTTTCATTCTATTTTGTGCCAACACAAGGTTATCCTTTAAGAGTTGGAGGACTTGTTGTTGATGTTCGATGTGATGTTCCATTGCCTGAACCTTAGAATTTTCTCTTAAATATGATGTGATGGATGGTGGTTGATACCCATAAAGTGCCATAAATGGGGTCATTTTTGTTGTTGTATGGAAGGAAGTTTTATACCACCATTCAGCCAGAGGCAACCATTTGACCCATTGTGTCTGTTTATCAGATACAAAGCAACGAAGATATCCTTCCAAACATTTGTTTACTATCTCAGTTTGCCCATCAGATTGAGGATGATAAGATGAGCTATGAGCTAACTGAGTACCAAGACAAGAAAATAATTCTGTCCAAAAATTTCCAGTGAAAATGGGATCTCTGTCACTTACAATAATCTTTGGGTTTCCATGTAGCTTTTGAACTGTTTCCATAAATGCAGTAGAAACTTTACTGGCTTTAAATGGATGTGATAATGCACAAAAGTGTGCATACTTGGTAAGTCTGTCAACTACCACCATGATGACACTCTTTCCCTCAGACTTGGGTAAACCTGTGATAAAATCCATTGAAACCTCCTCCCAACATTGGCTTGGAATGGATAAAGGTTGTAATAGACCCGGTGTCTTAATTGTTTCAACTTTATTTTGTTGGCAAACCAAACATTCCGCCACAAACTTTTGAATATCTGATTTAAGGCCATCCCAAAAAAATTCCTTCTTAACCCTGTGGTAAGTTTTTAAAAATCCTGAGTGCCCTCCTAAGGGAGAAGTGTGCAATTCCATAAGAATCTTTTGTTTTAGCTTGGAATTCTTACAGAGGTATAAGCGATCTTTGTACCATAACGAATCATTTTTCCAGCTAAATGTATCAGAAGTACTGGAATCTTGTTGTAGCTTTCGAATAAGTGCCCACACTTCTTCGTCATTCTTCCATTCCTCCCTTGCTTCGTTTATCCAATCTGGTTGGATAATAGAAATGGCACACAACAATGCTTCCACATCCTCATCCTTTCTTGAGAGTGCATCTGCCACCACATTTTCTTCCCTTTTTTGTAGATGATTTCAAAGTCATAACCCAACATCTTTGTGACCCACTTTTGTTGCTCTTCAGAGGATAATCTTTGTTCTAAAAAGTATTTAAGGCTATCATGATCCGTTTTTACCTTGAAGTGTCTTCCCATTAGGTAGGGTCACCATTTCTTAAGTGCATGGAGTATTGCCAACATTTCCTTCTCATAAATAGCTTTGCTTAAAAACTTTCCCTTGATTGGACGACTTTCAAAAGCAATGGGTCTTTCATCTTGCATTAGAACAGCACCAATTCCATTTCCTGAAGCATCACATTCCACAATAAAGGTTTTTGTGAAGTCCGGTGTAGCTAAGACCGGTGCTTGGCACATTGCCTCTTTAAGATGTTCAAAGGCCTTTGTTGCTTTCGGAGTCCATGCAAATGAATCTTTCTTCAATAATGTTGTTAGAGGTGCTGCTATTCTCCCATAATTCTTAACAAACTTGCGATAATACCCTGTCAACCCAAGAAATCCTCGCAGATGCTTTATGGATGTGGGGATTTTCCATTCCTTAATGGCTTTAATTTTGCTAGGGTCTACCTTAACTCCTTCATGAGATACAATATGACCCAAATATTCCACCTCCTGGACTCCAAAGAAACATTTGGATCTTTTTGCATAAATTGTTTCTCCTCCAATAGTTGTAGCACCTTGTCAACATGTTCAACATGATCCTTCCAAGACTTGCAGTAGATTAGTATATCATCAAAAAATACTAACACAAATTTTCTAAGGAATGGTTTGAAAATTGAATTCATCAAACCTTGAAATGTTGAAGGTGCATTGGTAAGGCCAAAAGGCATGACCAAAAATTCATAATGACCCTCATGAGTTCTAAATGCCGTTTTTAGAATGTCTTCAATCTTCATTCTGATTTGATGATATCCCGAACGAAGATCCAACTTGGTGAAGTAAATTGATCCATGCAATTCATCCAGTAATTCATCAATGACAGGAATGGGGAACTTATCTTTAATAGTGAGCTTGTTGAGCTCCCTATAATCCGGACACATGCGCCATGATCCATCCTTCTTGTGCACCAATACTACTGGAGCTGAGAAAGAACTTTGACTCGGTTGAATTATACCAGCCTCTAGCATTTCTGCAACCATACGTTCAATTTCACTTTTTTGGACATAGGGATATCTGTACGGCCTGATGTTTGGAGGAACACTTCCTGGAATCAGATGAATAGCATGATCATGATCACGCATAGGTGGGAGACCTTTGGGAGTCTCAAATACCTTGGAATGATTGTCCAGGACTTTTTGGAGATCTGGAGAAATAGATGATTCCAATGTGGAAACATCTAGCGAACATAATTGTGCAATTACACCTCTTTGCTCCTTTTTAGAAGCTTTGTCATGCCATTAGAGCTGATTATCTTTCCTGGTTTCCCTGCAATACCCCTTAATTCAACTTCCTTTCCTTCCGTATAAAATTTGATGAAAAGTTCTTGAAAATTAAAAGCTATTGTACCCAAGGATTGTAGCCATTGGACTCCTAGTACAACATCACCACCTCCCATTGGAATGGAAAGCATTGGGCTAGTCAATACATATTCTCCCATGGATAGCTTGATATTATGGCACTTTCCAGAGCAATTTATTGTTCCTCCATTTGCAATCATCACTTGACACTCTGGTGCTGGATATAGGAAGCAATTCAATTCTTTTGCTACCCTACAATGAATAAAATTGTGGGTGCTTCCTGAATCAATCAACACTATTACCTTTTTCTTCTTGATTTGTCCTTCTATCTTGATGGTTTGAGGAGTGGTAATTCCCGCCAATGCATTACAAGATATGGTCGGATTTATTTGTTCTTCATCTAGGCTTTGTTCCTGGAGTATATCCTCTTCTTTTGACCTTTCTTGCTCCTTTTCTTCTTCCTCTTCACAATCTATGTAGAATAATTTCTTCTCAGCACACTTATGACCTTTTGTGTATTTGCTATCACAATTGTAACAAAGCCCTTTTGCTCTTTTTTCTTCCAATTGTTGTGGTGTCAACCTTGTAGGTTGTGGAAGACTATGGGCAACAACACTTCCGTCTTTATAGTTGTGAATGGTATGCTTCCTAGTTGCCATAATTTTGCTTTCCATTTTTCTTGCTAACCTGAATGCCTTCTCTAATGAATCAGGTTCCCAAAGGCGAACATCATGTTGGATATTATCCTTTAAAGACCCTATGAACACATCAATCCTATGCTCCTCTGGAATATCTTTTACCCTTATGTTCAATTTTTGGAACTCCTCAATGTGCTCCATTATTGAACCCTTTTGTTTGAGACTTATCAATTGGCCAAAAAAAGTGTTGCTTTTTGTATCCTCATAATGTGCTATCAATTCTTCCGTAAAAATTGCCCAAGTGATAAATTGTTTACGAGAACAAAGCCATTGATACCATACAAACTGATTTGGTTCCAAATATACAGTTGCCATACGTACCTTTTGTGTGTTTTGCACATTATTGAGATCGCAAAATTGCTCCATTTGTAATATCCATGTTGCGGGGTCCTTGCCATCAAACTTTCTCATATCGATTTTTGGAATATGGTGGGTCTTCAATTCAACATTAGATTATATGATATCATGATTAACATTTCTTTTGTTCGCATCATGAGTTTCCTTTACTACCTTTTCACCATTATTAAGTATTCCTTGTAGAAAATTTATCAAATCTGTCTTCATATCTGTCATGCCTGTCTTCAAGTTTGTGTTCAAATCTATCTTCAATTCTTCCATGTCTGTCTTCAAATCTATCTTCCAATCATCCATCTTATCTTCCACACTATTTATCTTAGATTCCATACCATTTATCTTAGCTTCTGTTAGCTTTTGTGAGCGTGACATTTGTTTCACTTGTTCTTGTAATTTTGATATATCATGTAGCATTTCTTCCTCTTCTTCATGAGTCATGCTAGAGCTTTCAGGTTGTTTACTAGGTGTTTGCATTTTCTTTCCTCGGGGCATCAGTTATCGATAAAAATTCTTTACTATGCCCTTTGAATTCCTTCAAACCCATCTTACAAAAAAATTAAAAAAACAACTACACACCTTTTTTCACTTTGTAGAAGCCTGATATTGAATTTGATATATCTCTGTAATTCCAGATCCTCCAATTCTGAAATTGTGACCTATAGTAGCCTTTTGTGTCCTCTTTCCAATGCCACAGGTCTGACCCAAATTGGATTCTCCAGGGAAGAGTTATGTGAAATCTCCCACAGTGACTTGATTATAGAATAGTTCAGTAGATCGAACTTGTACGACATGCCACGAGTCACTGTTTCGACCTATGGATCTGAAAAATGCATACAAGAAACTACAGTTTGTCCTATTTCTGTACCTTCTTACAAAATTTCAATCCGATACCTAGAGAGAAAGTTATGAAGATTTTCCCCAGGTCACCTGTTTTGAATGTAATTCAGGAGTCTGCAAAAAGACCAACTTCCTCAGATCATATCTCCGCAAATATCGCGTGAAAAGCTCTGAAATTCAGACCCAAGGTTCAGCGCGATTTCTTCTCAAATGGATTTTTTTTGCGACTTATGAAACATCACAGAAAAGAAGTTATAGCGAAAATTCCACGATGACCTGTTTCGAGCAACAAAACCCTAGAATCCAAAGCTCTGATACCAAATGTTATGAAACCAGCTCAAGAAAAGATAGAAAAGATAGATCAACGCCTTAGAATTCAGCCTCTTCGAAGGGGAAACCTCCTTTACATTACATAAATGAACAATTATTCGATGATACAAATGGCAAAACCTCCTTTCTATATATAGGAGTCTAAGGAGTCACAATATAATCCAGCCGACCTAACAATAATAATATAAAGCCACAAAAATAACAATAGAGGGATTCTATGGGGCACAGAAATAACAATATGGGGGTAATAGGGGCACAACAATATAAATAAGGGGTATAAATACAATAGTAATGGGGTAATCACTAGTATTATAGGGACCCAACAATGACAGGTTGAAGCATATTGAGATAAAGTACAACTACATTCATGACATGGTGTATAGGAGAGAAATAAGGCTTGAGTACATCACCACTAATGAACAAGAATTTCATGTTCTGATGAAGTTGTTTCCTAGGTACAAGTTCATGTACTTTAGAGGGAAGTTGGAGTTCATGGAGATTACCCCTGTCATTGAGAAGGAGTGTTGATATCTCTGTAACACATATGGACATTCTCCCAGTAGGGAGAATGGGTCGAAGATGCCCAAAGTGATCAAGAAGACGGGCTGAGTGGGTGCCTCTTGAAGGAGGACCATGATCACACACCAGAAATGGGGGAGTGAGCTCATGGACCCTGATCACCCACCAAGAATGGTGGAGTGAGGTTCTTTAGCATTTGCACCATGATACCACACTAGGAAGGGTGGAGTGAAGTATTGTACCCTAATAAAACACTAGAAATGGTGGAGTGAGGTCCCTTAGCATCTTAAACCTGATGACAAACTATAAGGGTGGAGTGACATCCTACACCCTAATCACACACTACGTAGACTGGAGTGAGGTCCTCGTGATATCTAGACCCGATCACCAACCAGGAATGGGTTAAGTGAGTTCTTGGCCTAGAATTCTCACCATGAAGCAAAAGTGAGTGCTTGCTAGTTGAGGGTCTCAAAATGTTTCACCTAGGAAGGGGCCATGGGATAAGAGGACCAAATCACTTTGGAGAAGTGATTACTAATATGTTGGTGACATTTCCATGGGTTTTCTCCCACCCTGGATATGGCTTCTAGAATATGTTGATAATAAATGATGTGTTGGTGATGATGGATACCCTATTTCTTTAGAGAAATTTCTCAACTTAGAACAACAATAAAAATGATTTTGAATAGCTCCCTCGTTAAGAGGGAGTGTTGAATTTGTAACTATGGTCAATATTCATAATGTACATTTGGTTACTTTATGTAATTATTGTTAAAAACTGTAACTAGGTTCAATCTTCAAAATTATCATTATACTTATATCATTATGTATTTCATGGAAAAGAAAAAGGAGAAAAATAGTTTTTTTGTTTTTCAAGCCTTGGTTTCATGCTCAAGTCAAATTTTTATTTAGATCAAGCGTGTTTTTCATGCCCCTAGGTATTATTGATTCAAAATACTATTTTCCATGATTCAACCTATTGTAATTAAGTCGAGTCCCATTTGGACTTTTGAAAGAAGCAATGAAACAAGATTATTTGAGTTAAAATTCTCAATTTTGTACACCAAGTCAGCCCTACCTTAATAAGTTGACCCTGGAAGAGACCCATTCAACCTTCTATATGTGTATAAATATAGTGCAATTTGTCGTCATTTTGATAATCATAATAAAATTTGATTTTTGTGCCAATACGAGAAAGGAAAACAACGACGAAGTCTTTGAAATGAGAAAAAGTCAAAAGAGAGAAAGTGACAGTCAAAGGAGGAAGAACTTTTCCACACATGAAAATATTTTTCCCTAGTTTTTGTCACTCATGTAATATTTCAGGCTATTCGTAGGGGCCAAAATTTTTAGAAGTTAGTGCAGGTCTAAAAATAAAAATTTGACCAAGGTCTGAGTTGGTTTGACTATCGTTGACTTGGTTGCATTTGACATGGTTGAAGAAGGATTGAATTAGCATGTACTTCATTCTTGTGGGAGGTCTTGGTCTTGGATTTCTCACTTTGATCTAATTCTATAAGAAGAGAATATTTATTTCAGTTTTCTCCCTTGTGGGGTTTTCCCCTCACTTGGAGCCTATATCTTATGTTCATTGTCTTCTTGTGATCTTGATGTTCATGTTTTGGTAATTGTTTGATGAAAGAGAACATAATACAAGTAATAGGAATCTAACATACATTCACAAGCAATTATCAAGAAAGAAAAATTACCCTTAATTTGTTGCCCTAGTGATTTCTCAACACGGTATCGGAGTTAAGATGAGGAGAAGGCAACTTGAAGATCACTCTTGTTGACATAAGTTGAAGGCGTTGACATCATTTAATTTCGAGGACTTCATTTGTAAGGGACATAAGGAAAGGGAACAAGTAGGAAAACTCAAAGGAATACTACTACATTATTTATTCATCTCTCTCTCTTTCGTTGAAGGTTCTTGGTTGCTCATCATCATGTTGAAGAACATCATCATCTTATCAATCTCTCTCTCTTGGAAGATATTTGGTCATAACTCTTTTGGAAGACATATTTGTATAATTCATCACTTAAGAAGAGTCAGGTTTCTTGGAAATATCATCTACACCATTGGAAGCATCAGCCTCCACCTTTGAAGCAATTTGAAGACACTATTGTATCAATAATCCTAGGAGTCATTATTCAAGGACACATTTGAAGAACTCTTGGAATCATCAAAATCTGTGGAAGAATGAAGGAGACATCATCATCAAGATAGTCAATATCTTGACAGGTAAGTACTATATTATTTTTTATTTATCAATCTTCAAATCAAATGACTTCATTTTGTAAGCAAGGCAAAAAACTCAATGGGTCATCAAAATTTCAAGCATGGAAGAAGATAATTTTTTTTTTCTTATAGAAAATGAAGTCATAGATCACATTCTAGGTGTAAAAGCCTCCTCCCACATCTACCCAAGTAACCGTCCAACCAGGGTAAAAATGTGACAATGAATTAGTATGATATGATTTGACCCCCTATGTTTCAGTTAGGTAAGTGGAACCGATGGACACACCATACAAAGCTTCCAAATCAGCAACATAACTCCCAGGTCCCATTTCAGCCACTCAAGTAAGAAAACCCTAGGTCCCACAACATTTTTAGACCATTGAAGCCTTGAACTCTCCCTTTATATGGAAAATCATGCATCAGGAGGCTCTAGACGCGACCACAAGATGGGTATGCATGCATCTAGGGACTTTCCTAAATAGTTTTGTGCCCACGTCTCTGGGATTTTAGCGAATTTTTCAGGCCCAAAGCCCAAGTCACTACCCATAACTAAATGACACTTTCAAAACTAAAAGATAACAAAAAACCAATGATAAAAATGCAAACTTAAATAAGGACTTGAGTAGACCTCTATTAGCCATGATAAGTATTTTTTCAAACATGTCACAAATATGTAATCTACAATTTTAAGCAATAGATATGAGCCCAAGGGTCTCGTACTCATATGAGAATCACTAAAAAGCATTGATGTCTCAACATATTAGCTTCCATTTCATGCATTAGGCCATAAATATAATGTTCATTCATTTACAAGTAAAGACATGATGAGAGCCATACATGGCCACTGCCATAATACATGCTCATAACTAATATAATAACAACAAGAATACAAAGGAAATAATAATTATATAATCCACATATAAACTAGTACAATACTAATGAAATAACAAGGAGAAATAACCTCATATTAATGATGCAAATGCTAACCAGTTGTGGTACTTCCTCAAACCACCCGACCATTGACATGGATAAGTCAAATCACTCTCCAACTAGTCACCCCTATGGTATATTCCAAGCATGAATGCGATATTTGATAAAACACATCAATCAAACCATCTAGTGCTACTAAAGTCTAAACCACCTCAACCCATCACACGGTTATTCCACCTCATGTTCAGACATCACAAAACCATCGGTAAATTGGTTTCTTCCCAAGCCTTCGAGGGCTCTAGAGCCTATTTTCCAACCAAGGCTTCCAGAACTATTAACTCAACCCATAGCTTATGCAGGACTCTAGAGTGTTTGTCCAATCAAACCTCCAGGACTAGTACCTCAACCCAAAAATGGCTCTAGAGCATTCGTCCAACCAAGGCTCTAGGACTAGTAACTCAACCCAAGCTATTACAGGGCTCCAAAGATTTTGTCCATCCAATGCTCCATGAAATAGTAACTAAATCCAAGCTAAAGTAAACATGAGAACCAACCACAAAAAGAAATAAATGAACCGACAACACCATAGCTTTCTAGGAAATGACAAGGCTAGGAAAATCCATTATCAAAACAACAAATCGTCCATGCTAATGACAAATGATGACAAATAAACCATATGAAAATGACATGCATCCCAGAAATAGTGATGAAAACATATATGCATCTTGGCACTTGTAAGAAAAACCCACTATATTTGTTGATCCCAATGTCGTCTTCCACTTTTCTTTTCTTCCTTTTCCTTCGTGCTCCAAAACTCAAAGTATGCCACACTTTGCAAGAGTAATCCAAGAAAACACAAAGTGTCCAAGAGTATGAGAGAGAGAGAATAGAGAGAGAGCTCCAATATTGAACTGATAAATGTCTGTGAAGTGATCCTCAGAATCCTTTTTATTAATGAGGCCTCTATTTTCTTAATTATCCATTATTTTCCTTAAATTTCCTCCTCACATGCAACCCATGACCTTTCAACCCCCTTTTCTCCTAATTTCCATTATTTTCATAAATAAATTCCAATAAATGCCACTTTGTTTTTCCAAAGCCTTAACCATTTCCTTTGCCAATTTCCTTAGCCCTTGGTCAACAATAAGTGATCCCCATCACTATGCTTTTTCCCAATGCTTAACTTGGAATAAGTGTCCCACCAACTCTAGTTATTATTTTTCCTTTATTACCTTTTGTTACATGGAATTTTGAGCCCTCCACCTTGGGGGAACACTATCCTCAGTGTTAAACAACACCTACAACCAACACAATTGTTGTAAGAAAAACATACTACCCATCGAGCTTTATAACTCAACTCGTAGTAGTATTTACAATGATCATCCCACGAAGAAGAAAACTAACATGGAAACATAATAAGTATAACATCATAATGACGTGACACCCATACCGCTTCTAGGAGCTTTATAACATAGCTCATGGTAGTATTTACATCCATATATATTTGTACATATAGCAAACATCACCAAAACATGTACCAAAACATATACCAAAACTTCTTCTTAATGAGTGAATGAGGAAGGATACATAGCCCGCATATGATCCACCATCTCCCATGTAGTTTTAGCAGTCCTAAAGTGCTTCCATTGCACTATAACCTGCTTGATTGCTTGGTTATTGAGCATGAGAATCGTTTTTTGGAAAATACACTATGGTTCCAACTGGAATTATCCTTCTAGCTCTAGCTGCAATACACACCATTCAATCACATGATGAGCCTCTTTAACATACTTTTGAAGCAACCACACGTGGAAAACATCATGTAATTTCAATTCTAGAGGTATTGCAAGTTGATAGGATACTAGCCCAATCCTCTTAATAATCCTAAAAGGTCCACAAAACCACGGTGCCATCTTAGCACATGATCCAATCCACAAGCAATTCTTCTTTGGTTTGATTTCCAAGTACACATGTCCCCCATTCTGGAACTCCTCGAAAAATATATTCTGATCTGGATAGCTCTTTTTCCTATCCTGTGTCACTTTCAAATTATTCTTGATTACCTTCATTTCCCACTCCATGTCTTCCAACATGTCCAGCCCAATCGACACTCGGTTAACTAGATCGGTCCAACTAATGGGAGTATTACAAATCCTCCCATATAATGCATCAAATATACTCATCCTCAAGGATTCTTGATACCCATTGTTATAAGCGTACTCTACTAGTGGAAGGTACTCTTCGCACTTCCATTGTTGATGCATCAAATACATCCTCAACATGTCCTCCAATATCTAGTTAACCCTCTCTAACTCTCTATCTGTTTTCAGATGATAAGTTGTACTGAAGGCCAACTTTGTGCACAAACCTACAAATAAATCCTTCCAAAACCTGTCTGACATAATCTTCTTCAAAACTCCATGCAATATGACCACATACCTGATGAAGACCTGTGCTACATCACTCATTAAGAATGTAGACTTTACTGGAATGAAGTGTTCTACCTTTGTCAACCTTTCCACCACAACCATGATGGAATCACGCTCTCTCATTGTCCTCAGAAAACCTGTGATAAATTCCATGGAAATGACCTCCCATTTCCACTCAGGAATGATAATTAGTTATAGTATTCCACTTGGATGCTTACACTTTGCCTTCACCTACTGATAATCCAAGCACCTAGCCACAAACTCTGCTACGCCTCTCTTCAAATTTGGCCAATAGTAACACTTCTTTATAGTCGTTAGTGTCTTGTAATAACTTGAGTGATGTGAATATGGTTTCACATGAAACTCCCTCAAGATCACCTTCTTGAGCTCACTTTTATCTGGCACATATATCTTATCCCTAAATCTAACCAATCCATCTATCATGAGACGATAGTCCACATCCTGTGAACCTACATATGTACATGTACCTATACCACTACATGTACCCATACCTATACCACTGCATGCACGTACACCACTACTTGCACTTGTATATGTACCAATACCAGAACTTTGCAGCAATTTGTGCACAATCTCCATATACTTGACATCCTACTAACTTACTTGCAAGATCCTATCTTGTAACTCTATCGCGTAGGAACTCATAGCTACTATGTGATTTACCTGTATCTTCCTAATAAGATCATTTGTCACCCTATTCTCTTTACCTTTGATGTACCTGATCTGAAAGTGGAACTCACTGATCCTCACCAACCACTGAGCTTGCTTGCCATTCAAATTCGGTTGGTCAAATATATACCGCAAACCACTATGATAACTCATCAATAGAAACCTCCTACCAAGAAGATAGTGCCTCCACAACTTCAATTCATATATGATCATTGCAAAATCAAGATCCTGTGCCATGTATTTCTACTTATGCTCATTCAACTTCCATGAATCATAGCATACCACCTGTCCATCCTACATAAGGACTCCACCAAGTCTTCTCTTGCAATCATCGGTACATATTACAAACTCTTTGTCCTAATCTGCAATCTTTAGCACTGGTGCATGTGTCAATAACTGCTTGAGCTACTCAAAATTGGCCGCACACTCCTATGTCCATTCAAACTTCTTACCTTTCCTTTGTAATGATGTGATAGGATAAAAGATCTGCAAGAATTTCTTTATGAACCTACTTTAATAACCTACTAACCCCATGAAATATCTCACCTCATCTACATTCTTCAAAGTTTCCCACTCCATGGTAACTCTTAACCTTTTTGGGTCCATTGTTGTGCCATCCTTGGAAGCCACATGTCCCAAGTAGTGTACCTCAGCTTGAAATAAACTACACTTGCCAAGCTTAGCATACAACTAATGCTCTCTCAATAATTGCAACACTGCTGATAAATGCTCATCATGCTCTTCTTCATTTTTAGAATATATCAATATATCATCAATGAACACAATAACAAACTTTTCCTAATACAGATGCAACACACTATTCATCAATCACATAAATGTAGTTAGAGCATTAGTTAAACCAAATGTAGCTACAATAAACTCATAATTCCCATATATGGTCTGGATAGTATTATTGTAGATGTCCTCTTCTTTAATGCATACTTGGTGATATATGGATCTCAGATCAATATTTGAGAACATTATTTCTCCCTTCAATTGATTGATCAAGTCATCAATCCTTGATAATGGTTATCAGTTCTTGATGATCACTTTCTTCAACTTCCTGTAGTCAATGCATAACCTAAGAGTACCATATTTCGTCTTCACAAATAGTACTGGTGTGCCCCATGGTGATACACTTGGCCTCAAGTACCCTTTTTCCCACATTTCCTTAACCTAAAACTTCAAATCTACCAACCTAAGTGTACTCATATTGTTAGGTTCCTTTGATGTCGGAGCTACCCCTCGCACCAACTCAATACAAAAGTGTACTTCTGTGTGAGGTGGAAATTCTAAAATATCTACATGAAGTACATCGTGAAACTTCTCTAGAACTCGGTACCTGCACAAGAAATTTGCATCCTCAACTTCCTTACCTTTGTAACTATAAATGTGCACTACAAATAACACACACCCTTTCCTATGAATATGCTTGGCCTGCATAGCTATAACCATTCTAATTGATGTTGGTTTCTTCTTACTTTTCAAGACTCTTTGTCCTCCATTTTCATCCAAGCACTCAGTATATTTATCATAACAGTCCACCTTGTTTCTATGAAGGTACAACCAATCCATGCCCAACAACATACTGTATGATCCCAATGGTAATACATTCAAATTTGTTGAGGTAGGAATGCCATTGGAATCAAATGTACAAACTCTTACCTAATGACAAACTCACTTCTTGGTAGTTGTACTCAACTATGCTACCCGAGACTCTTCATGCACTTCTTTATTAAAACCACACTTATGCACTAGGTCAAGATTAACGTAACTATAATTAGATCCAGGTTCAATAAAAATAGAAACAACTTGATCACAAAGATTACTATCCATCTCAATAATAGACACCTAATGGTTTTCTTGTCTATTATTTAATGTTGCATAGATCTTAGGAATACTTTTCCCAACATCTCCCACTATTTGTGCCTCCTGAGCACTATAGATCTGCGGTCTACACCTTGGAATTATGGACAATATCTCATATGGTGCTCTCCTCCACAAGTCCAAGAGCACACGAGCTATGTATTCTGATCCTCAGATTGACCTACCTGTCCTCTGTCTGATCCATTCAACTTCTTAGAGGATGCTACATTCTATTTAGTAATTGTACCGTGGGGAATTCCTCACTTCTTGTCCCACTTTCCTTTATTCCTTCCATTACCTTTCCATTCTGAATTAGTCTCATATCTGTGCTTTGATTTCTCATAGCAATGCTTTAGCTTTCAGATAGCCTCTTCCAATGATCTAGGCTAATCGAACTCAATCCTGTCTTTGAATGAAATCGACAACCCACAAGTGAATCTTTGAATCTTGGACTTCTCCTCCTTGAGGTAAGGCACATACCTCAGTAGATCCAAGAACTTGCTAGTGTACTCCTCATCTATGATCGCTCCTAACTTTAGCTCACAGAATTATTTTTTTGTGTCATCAAATTATCTTTTTGATAGGTACTTCTTATTGAATAGTCTTTCAAACTCATTCCAGGTTAAGTCCTCCTCATGAAATATACCTATAACATTCTTCACATCTTCCCATCAAATATCTAGTTTACCTTTGAGAATGAATGTAGCTATTATGGATTTCATGTTCTCTGAATAATCATGCAACATGAATAACTTCCTCATACCAAGCAACCATGCCTCTGCATCCTGTGATTTCTTCATGTCTCCTTCAAATGTAAGTGGATTTTCTTTATCAAAATTGTTTGGAAAATATCCTCTATCACTCCTCATGTAAGGATGATAATGATGCTACCCATCATGCCTGTCAGAACCATAACTAGAATAGTACTTGTGTCTATCACCTTTCCTATCATGAGTGTCCAACAACCTACCATCTTTAAAAGTGTCATCTCTATCCAACCTGTACTCACCATAAGACCTATTTCCATATGCCCCATTATTTATGACCTCCTGCTCATGGTAGATTCAAAGTGGTCCTTGTCACTTCAATTTTGACAAACTATGAAGTATCACTGCATTTACCTCTGTTTTTCTCAGTTGTGCCTATATGATTTTGTCATTGTCTGCCCCACAAATCCATATTTATTCTTTTAAGCTTCTTAGTGTGTCTACTAAATAATAAGAGTTTCTAACACCACACTACTCATCTGATCCATAGGGGGAGTCTCAGGAACTATAGTCTACCATCTTGCTAGTCATCTTTGATATTCTTCCTACAAGGTGTATCATGTCAGCTAAACCAAATCACAATATCGTACTCTAGCATAATTTAGGGAGGATACTTCATCTACAAGATCAAAAAATCAACATAATACATGTAAAACATAATTGTGACAACATATATAAATATAAAATATAATCATATAACCATATAGCCATCATTCTGGCTAGATTCTAGCAATCAATGCATGACCATATCAACTACACATACCATGACCTGATAAATAAGAAAAACCACCACATCACTGTACACTTGACCTCAAGTGAATACTAATGTGCCTAAACAATGCATAATCAACTATATACTCATGATGACACAATCCAGAACAACACCATCAACTCTCCATGGTAACCTCACTGCAACCATAACCCATACCATACAAATGCAACATGCACATCATATTACAACACAAGAAATACATAAGAAATTAATATGAATGCATGACAAACACATAGTCCATCCAGTTTGAGGGGTTAATCATGCTCTGATACCAATTTTCAACACTTTCCTCCCACATCTACCCAAGTAACACGCCAACTAGGGTAAACATGTCACGATAAGTTACTATGATATGATTTGACTCCGTATGTGTCATTTAAGGAAGTAGAACCGATGGAAACACACAATAAAAACCTTCCACGTTAGCAAAATAACTCCCAGGAGCCAACCCAACCACTCAAGTAACCAACCCCTCGGTCCCACTTAGTTTTTAGACCATTAAACCCCTAGATGCTCCCTTGATATAGAAAAACATGTGTCTAGGAGGTTCCAAAGCCTCCCACAACATGGGTATGCATATGTTTGGGGAATTTTCTACCTAGTGTTGTGCCTACGTCTTCGGGATTTGATCCAATTTTCAGGCCCAGAGCCCAAGTCACTGCCCATAGCTAAATGACACATTCAGAATTGAAAGATAACAACACAAAACTTATACAAATGCGGTTACTTCAATGAGGACTTTACTAGACCCCTACTATCCATAACCAACATTTTGTCAAACATGTCACAAATATGTAATCTACATGTTTAAACAATAGGTCTGAGCATAGGGATCTCATACTAATTTGATAATCACTAAGAAGCATTGGTGCCTCAACAATCTAGCTACAATTTCATCCATTAGGTCATAGATACATTATTCATTCATTTATAGGTAAAGATGTCATGAGAGCCATACATATCCACTAACATAATACATGTTCATAATGAGCATAATAACAATAGAAATACCAAGGAAATAATAAGCATATAATCCACATATAAACCAATACAATACTCTGAAATAACAAGAAGAAATAACCTCATATTAATTATACAAAGGCCAACCAGTTGTGGGACTTCCATGAACCACCTGACCATAGACATGGTTGAGCCAAATACCTCTTCAGCTAATCACCCCCGTGCCATATTCCAACCATGAATGTGGGATCTCATAAAACACATCAATCAAATAATCGAAGGATTTCAGAGGCAAAACCACCTTAACCCATCAAATAATGATTCTACCTCACAATTGGATATCAAAACACCATCACCAGATTGGTCTCTACCCAAGCCTTCTAACGCTCCAGAGAGTTTGTTCCAACCAAGGCTTCTAGGACTAACAACTCAACCCACATCTTATACAGGGCTCTAGAGCGTTTTTCCAACCAAAGCTCTAGAACTAGTAACTCAACCCACCAAGGGTTCCATATAATTTTTCCAACCAAGGCTTCAGGACTAGTAACTCAACCCAAGCTATTACAGGGCTCCAAAGCATATATCCAACCAAGGCTCCAGGAACTAGTAACTCAACCCAAGAAAAATGAAACATGAGAACCAACCAGAAAAATAAATAAATAAACCCAAAACACCATTATTGTCCAGGAAATGGAAAGGCTAGAAAAATCCACTATCAATCTATACAATCCTCCATGCCAATGATAGATCATGACCAATAAAACACATCCATATGCCATACATGCCAAAAATAGTGAGGAAAACATACATGAAACTCAATACCTTCAAGAAAAACCCATTGTAGTTGTTGATTCCGATGTCCACTTACACTTTCATGACCTCCCTTTGGCTTCTTTCTCCAAAACTCTAAGTATGCCACACTCTCCAAGAGTGCTCCAAGAAAAATTTGTGTCAAAGAGTATGAGAGAGAGAGAATAGAGAGAGAGCTCCAAAATTGTACTGAAAAAATTCTATGAACTAATCCTTAGAAGCCATTTTATTTATGAGGCCTCTATTTTCTTCATTTTGCATTATTTTCCTTCAATTTTCTCCTCACATGTAACCTATGACCTTTCACCTCCATTTTCTCCTAATTTCCATTATTTTCATAAATAAATGCCAATAAATGCCACTTTGAGTTTCCAAAGCCTTAGCCATTTCCTTTGCCAATTTCCTTAACCATTAATCAACCATAAGTGATCCCTATCACTATGATTTTTCCCAACATTTAGATTGGAATAAGTGTCCCATCAATTGTGGTTATTATTCCTTTATTAACTTTTATTACATGCAATTTTCACTAGGGTGGTTACACTAGGAAAAGATACAGAACAAGAAAAGGAAAAGACTCAAGAATTGGTGAGGAATCTCATCCCCGTTGTTGTATATTTGGGCACATCTAAAGAAATATATGAAAAGTTGGTCAAACTATATGCAGTTAGTACAACAGGTCAGAAAATATCCTTGAGAAATCCATTGTACAATACAAGGTATCAAAATATGAAGACTTGGCCTCATGTCTTATAAATATCTCATAATTGAAGGATAAATTACAAAGGAATAGAGAATTCATTTCCAATTATGAATTAACTACTTGTGTGCTCAATGATTTACCTTCAAAATGGAGTAGTTTTGTGAAAATCACCTATTCAAGAAAGGACACTCCAAGCTTCGATGAGATGTATGCTTTGGGTATTGTATAAGAGACAAGATTGAAGGGAAAGGCTGAAATTGAACCCATAAATGAAAAGTATCAACCTTTTCATGCTAGATTAAAGAAGAATAATGAAAAGATTGGAAGATTTGAACCTCGTCGGAAGCACAACAATACAAACAACAATCATCCATGTGGAAGACAATATATTTCCAAAGTACAATTCTTTGGGTGCCATGAATATGGATATTTTAAAAAGGTATTTTCCCAAGGATCCTCGAAAAAGGAAGAGAAATAAGAGGAAGGAAATGAGTGGAGCTCACATTGCTGAAGATGATGAAGAACCTAAAAAGAAGCCAAAGAATGAAGATCACCAGGATCTCTATTATTGAAGAACTACACTACTACAAGGTTTACTAGAAGTTTTTTTTCTATTTTATTATAATATTGTAGTTAGAATAGCATATGTAGCTATATTTGTAGAAGAGTCCTAGATTTTGCATCATGGAAAGAATAGCATTGGAAGGATTAGAGTCTACATAGTGAGTTGCATTTCATTGGAAGGAATCATATAGCAAAGCTAGAATAGAAGGATTTATACCATCTAGCACTCCACAGTTCATGTAGCTACCTTTTGCATAAGATTATAAAAAATGGTCTTCTAGGACGAAAGAAACACATGGATCCTTGATAGTAGAAAAACCATCATTATAATAAGGTTATTCAATATATGGAAAAATCATTGTGACATGGCAGAAGTATATTCCACTAGAATATTATGGAACTAATATCAAAAGTAGTCTAGAAGTTTGAAAGTATGAAAATAGTCGAGAAACAACATGAAAGAATAATTGGATAATTTCTCATGTTAGAGAAAGAATATCATCTTTGAGATCATCTTCAAAGAAATAAATAGTTCATTCAAAAGGAGATTATCTAGTTAGTTGTATGAAAGGAAGAGGTATGCTTATCTTTAGAAAAGATCTCTTTATTAGAAAATAGATTCATTGTAGGAAGAGCTAGATGTAAAAATATACTTGGAAGCATGAGCTTTGTATGTCTTGGTTAGTTTGGATAAGACAAGACTCCTTCATATTTTTATTTGAAGCATGATAGATGAGAATCATGATATTAATTAACATCTGATATGGTCTCTTGAAGAATGTAAGAAGGATAGTAATGATAACTTAAGAGGGAGTTATAAACATCCTAAAGGGTATGATATTTAGTTGTAAAGAACTGTAATTATTGTGATTTTATAAGTATGATATTGATGATCTGTTTGAGATATGATTTAGATACCTGAAAGAACATATTGCAGGAGTATAGGTTGGAAAGGTAGCAGTTGAGATAATATGACGTATCTACAGTTGTTTAGTTTAACTAAATTCGAGAGTACATCAATTGAGTCAATGATACTGGTGATGGTCTAGAAGAATATATGGCAAAAATGTGTAAAGAAAGGAAAGGTATCAAGTCACGAAATGGTTTGTTGATCATGATGGATCCAATGTTGAAGTTCACTTTCCCCAAGTGGATAGATGAAGCTATAATTAGTTCTACATTAATTGGTTTGAAAAATATACTTGTCATGACAAAGTTACTATAATTGAAAGTTGATGGAAAGTATAAACATGTTGATGGAAAGTACCTTGTCATGAATATAGATTGAGAAAGAGTTTGGCTCCATAACATCCAAGAAAGTCAAAGATGGAGAATGATACAATGATGTGAGAAAGAATCCATGTAGCTACTACTTAGATTCCCACGAAAGAAGAAGTAGCTAGTGAATGAGACAAAATGAAGTTTATGGTTGTACCTCCCTGATTGAGACGAAGTGATAAAGGAAATTGTATTCTCCATGTCTCATGCATTAGACTAGGACTAACAACCATAAGTCTAGTGAAGGCACTAGTATGGAGAATAGAGGATTGGATAAGCATCTTGGAGTAGTACTCCCTGAGGATTTGTAATCCAAGATAGGTAGTAGTCCTATGGACTGATAATCCTTGAGGATAAGATAAGGTATCCAAGGTAAGAGTAGTCGAAGAGGACTGATATTCTTCAAGGATTGGGAATCCAAGGTAAGAATAGTGTTGGAAGGACATACCTGGTGAACATCCGGAAGGAGTATGTTCCTTGAGAGGAATTTGTGGTGGTGTCCATATGTATGCCTCCTAACATTGTATTTTAATATGGTGGAGAGTTAGAGTTAATTAGTCATTTCAATGTTATATTTCAATTTGAAAATGTTGGTTAGGATGTTGATGTTTGATGGTGGCTTATCAATTTGACTCTTCTTATGAAAATATCCAAATTTGAGAGTATCCTTGTACCTTGTTTTGTAATTATGAACACTTCACTAGTTAAGAGTGAATGTTAAAAAATGTAACTAGGTCTTGTCTTCATAATTACAATTCTACTTATATCATTATGTATTTGATGAAAAAGGAAAGGAAGAAAAACTAATTGTTTTAAAGCATGGGTTTTATGCTGAAGTCAAATTTTTATTTAGGTCAATCATGCTTTTCATTCTCCTAGGGACTACTCAGTAAAATTTTTTTATGAGTCAATCTATTTTACTTAAGTCAAGTCTTAATTGTACTTTTGAAAGAAATAATAAAAATAATTTTATTTGAGCCAAAATTGTCAATTTTATCCCCATAAGACCATGTCGGCCCTTCTTTGACAAGTTGGCCTTGGAACAAACCCATTCAAGAAAATTCATGTGTATAAATATAATTCAACTCATCATCATTTTGATCATCCCAAGATGGTTTGATTGCTATGATAAGAAGAGAGAGAAAAATAGCAAAGAAGTGTAGGAAAAGTAAAAAAATCAAGACATAGAGAGCAAGGGTCAAAGGAGGACAAATTCTTCCACATGTGAGAAGATGTTTCCCTTCTTTATATCACATGTGCGAGATTTCAAGTTTTTGTATAGGCTAAAAGTTTCCGAAATTACCGCAAGTCAAAAAGTTAGAATTTGACCAACGTTTGAAGAGGCTTCACTATCATTGAGTTAGTTCCATTTGGCTCGGTTGAATAAGGATTGAAGCAAGGATGACTTGGGTCTTCTGAAAGGTATTGGTCTTGGATTTTGGGTTTAGTAATTCTCACTTTGATCTAATTCTATAAGAAGTGAAGATTTGTTTGGGCTTTCCCCCTTTTGGGGCTTTTCCCTGGCTTGGAGACTATATCTTCTGTTCATTGTCTTCTTGTGATATTCATGTTTATGTTTTGGTAACTACTTGATGAAATAGAACGTAATAAAAGTAACAATAAGCTAACATACATCCATAAGAAATTATCAAGTAAGAGAAATAAACCCTTATTGAGTGCCCTAGCATAAATGCCTGAGTTAAAAGAAAATTTACTTTAAGTCAAAGTCCCATTTTGACATTTTAAAGATGAAAATTTGAACTTTTGAAATGAAAATTTTGGCTCCAAGGTGACAAGTCGTCTTCCCTCCAGGTCATGTTGTCCCTGGCCAAAAGATACACCCATTTGACATGGACCAATCACTATATAAAGGCTATTTAACCTCCTCTACTTGGGGATTCGTATTCTCTCACATAAGATAGTTTTTGGACAAGAAAGTGAAGGACAAGGAGGATGAAAAGAAGGAGAAAATTTATCTTTCTCTTTCTTCTCTGGCTCGCATGTATGTATAGTTTCTCTATTTTTTTGGTTTGTAGACTTTATGTGCAGCTTCTGTCGTAGAAAGTTGAGTTACTAAAGAATCTGCAGAAATCATAGTTTCTAAAGAAGTCACAAAAGCCGCAAAAATCTAAGTTTCTGAAGAAGCTATAAAATTCATAGAAATTTGAGTTTCCGAAGAAGTTGCAAAAAGTTGAGTTTCTTAAGAAGCTGCAAAAAACCAAGCTTATGAAGCTGATGCAAAAGGATAAATTTTTATGTCGATTAGTAAAGTGAATTAATGGATTAGATTGGTAGGCTTGACTTGGAGGGGCAGATTAAGT
Organism: Pinus tabuliformis; assembly: GCA_031772625.1. Classification (NCBI taxonomy): domain Eukaryota; kingdom Viridiplantae; phylum Streptophyta; class Pinopsida; order Pinales; family Pinaceae; genus Pinus; species Pinus tabuliformis. The sequence goes on from CM062808.1 coordinate 823,560,509, forward strand.
TTGACCATAGTTCTAGGTTTGTCTCTTATTGAATAGAAATTTTTCTTTATTGAAAAGTTTGTGGGGTATTTTCCCTTGCTAGATTTTCCGAAGGTAAATATTATCTTCTCTTGTGCATTTTGATCTCTAATGTTCTATTATTATTTATGGTTGAATTTATAAAGTATAATTTTTGAATGCTATATTGGAATAAAATTAAAAGAATATCTACATGAATGGTAATTATTAACATTTCATAAATATTGTGCTAACCCTAATTGCACTAAGAAAATTAACACAATGTGCATTATGCTAGACATCGAGGGTATCAAAAACTTATATCAATTATAAACAATTGTATTTTTAGCTAGAGTGAAGAAATATGTGGTTTGTTAAATAGCCAAATGCATGGATGGTCAGAAGGTAAAGGTTTGACATGGATATATAGTTTTATTGCTATAGCTATTACACATTCATAAATGGAAAAGAGAACTAGTTACAATATATTCATGACCAAGTTGCCAAGGATGGAAAGTCAACATGATGCCAACATGGTAGTGGTGAATAAACTTATAAAGGAGGCACATTTCATTCTACCTAAATGCATGATAATGCAATTAGTATTGCTAAATATTATATGAAGGAATTTTCATTGCTACATGGTGTGACTATGAAAATAGTAATAGAGATATTAAGTTCAATTCCAATTTTTGAATGGATCATTTAAAGAATTTGGGAAAAATGTGAATTTTAGTACAACATATCACTGAGAGTCAAATGGAAGACAAAAAAGATTAATTGAGGATATGCTAATAATGTATTATAAACCTTCCAACTGGGAACACTATATTCATTTGGTTGAATTTTCTTATAACAATGAGTATTAGGCATCATTTAAGATGAGTACATTCAAAGCTAACCAAATTTCCTTATAAAAATCGGTATTAGGCGTCATTGAATATGAGTACATTTGAAGCCTTGTGGTGCAAAACTGCAACATACTAGTAATTTAGAACAACTTAGTAGATTGATTCATTATTGGACAAAAATAGTTTAGAGAAATGATAGAAGAAATGGTAAAGAATATGTAGAACTTAAAAACTACACAGGATATGAAAAAAATGTACATAAAGGTGAGTCACATAAAGAATTTAAAGTGGAAAATTAATTTTTTTGAAAGTAATGGCTATGATAAGATCATTTAAATTGGGGGGTTACCCATTTGGTAGTGAGATATTATGGGTCATTCCCATGTTTCATGTATTATTACATTTCTTGCATTAATTTTAATTCAAAATATATCCCATGTTCCTTTATTGAAGTATGTGATTGATCCTAACCACAAGTTTGATTATACTATTATCTATGTGGAGCACAGAGGGGACTCTTGGGTGGAGCTAGTTAACATCCTAAACTAGAAGGTCAAGGTGCTCAAGGGTAGATCCATTAACTTGGTAAATATATTGTGGTACGAATATCTTCCTAGTGATGTATCTTGGGAACACAAGGAGACTGTATTTTTTATATTTTGGATTCATATGAGTGTACATTTATATATAAATGCATGAAGAATACATTTTGGGTGTAGTCAAGGTTCACACTTGTGCATCCTTGGTTGGAACCTTACAAGGGAAGTGGAATAGCCCAAAAGATTTCACAAGTTGGAGGGGAATGATATATTGTTGGTTGAAATTCTTTTAAGTAATTGAACTATGAAATTATTGAATATTATGATGTAAAATTTGATATAAAAACAACTATATATCTGTGTGTGTGTGTGTGTGTGTGTGTGTGTGTATTGACTATATATCCATAATGACAATGTATGACTATTGCACATATTTTTATGGAGTTCAACTATGTAAGAAAGTTGAAAAGTCTGATGTTTCAAGCCAAAACTCTTCCAGTCTTTAGGGATGGGGGACAAGCATAGTGTCTTCTAGAAACATGGTTGTTTTCAACTTTCTAAAATTGTTTGAGTCTAGAAGGATACACACAATATTAATGGTTGTGAAAATGTACATTAAAAAATGTATAATTATATATATTATGAGTGTCTAAGGGCTTAATGTTGTAATATGTGAACATTGTGTATGGGGAATAACAAAATAAAATGCAATATAGTTTGTAAGGTGGAAATAGATAGATTCATAGGGGCTACTATTTTCTGAGGGAGAGGCATGAAAGGGTGTCTAATGGGGAAAATCCACATAGTTATAATTCCACATTGTTTTCCTAAAGTAATTATCACTTCCATGTAATCCCCATTTGACTCGTTAAATATTAATCATTGAATGAATGTGTGAGGTTGCTATAAGAGTCACAACAACTAGTTATTGAAGTATGGGTTTTAGTAAACTCATATAATAGGTTGGTGGGTGAGTCTTTTAACTCATGATAGCATGGGTTGAGTACAACCATCTTTTTGAATACTGAGATTTAAGAAAGCATGGCGGAAGAAGGAAAAGGAAATTTAAGTAGGAAGGAGAGAAAGTTGGTGTTTTAGGGTATGTAGTTACGTTGATAGAAGAAATGGAAGAAAACCATGGTTTAGTTTTAATACAGGCAGGGAATCCATTTCTATGTGTTGAGGATAACTTTTTGGAGATGGAAATTATATAGAGAGCTAAGATGGTATACCTATGAGGATTTCTCATTGAAAATAACACAAAATCCTATGCAAAAGCTATTGTGACCTTTTTTGTATTAGTTAGATTTGTTAGAGGCATTAGTTATGAAATTCCTCAATGTTTTTCTATTGAAACCCTATATAAATAAAATTGTATCCCTTACATTATGTAGAATAATAGAGAATAGAGTTGGGAAGTTGGAATTATTATAGGAGTAATTTCATTAGGTTTTCACTATGTATTAAACTATATAAATGGATTGTAGAGACCTATAGGAGCTTTCCTATTCTTGTCGAATCAACACCCCAATTTGGAGGTAATTTGTCCTTGAGAGGATTAGAGCAATAGTGTATGATGGGATTATATTGGTTCAATATGAGATTATATTCGACCTTTAGATGAAAGATTCACTTTATGTCTATAGTCACTAAAAGGTAATGTTTATCTTATAAGCATGTGAAAGGTAAAGATTGATATGATTTTTAATTACCTCACTAATTTCATAGAAATATAGCTAGAAACATTGCTCATCAAATTGACAACCAAGAGCTCTTATGGGACTCGTGAATTTTCATTCACTGTATATCTAGAGACAAATGTTGAAATAATGATTTGGGATGAAATTTTAATCTTAAGTATAACAATTATGTATGCAGTTTAAAGATATTTAGTTTTGAAAAGGATACTTAAAAGTATTATAGACATGGTTAAATTAATTTATGTTGGGATAAAATTATCACTATTACTAAAAAGAAGCTTTCACATTTTTTCTAGGAAAACAAAATTAAAAAAAAAATCACTCCTAATGGAATTGAAATCACTCTTGTGAAAATAGAAATCAATCTCTTCAGAATTGAAATCACACTTTGAGTAAAGTAAATTATCAGATGCTAGAAATGTAAATCACTCATCTAGAAAGTAAAATAACACTTGCATAAATGACAGAGAAATGAATGGAACTTTGCGAAACTATTACTATGATTCTTTAATTCATAACTTATTTAAATCTATTCCAAGGATTATCTACTGTCACCAAGAATTACAAGGATAATGAAAAAGGGAAGAAAAGATAAAATACTCTAACCTTATATTTACAATAAACCATGTACATCAAACCGAGTCAAATAACTTATTCTCGTGAAAATAATTAGCTTTCATGTGAAAATTACTAAAATTAATATGCCTTAACAATGTGTTGAACAAAAAAATTCTTGAACAATTAATCAATAGAAAAATAGAGTCTATAATATTTAGCATTATTATAATCTTTCATGCAACTATAAATAAAACTTTGATATTGTATACTAATCCTACTAAATTATAATAACACTAGTGAGTTTATGGGGGCTTACCTATTTGGATGCAATACCAAAAGAGAAATGTAAAAGTTACATATGCATCAAAACACACAATAATCCATGCATTGAACAAGAAATCACATACTTCTGTAAATTAATGCTACTTTGTATAGTACTCTGGTACAAAGTATTTTATTAATTTTTCCAATGACTCCTTATCAATGGAAGGAATGTCACTTGTCTAGTTACTGCTTATCTACTATTTCAAGATGTCTTAAAAATTACACAACTGACTACATCTAAAACCATTCATTGTTTTTATTATTTGGATATTCTTACTTCTCACCCATAAGTTTGTCAATTTTATCATTAGATAACACATTGATTGTCCAAATGCATGCTCATAAAATCATTTTGTAGATCACCAATACTCAAGTTGAGAAGATCGACATGATAACCTTCATTCCATATGGGAAATTGGGGGTAGTCATATTTGTGTTGTTGTTGATATGAAACTGGCGATAACAAATCCTCCTTTCTGGTTTTCTCCAATTTGGCCATGGCCTTTATTTATTTTTCTCATATATCAAACTAGTAACCAATATTGGGTGTGTTACATAATTCCTACAATGATTTAGTATTCCAAACCTAGGTTTATTGCAAGTCCTCTAGAAGTAGCTATAAGACCCATGTAATCTTATTGAAACATAGTCAAGTATCAGTTGAAGGGTAATTGTTCTTCAATAAAACTATAGGTATGGCTAATCAAATGGTGGGTTATAAAAAAAATCTCTATTTACTATCTTATAACTAATGAAAGTGACAAATGATGACCAATTAGTGCCTTTTTTCAAACAATGATATTCGATAGAAAAATATGGAAGTTATAGGAAAAAGCTAGGTAGAAAAGTATGCTAAGAAAATTAATAAAGGTAAAAATATATGTCAAGATAAGGTCCATAATCTTCCCCCAAATAACTCTATTTCATGTCCTCATGAAAAACATGATCATTCCTAAATTTAATGTCATTGGTTGGTCATATTGGCATTGTAGTGTTGGAATTTATGTCAATGGGGACTTAGTACTATATATATTATCATTGGTGTCAATAAAATGTTCGTATCCCTCATGATTTGTGATGAGTTATCATTGGTTTTATGAAAATATCCTCATCAGATGCAACGATGTTGATCCATGTAGATGTATTTGGCCAACTAGGTCTTCATGATCTTGACTTGATGCAGAGATGTTTGACCATTATGTTGATGTATTGTTGGTTCTAGAGAACATGTTTGGAGGCTTTGTGCATGCTTATCAGAGAGTTGTAATGGTGTTTTAGAGCGTTTTCAAAGTGTTAAACGATCCTTACAAAGTTGTCATGGTCGACCAAGCTCACCTTTGAAGTTCAGCTAAACTATTGATTTCACTTGTTATATGCCCTATCATCACGAATTTGATGTTTTGTACTGAGTCATATATATGTTGTCATGGTGTTAAATTGTGTTTGGAGGTCTCTCATGATGTCTCAGGATCACTCCTAAAGTTAAACTCCAATTGGAAGGAATGCCACATGTATAGTTACTCCTTATCAACTATTTCGAGATGTCTTAAAAATTACACAATTGACTACATCTAAATTTATTCATTGTTTCTATTATTTGGATATTCTTACTTCTCACCCCTAAGTTTGTCAATTTTATCACTAGATAACACATTGATTGTCCAAATGCATGCTCATAAAATCATTTGGTAGATCACCAATACTCAGGTTGAGAAGATCGGCGTGATGATCTTCATTCCATGTGAGAAACTGGGGATAACCATATTTGTGTTGTTGTTGATACAAAACTAGTGATACCAAATCATCCTTTCTAGTTTTCTCCAATTTGGCCATGGCCTTTGTTTATTTTTCTCATATATCAAACTAGTAACCAAGATTGGGTGTGTTACATAATTCCTACAACCATTTAGTATTCCAAATCTAGGTTTATTGCAAGTCCTCTAGAAGTAGCTATAAGACCCATGTAATCTTCTTGAAACATAGTCAAGTATCAGTTGAAGGGTATTTGTTCTTCAATAAAACTATAGGTTTGGTTAATCAAATGGTGGGTTATAAAAAAATCTCTATTTACTATCTTATAACTAATAAAAGTGACAAATGATGACCAATTAGTGCCTTTTTAAAACAATGATATTCAATAGCAAAATAGGGAAGTTATAGGAAAAAGGTAGGCAAAAAATTATGATAAGAAAATTAATAAGGGTAGAAAGATATGTCAAGATAAGGTCCATCATCTTCCCCCAAATAACTCTATTTCATGTCCTCATGAAACACATGATCATTCCTGAATTTAATGTCATTGGTTGGTCATATTAGCATTGTAGTGTTGGAATTTATGTCAATGGGGACTTAGTACTACATATATATCATTGGTGTCAATATAATGTTAGTATCCCTCATGATTTCTAATGAGTAATCATTGGTTTTATGAAAATATCCTCATCATATGCAAGGATGTTGATCCATGCAGATGTATTTGGCCAACTAGGTCTTCATGATCCCGACTTGATGCAGAGATGTTTGACCATTATGTTGATATATTGTTGGTTCTAGAGAACATGTTTGGAGGCTTTTTTCATGCTTATCAGAGAGTTGTAATGGTGTTTCAGACGGTTTTCAAAGTGTTAAACGGTCTATACAAAGTTGTGATGGTGGACCAAGCTCACCTTTGAAGTTGAGCTAAAAGATTGATTTCACTTGTTATATGCCCTATCGTCATGAGTTTGATGTTTTGTACTGAGTCATATACATGTTGTCATGGTGTTAAATTGTGTTTGGAGGTTTCTCATGATGTCTCAGGATCACTCCTAAACTTGAGCTCCAATTACAAGGAATGTCACTTGTATAGTTACTCCTTATCAACTATTTCGAGATGTCTTAAAAATTGCACAAGTGACTGCATCTAAAACCATTCATTGTTTTTATTATTTGGATATTCTTACTTCTCACCCCTAAGTTTGTCAATTTTATCACTAGATAACACATTGATTGTCCAAATGTATGCTCATAAAATCATTTGGTAGATCACCTATACTCAAGTTGATAATATCAGCATGATGACCTTCATTCCATGTGGGAAATCAGGGATAATCATATTTGTGTTATTGTTGATACGAAACTAGTGATAAAAAATCCGATTTTCTGGTTCTCTCCAATTTTTCCATGACCTTTATTTATTTTTCTCATATATCAAACTAGTAACCAAGTTTGGGTGTGTTACATAATTCCTACAACCATTTAATATTCCGAATATAGGTTTATTGCAAGTCCTCTAGAAGTAGCTATAAGACCCATGTAATCTTCTTAAAACATAGTCAAGTATCAGTTGAAGGGTATTTGTTCTTCAATAAAACTATAGGTATGGCTAGTTAAATGGTGGGTTATAAAAAAAATCTCTATTTACTATCTTATAACTAATAAAAGTGACAAATAATGACCAATTAGTGCCTTTTTTCAAACAATGATATTCAATAGCAAAATAGGGAAGTTATACAAAAAAGGTAGGCAGAAAAGTATGCTAACAGAATTAATAAAGGTGAAATGATATGTCAAGATAAGGTCCATCATCTTCCCCCAAATAACTCTATTTCATGTTCTCATGAAACACATGATCATTCCTAAATTTAATGTCATTGGTTGGTCATATTGGCATTGTAGTGTTGAAATTTATTTGAATGGGGACTTAGTACTATATATATTATCATTGGTGTCAATATAATGTTAGTATCGCTCATGATTTGTGATGAGTTATCATTGGATTTATGAAAATATCCTCATCAGATGCAAGGATGTTGATCCATGTACATGTATTTGGCCCAACTAGGTCTTCATGATCTTGATATGATGCAGAGAAGTTTGATCATTATGTTGATGTATTGTTGGTTCTGGAGAACATGTTTGGAGGCTTTGTTCATGCTTATCAGCAAGTTGTAATGGTGTTGCAGAGGGTTTTCATAGTGTTAAATGATCTTTACAAAGTTGTCATGGTGGACCAATCTCACCTTTGAAGTTGAGCTAAAAGATTGATTTCACTTGTTATATGCCCTATCATCATGAGTTTGATGTTTTTTACTGAGTGATATACATGTTGTCATGGTGTTAAATTGTGTTTGGAGGTTTCTCATGATGTCTCAGCATCACTCCTAAAGTTGAGCTGCAATTGGTGGCCAAAGCAGGTGAAGAACTTGAATTTTAAGAGGCATACACTACTTTCCTTCAGAAGAGTAGCATGAATACACTACTTTCCTTGACAAGAGTAAATCATACCTCCTAGAAGTGAATATCTCCTAAAAATGTGCACAATCCAAATGTTTTATTTGTTTTTCTATGGTTTTTGTTTGGTATTTTGGGTCATAAAGGTTAAGATGTTTTTTCTGACTTCTATAAGGTGGTTAAAGTGATGAATCTTTCTCATTAAATGAGATTAGTGGAAGATATAGTCAAGTAGAAAGAATAAAGGTCTGTATGAACAACAATGCTTAGCTCTCCATATTTTTGCATGATTATTGCTTGATAATTTCCAATTTTATATTTATAGGTGGAACCTTCATGATGAACGCTGGTTCTTTTGAGTGAGAGAGTTAATATAGTGTATTCAGCGCCAATGGTGAGAGGTGTGAGTTTGCAGGAGTATATGTTGATATTGTTGTAGCAAAGTGTGCATGGATCAAAGTAGATATAGAGCTTGTGTTGTTTGCAGAACTCATGGCTAAAGATTAATTGCATGCAAAGTTAAGTTGATGGGATTTCTATGGAGGTTTCTAATGTGGTTGTGATTTCAAGGCCCACATATTATTCAGTAGTTGTTTTATTTTGTATGGCTAGAATTTTATTTGTTATTGGAGCTTCTATGTGAGAGAGTTTTGAGTTAGAGTAGATCTTATGTATTTAGATTTATTATGTTGTTGATGGACATTATTATGAGAGTGTGCATGTAGGATATTTGATGTCTAGAGATCTTGCGGGAATTTTATAGCGATGTTGGCTACTTTGTGAGCATAATTATATATGTGTGGGATTGGTTTTCTGATATGGTTGAGTGTGTGAGAGCCATATCTTATTTACATTGTTGTTGATTATTCTTGAGAGTTGATTTGAGTGTGATGGTATGTTGTTGTTATGTTGAGAGTGGGTGTGTGGGTCAAATTTTTTGTTCTTGTTGTTGTAAGATTTGTGTGCATATTGATTAGGATAAAGAGTGCATTATATGTGGTGATTGATATTGTGAATCCAATTTGAAAATTAAATAAAAGAGGTTCATGGTTGTTTTGTATGTTGAGTATATGGGCCGAGTACAAAATATTTTGAAATCAGGTCCATGAGAATTTGAAGGTTGGAACCTTCAGTGTTGTAGGTAGAGGTTTGCAAGTGAGTGGTCACTTGCCAAGGGAGTAGTGGCTTACTTCAAGTAGAGGATAGGGAACTTACACATGGAGTAGAGGCTTCCTTCCAGTGGTGGCTAGAACACTAGTGAGGGTGGTTGCCCTTAGAAGGTAGTGGCCTACATATTTTCTTGGAGTGGTGTCTTCTAGGTGAATGGTGTCTTACATCTCTTTGTGAGTAGAGGTTTGCACAATGGTGGTGAGAAGTGATTATGTAAAATAAATTTTATATAATAGAAGAGTTGTCGATGAAGACTATCTACCGATGATGGATTTTACCCTTGTGGTTTCTACCTTATATCTTATGTCTCATGTGTTGATGATTTGTGTTTTTGTGTTTTGATGGTCATATGTTTCTTATTTCTAATGCATGTTGCTCCTTCAATTTACATTCTTAATTTTTGATCTATTAATTTGTAGTTTGTTAATTAATGTGTTATTAAGTTAATGTTTTAGAAAGGTTGAAAATTTGTTCATAAGTCAGACTAATTATTCACCACCCCCCCTTCTTAGCATAACTCAAGGTTACTGAAGAGTCGTATCAGAGTGGGGCTCTTGATTGCAGCTTGATCATTGGAGAGCAGATCTGGGTTGTATGCGTACAAATTTGCAAAAAAAAATTAGAATGAATCCTCCAAGAGTATATGCCCTCATTACTTCAAATTTCAAGGTATGGCATGAAAAGGTAAAAGATCAATTATTAGCTTTTTGATATAACATGTGGAAGTTGGTATGTGAAGGATGTTGTAAGGATCCACCTTCATCTGATGTATTGAAGCAAGATTCTCAAGCAAGTTGCATCATTTATAATAATCTCCATAATGTAGACCTGAAGAAACTAAGCAATTAAAATATGCTAAAGAAATTTGGAGCAAACTGGAGGTCATGTTTAGTGGTGATGGTGGCAGCACTAATGGAGAACTAGAGACTAGAGTAGTAAAAGTAAGAAAAAAAAGAAAGGACCTTAGAAGCAAGAATATTAGCCAAAAGAGTCACATCCTCCTAGTGCAAATGGTTTAGTTGATCATGAGAACAAATTAGAAAATCAAGAATGAAAGGCATTGCAGAAGGATGGATCCAAAGGTATAAATTTAAATGATTTTCTTCCAAGTTATACTTTGTATGCTTTTGTTTCTAGTATTGCTAAGTTTCCTAGTGAACCTAAGGATAATATTAAGCTTCTTAGAGCTAGTTATGAGTCTACCATGGCTATAATAGAGACATTATCTACTGAGGTTAGTATTAAAATCTCTTACAAATATATGATGAACAAGAGAATGTGCTTATGGAGGAAATCCTTCGCATGAAGATTCAGTTGCAGGGGGACAAAAGAATAGAGGATGTATTGACAAATCTACTAAAGGAGAATTAAGGTTGAATTGGTGGCTTGGAAGGTGAATTGGTTGCCATGAGGAAATATATGCAGAAGGAAAATGTTCATTTGAAGCAAGATGAGAGCACTAAGATCTTGGATAGTATGCTACATATCCAAATGTCTTCTATGGAAAAATATGGTATTAGCTTTAGATAGTCTAGGTCACAACTAGGCAAGACGAAAAATGAAGTACCAAAGAATCCTATAGCAAAGAATGGGCCCAACAATGCAAGTAATGAAGGAAAAATACAAAAAATATCTCAATAGAATCTAAGAAGAGAACTAAGAGGAGCTTTCAGATCTAAAAGACCATTTTCTCCTAGAGTTGGTAGTCGCAAATTTTAGAGGAGGAGCCAAAACTCCTTTTCCCCCTTGATGGATTAGATTGAGTGCTTCCTTTGTCACAATTTTGGACATGTGTGTTGTTGGGAAAAGTATCCAATACGGAATGACCCTATCCCACTCTAAGGGTGATAGTACCTCAGCAACAATCAAAGCAAAGCTATCTAAGATTTCTTCTTTATGAAAGTAAAATAGGGGAGAAAGAGATCCACTAACCGATGTCTTTCGCTAATGGTTGATCCAATCTTCTCTCCTTGCTGCTTGCTCCCAGCTCCTTGCTCTTTCACTGGCCCAGCTACACCAAGATCCTGCAAAATGGCAAGAGAGGAAAACTACAAGAAGCATACATTCATAATTGATTAAAGGATTAGAATAAATCAAATACACAAGTATAACAATACATCATTGAGACACATGCATATAGAAGAACCTCAAATGCTTTATTAATGGAAGAAGTAAAGTTCAGGAAGTGATACAACCATAAGAGGCCCAATCCAGCATCACCTTCCCAGCAGAAAGAAATCTCCTCCTCACCTCCTTCAAAGCAAATCACCCAATAGTTCTAAACTCAAACCAACAACAATTCTTTACATTCACAAGATTCCAGCCTCCCTAGACCTCATGAGAGAGATCTATATATAGGAGTTTTGGAGAAAGGATGAGTCAGCTTGAGGCTGGCATGAAGCTGACTAGTGTCCTCTCTCACTTTAGTTATCCTTCAGTTCTTGAGTCCACTTGGAGGTTCTTGCTTCCACTTGAAGATCTAGAACCTCTTACTCATCACCAGTCGAATTCCCTGATCCAAGTGTCATTTTGGAAGCTTCCTGGGCATTGACACCTTGAGGAATGACTGTGCCACATGTCCAAACTCGCCCAGCGCAGGTAGCCTTCTTTACAGTTGACATTCAATGCAGGTAGACAGTGGAGCAGTTGACATTCAACGCAGATGCTCAGTGGAGCAGTTGACATGATCAAGAATTGCCTTGTTTTTGAGTGTTTTCAAGTGGAGAACTTTTATTAAGTGCTGTGGTTTGCTGACCTTGTTCCTCTAGGGGTAGGAACAACATGTTTAGGGAATTTGGATCCCTCAGATTATGGACATTTCATGCTTCATGCTGTAAGGCACAAAAATGTCTATAACAGTTGCCCCCTAAAGTATGAGGTCGTTTATCGGGTGAAATGCTTTATCAGGAGGATCCGAAGTTCATTCAATCGCTGAGAGGTGGCCTGTAATAAGATACAATACAATACATTATTTTTCATACTACTTTTATGATCTAGCTGAGGCGGGCATTCCCATGCTCAGCTTTATAAATTCATTTTGGTACATAGAACAGATGATTGTCTGATCGTAGACTGATAATTTTGGTGAAAATTATCATCCTTTGAGTAGGATGATCATCTGCTGCAATGATTTACATGTCAAATGTCTTTATATTTCCTGAATATATATCGTAGCCCGGATGGATGAAACTAGATCCGGGGTCTTCAAACTCGTTCGATCTTCACTCTAAGTACAAGTCGATCCATGTGAGAATTGCGCTGAAGTCGAACATGGAAAGACATCGCTTGATTACCGGTCAATGATGTAAACCGTTAACAAGCGCGAGAGGAATCACCGATAATGATAATGACCCTCAAGGTACTGCAGTACAATTCGCGTGGTGTGAATAAAGGACTTGGCGTCGAACACCACGCAAAATCTTCTGGTCGAAGGTCATTGATGTATACCTGTCGCCGGAAGTGAGAAACTTGCCATTGAGGCATGCAAGCTTCAAAGTACTGAAGGGGTTGTTCCTAGATCAACTCCTTGGATAATGAGCTGATGTCGACAAGGAGCGATCCGTCAAAGGAGGGCGTTAATGAATCCCACATCAGTGACACGGAACGGAGCTAATGATTTTAATGGAGGTGAAAACAATCTGTGAAATATGATTCAGGGTGGCGGTCATGAAAGGATGAAAGATGATGTATGATAGTGGATGGGACACGGTTGACTCTTTCTGAACAACATCTCTTGAACATATAACGACACTGATGTGATGGATCGGTAGCATTACCCAAAATGTGGATGGTTTGGCGAGACCATGGTGATGAGACCGGTGAATGAAACAACCCAACCCGATGTGGTACAGAGGAAAAGTGTCATGTTCAAGAGCGACTTGCTACCATTAAAGCTTTGAGGTTCTCCTAATTTTTCCCCAGTCATTTCTGACCAGTACCTCTTTATTTTTGTCAAGCTTGAGGAGGATAACATATGATTGTTCTATAACCTGCCCTTCGGGCAAGCCCATCGCTATGTTTTAACGAGCCTAGCGATAGGGAAACTCGTTCTCGTCTAAAGACAAGTTTGTCGCTATTTAATCATTTTAACGAGTCTAACGACAAGGAAAACTCGGTCCTTTTCATTTTTAGAGAGTCTGAAAAGGTACATAAAGTTAACTCCACAATTCCTTTTTCGTCATCTAATCCCTTAAGTCCGAAAAAGTATAAAACAATACAGAAGGGATGAGTCTTCGATATCTTTAACGAGCCGAATCAAACAAGCGCTCGATCTTTTTGTGCAATAATCCCTTAGGTCCAAAAAGATTAAAATCTAGAGGGGGGATAGCTCTCCTGGTCCTTTAATGAGCTGGAAGGCCACAACTCGGCAATCTTTTCATATTTTACGAGTCAGTTGAAAAGATCTTAAAGAAGACTCGTCTTTTGAGGAACGAGTGATAAACAGGGATAGCAACTGATTCCAGGTACAGGTTGGAATTTTCCAATCACGGCAGTGTCACAAGGATGGCTAGGTGAAATCACTCTTCGCAGCTGTTCCTCAAAATGGGTAAACAATCATATGGAGGTGAACGATCGGTGAAATGAAAGTGGAGGTGGCAGGTGCAAACACGACCAAGGCTTTTTATGGCTGATAAATTTACGATCACAGTGGTTATTTACCGGGATAGGTTCATTTTTTATTTAAAAATGAGCTTAAACTCTGGAGGGAACATTGCTCACTGCTTATATTTATTTTTTAACGAGCATGAAGACCGCGTTAAAACTGCTCGGATCTTGCACTTATTTTTTAACGAGCATGAACTTTATGCTAAAACTGCTCGATTGATAAGTTTGCATGCCCCCAGCATAATAACGCAAATCGAGGTGCATGCCCCCCAAGCTTCATTGTATTCAACTCGGTGGTTGGAATGAAGGTTTACCTTTGAGATTTGGAAAGGGGGTTTGTTTCATTTTTTAATGAGGTTGACACAGTAAAAGAACTATCCTCATGACTCCTTGTTTCATTTTTTAACGAGGTTGACACGAGATAAGAACTGTCCTCGGAGCCCACTGTATTTACAGTATTTCTATTAGGGCGATGATCCATGCCGACAAAATGTTTAGGAATCTTCCGAATCCATTAGATATAGAATATTTCATTTTGTAGGTTTCCACTGTGGCCACTTCCGCCAGGTTACTTGGAGGTGGTAGGGCAAAAGTACCCATTAAGGCAGGGTCTTTTAGGAGGCCTACCCCAATATTTTGAAGCGAATGATCGCTTCCATGGATCATTGGAATGCTTCCCGTAACTTGTGAACTGTCGGGGAGGAAAGTTTGTTGGTCGACGACTGTAATTCTTCCTTGAAAGGGAAAGGCAATCTTCCTGAAGTAGGTCGACACAACTGCGGCCATGGCATATATCCAGGGCCTTCCCAGTAGGATGTTGTAATCGAGGTTTTCGTCGATTACTTCAACATCAACATCTACTGTTTTCCCCCCCAGTTCAACTTGCAAGTTACTTAAAATCCCGTACGGAGTGTATGATCGTCCATCAAAAGCTTTTAACGTAGTCGATGATTTTGAAAAGGGTGGTGAGCCTAAATTTTTCCAGCAACTCATCGACATAAGACATGTAGATGCCCCCTCATCAATAATTGTTCGATGAACAGTTTTGTTGAGGGCTTTCACTTGAATAAGGAAAGCTAGTTGAGCTGGTAACTGAGGGTCATATCCTTTATGATCAAAGGCCACAAGATTGGAATCCATTGGGCCAATCCCACCTATTGCTGATAATAAAGCTTGCTCTTGGGAGGGGCAATTTTGCGGTACCTCTAGTGTCGACATAGCGGACGACGATTGAGCCAGGTCCTCTATTATATTATAATTCTGTGCTATTTTGGCACGAGGATTAAATGTCGATTTGTGTACTACTCCCTTTGGCGACTTTATCATTGGTTCAGGAATGTTGGGTGGCACAACTCTGGTTAAAGTTGTCATCGAACTACTAGGTTGTTCATTAGCCTTGTTATTCGACAGCCGTGGATTCCCGTAATCTTTATTCCTTGTCAAAGCATCATTTTGCTGCTTCGAGACAGACAACATAAGCACTTGGGATCGGGAAGCATTTTGATTAGCAACCAGATTTTGACCTGGGTTGGGAAACAGATCAGTCAATACTGCTGGGGTTTTGGAACCCTTAAAAAGTTTCTTAACTTCAGCTATATGTGGACAATCTTTCGTCCAATGATCCTCATCGCATATATGATACCCTGCCGGGGGTTTCCTTTTTCTCCCTTTCTTTTTCTTCTTGCCCCTTGGTTGCTTCAGTTGTTTGCCCTTGTCGGTCGACATGGCATTCACTTATGAGGCAAGAAGTTCTTCATTTGCATTTTGACTAGAAATTTTGTGTTTTCTAATCACGCCATTGCCGGCGTGAGAGTCATTGTTTGATTTAGGAGGAGGAGGAATTGAGAATTCCGGTCTAGGGGCGTCAGGTATTTTGTCATAGAGTGTGCCAGACTGAGTATAGACCAAGTCCAGATATTGCGCACAAGCGATAACCTGCTCTTCCGTTACGACTCCCCCCTTTGCCACATCTTCCGTGATGGCAGGAAGTAATGACTTGATAAACCATTCAGCTAATAGTTGAACGGGAACGTACGTTTTTACCATCCTATGACGACGTCGCCACTCATGTATATGATCAGATATGTGGGTGGCAGTCATCTGTTTGAAGTTGGTAAGGAGTTCTGTTCCCGTTTCATACCTTATTGGTAATTGAAAATGGGTTAAAAAGGTTGTGGCTAAGGTACTGAAGTTGTCAAACGAAGCTCTAGGCAATTCAATGTACCATTTTGCCGCTGGACCCGTTAACATCCTCTGAAAGAGGCGAAGTCTTATCGAATCATCATTCAGGGTGTTCAATGAACACCATAGATGGAATGTCATCACATGATTCAATGGGTCTTCACCCGGATTTCCATTAAATTTAGGAATATTTGACGAAATTTTATGTGGAATCGCTGGCCACCAAGGCGCATAAGCAATTGGATCATTCGTCAGCCGGTTTAGATCTGGTAATTCTAGAGTTGCTACAAAGGGCAACTGTTGATTCAGGTTAGGTGAAGCATACCCAGGATAAGATGGGATCGCCTGAGCAATGGGTCTTTGCAAATCAGCATAATGTTGGCAACTTTGACAAGGTTGATGGGCATAACCATTATAGCATGGTTTCCCATTACTTACAAAGACTTGTTGCTCAGGTGCTTGATATGATTGCTGGAACGGCAGTTGTTGAGATTGGACCAGCTCTGGTTGTTGGACCATTTGCTGTTGACCAATACTGGATGATTGAACAGGATGAGGAGTCACAGTACTTGTTTGAGCCTGAGTCGCTCCAGATAAGGAGGCACTACCCTGAGATTGTGATTGAGTCGTTGAGACAAGAGGTTGTTGTATTGCAACCTGAGAGACTTGGGGTTGACATACAACAGGTGGAGCTTGTACTTGCGACACATTCACTATAGCAGGTATGGTGGGAATATTCGACACAGGGTGTACTGGTTGCATTGAATATACAACCCCGGGTTGTTGAGGTAGTATTGGTACCCAACCGCTGGATGTAATTCCAGTTTGACCTGAACTTTGTTGTAAACTCCCATATGGTTATTCTCTGGGAGGGAACAATGAAAGAGCATACTGCCCTCCATATGGTAGAAATCCAGTACTTAAAGGGTAAATTGGCCTTTGAAGACACATCGGATCAATTTGTTGAGTTTCAAGATAAGAAATACCAGATGATAATCCAGATGAAGAAATAGGAACTAACCATGTCGTCGTCCTTGATTGGACTCCGACTTTTTGTTGACAATTTGCCTAGACAGATGGTATACCAGCGAACATCGTTGGAGTAGCAGCAGGAGGCTCTGCTGCTGCTGTGTCGGACGACACAGTCCTAGATGTCGACGGTTGTTCAGACATATCTAGTCTATCCAAAAGATTTCTTATCGATTCTACAAGAACTTACGATGCCAAAAGACTAACTTCGAAGATCAATGAGGGAATGGTGATAATTATCCCGTTTAAAATAAATTTTAACGACGCTTAGACATAACTTGCTTTTTCACTTTTAAAGAGTCGAGAAAAAGCTAAAGATGACTCTATTCTCCTTCGATGTTTTAACGAGCCCGAAGTGACAAATGCTCGGATGGAATTTTTCAGTTATAGAGTTTGAAAAAGGCCAAAAGAAACTACTCTGGAGTTCTAAGCAGAGGGTGTGCCAAACTTTTCGCAAAACCACAGAATACGTTTTACGGTACGGGTGGTCGATCTTCGTGAATGCTGTGTTCACTGCATTGCGATCAGTAGGGTGGCCGACACGGCTTCCTATGGATAAAGGCTTTGTTCCTATAGGGGTCTCCCAATATATACGCGACGGTACGTGGGAGCACAAGTCCGTATTGATACTTATCGCTTCACCGTGGAGGAATCACCCAACCACTCAACGCTAAGATATCACGTTTAACGACGCCGGAACACGTCTCTAGCTTAGACCTCTATGTGTTTGCGTTATGTTTCAAAGCGTTGTTATGTAAATTCAATTTATTTTAGGTTGATCTTGCTTAGCAGTTTGCCTTTATGGATCACCACGAGATGTATGGTATAACTCCTAAATGCAGTCTAAAGATGAGAAGCAAGCTTTTTCAATCTTTTCAACTTATGAAAATCTTAACTACTGAGGGAAAAGAAAGACATCATCTTTTCACACAGATCATAGAGCACACACTAATGCACTTTTCCTAAATCAACATGCAAGCTGTCAAAATGCACATGCACAATGCAGGTATTTCTTTTCTCTTTCTTAATGTTGATGTACTACAAAAAGAAAGCTGTTGTATAACTTTGAATTCAATTTCAAGTGAAAGAAAACAAGCTTTTGTCCAAAATCAAAAGACACCTTAAGATTTACTTGTTTCAACACTAAAAATACATAAATTCAAACCATATGACGAAAGCAAAAGCTCAATCAGCTATGAACAGCAAACAAACTAACTCTTAAGATCAGAACAACACTTATCACAGGTCTAGATCTAAGAGGCCACAGCAAGACTAGTTCACTTTCGTTATGGGAAACTGCAAATGATGTAAGAAATACACAAAGAACAAATACAGTTTCTTTATACAACCAAGGCGGAATAGTGGCAAAGAAAGGTGGTTTCAGATAGGTACATTGACTGCTAATAGGCTGCAAAAACATGGATGAAAACAGGGCAACAGAAAGCAGAGAACGCTAGCTTCACAAGGCCACACTGGTTCAGCGCAGGTAGCCCCTTCGGGACCTGCAATGAAATGCAGACTGCCTTCACAGTGCCTGCAATGAAGAGAGAAACTCTCGTTTCTCTTGGTTTGCGAGTTACAGATTGCTCAAAAATCAACAGTTTTTGGCCAAATCAAAGCTATCAATCAAGTACACACTAAAGGATGAAAGGGAGGATGAAAAGCTATCACTAAGAGCTATTCAGAGTCCTTGTGGATCAGCTCTTCAAATCATAAACATGCTTAGAAACTGAGCTAGAGTAGCTGCCCTCTACTTTGCATTTGAAAGATCCAAATGCAGTTCGATTCGGTACTCCCTGTGTTTAGGAAATGAATAGAAAAAACACAAACAACCAACAAGATACGATCCCCAGCGGAGTCGCCAATTTGTTGTTGGGAAAACTATCCAATACGGAATGACCCTATCCCACTCTAAGGGTGATAGTACCTCAGCAACAATCAAAGCAAAGCTATCTAAGATTTCTTCTTTATGAAAGTAAAATAGGGGAGAAAGAGATCCACTAACCGATGTCTTTCGCTAATGGTTGATCCAATCTTCTCTCCTTGCTGCTTGCTCCCAGCTCCTTTCTCTTTCACTGGCCCAGCTACACCAAGATCCTGCAAAATGGCAAGAGAGGGAAACTACAAGAAGCATACATTCATAATTGATTCAAGGATTAGAATAAATCAAATACACAAGTATAACAATACATCATTGAGACACATGCATATAGAAGAACCTCAAATGCTTTATTAATGGAAGAAGTAAAGTTCAGGAAGTGATACAACCATAAGAGGCCCAATCCATCATCACCTTCCCAGCAGAAAGAAATCTCCTCTTCACCTCCTTCAAAGCAAATCACCCAATAGTTCTAAACTCAAACCAACAGCAATTCTTTACATTCACAAGATTCCAGCCTCCCTAGACCTCATGAGAGAGATCTATATATAGGAGTTTTGGAGAAAGGATGAGTCAGCTTGAGGCTGGCATGAAGCTGACTAGTGTCCTCTCTCACTTCAGTTATTCTTCAGTTCTTGAGTCCACTTGGAGGTTCTTGCTTCCACTTGGAGATCTAGAACCTCTTACTCATCACCAGTCGAATTCCCTGATCCAAGTGTCATTTTGGAAGCTTCCTGGGCATTGACACCTTGAGGAATGACTGTGCCACATGTCCAAACTCGCCCAGTGCAGGTAGCCTTCTTTGCAGTTGACATTCAATGCAGGTAGACAGTGGAGCAGTTGACATTCAGCGCAGATGCTCAGTGGAGCAGTTGACATGATCCAGAATTGCCTTGTTTTTGAGTGTTTTCAGGTGGAGAACTTTTATTAAGTGCTGTGGTTTTCTGACCTTGTTCCTCTAGGGGTAGGAACAACATGTTTAGGGACTTTGGATCCCTCAGATTATGGACATTTCATGCTTCATGCTGTAAGGCACAAAAATGTCTATAACAATGTGGAAACCAATTGTAGAAGAAGAATTCACACATCTATGTAGTAGTTTGGTCATCCAAGAATAGTATGAGCCTTCAGGTTTATAAGTTAATTTTATGGTTATTCTTATGCTTGTAACATGTTTTAACATAAGGCCATTGATTACAGATCTAGCACAAGGAGTTAGAGATCCAACATGAGGAACAAAAGCTCATATCCTTTGGCTCCATACCTTGGTCATGCAGAGTGTTATGTGTGCCAAAATTTCACACACATTGAAAAATATTGTCTGTTGTCTAGATTCTTTAGACCATGCAGTAAAAAGGGGAAGAGTGGTGAGAGTGCTCAATCAAGAAAGAAACCAAGGACCATGTGGAAGGAAGAGGAGAAGCAACTAGGAAAGTGTGGCATTTATCTTTGTTCGCATGATGAGGATGATAAGTGGTACATTGACAATGAATGTTCCCACCATATGTCAAGATATAGGAGAATATTTCACTTTTTGAAGAGATTCGAGAGTGGTCATGTTGTTTTTGAAGGCAATCAACCAACAAGAGTGTTGGGGAACGCAAAGGCCAACCTTCGTGAAAATAAGACCAATGTAGACGATGTGTGGCTAGTTGAAAGTTTGAAGCACAATATCTTAGGGGTGAGAAAAGTTGTTGATGGAGGCAAGGAATTTGTCCTCAACTCTAAAGATTACTTCATCCAGAAAGAAGGATCAAAGAGAGTGATTACTAAAGGCGTTAAGACACTAGACAATGTGTATTTGTTGAAGGGAAGAGTGAGGAGAAAGAAGAGATCAAAGAAGTACTCTTCCTCATCATATTTTGAATAGGAGAGATAAACACCCCTTTGTTTTTTTTCTTCCATGAAATATTTATTTGATTTTAGAAATGTATGTGAAGCCTTCATAGCCTCGGGGGAGGGGGGGGCATGAAAGATTATGGAATCATGGATATGTATATCTTTTTGGTAGTAACGACATGATTGATCATGAATCTACTTGCACATTCAGGTTCGCAGGATCAACATGATCATTGGAGGTATAATGAGCTCAAGGGGAGATATTATTGCACTCATACTTTCACTCATTTTTCTTACAACATATTTATTCTTTTGTTATCATGATATGGACATTGTGAATAAACCATATTTGTAACCATTTATGATCATCATTGTCATTGGCTATGTTTTTATAGAGTTGTACATGTATTTTTGTGAGAGTTATAGTGCCTTGAAGTTAGCCATGTATATGTTATAGTTGTGTATTATCCTTGTTGGGGTATGTCTTGGTGAGAGTGGTGATGTTAGGCATGCATAAACGTTGATGTATATTTAGGCCATGTATACATTTCAATATACAATTATTGTATTGGATGAGTATGAGAGAGAGAGGTGTTTGGCAGGAATTGTATTAGAAAATTTATATCAGCCACATATGCTCTTTTGTGAGCAATATCAACCCTATAACTTTTTATTCATCTTAAATTTCATGTTCTTCATCTTCTTTAGCCACCAATTAGAGCTCAACTTCAGAAGTGAGCCTGAGACATCATGACAAACCTTCACACACAAATTGATATCATGAAAAAATGTATATGACTTAGTACAAAGAATCAAACTCATGATGAAAAGGCATATACCAAGTGATAACAATCTTGTATATCAACTTCAAAGGTGAGATTGATGCATCGTGACAACTTTCTACAAACCCTTTAAAACTATGACAACCATCTGCAACACCTTTAAAAATATCTGATAAGCATGAAGAAATCCTCCAAACATGTTCTCTGCACAAAATAAGACATCAACATAATGTTCAAACACCTTTGCATCATGTCAGGATCATGAAGACCTGGTTGGCCAAACACCTCTACATGGATCAACATCTCTACATCATATCAGGATCTCTGCATCAAACCAATGATAACTCATCACAAATTGTGAGGAAAACTAACATATAGTTGACATCAATGATAATATAGACAGTACTAAGTACCTCTTGACATCAATTCCAACATGCACCCCTTTTCGCATTGATGTCAGCCTCATCCTCATCTCCACAACTCTGCGGTTGAACTAAAAACTATTTCCATACTCCATTATCTCTTCCATATTTCCTTTCTCTTTCCATTCTCTCATACACTAATTACTTTCACAAGAGTAGTGTATACCTCCTAGAAGTGAATTTGTCCAAAATATATGCCCACTCCAAATGTTTTATTGGTTTTTCAATGGTTTTTGTTAAGGATTTTTGGTCAAAAGGCTCAATGTATTTTCTCTAATTTCTAGAAGGTGGTTACGGTGAAGAATGTTTCTCAATAAATGAGGTTGAGAATAGATCTCGTCAAGGGGAAATAATATTTTAGTTTGAATAACAGTGCTTGGCTCTCCATATCTGTGTGTGATTATTGCTTAATCATCTCTAATTTTTTATTTATAGGAGGAAGCTTTGTGATGGAGAGGTTGGTTATTTTGAGTGAGAGAGTTAATATAGTGTATTGAGAGCCAATGGTGAGAGGTGTGATTTTGTGAGAGTAGATGTTGATACTATTGTATGGGAGAGTGAATGGATTAGTAGAAGATACAAAGCTTGTGTTGCATGCAAAACTTATGATTGAAGATTAGTTATATGTAGAGTTAACATGACGCGATTTCTATGGAGTTTGCTAACGTGGTTGTGATTGTAAGGGTCACATAATATTAATTATTTTTGTATTTTGTATGGCTTCAAGTTTCTTTGTTATTGTAGTTTCTATGTGAGAGAGTGGTAATGATTTGCTACACTGTTTTAAGTTAGAGTATATGGTATGTTCTCAGATTTATTATGTTGCTGATGGACATGATTTTGAGAGTGTTCATGTAGGAGATTTTATGTGTGGAGGTGTTTTGGGACTTTTTTATTCATTTTGGAGTCATTATGAGCATAGTTATACATGTGCGATATGTGTTTCTTAATATGGTTAAGTTGTGAGACCTATAGCTTATATTTTGTTGTTTATTATAATTAAGAGTTGATTTGAGTGTGATGTGTTGGAATTATAAAATGTGTTTTCCCTGATGGAAACTTTCTTGATAAAGATGTCAACATAATGGTTATGTAGATGCGACGGTGATAAGGATAAAGTAATATCATTTCATAGATAGGAGGATGATAAAGATGAAGTTTAGGAAAGTATACATGGGTCCTGTGAAGAGAAGCTGCGTAGATACCCAGGTATGATGAAGAGAAGTCGTGTACAGTTTCCACACCATGATATTATGAATATCAGAGGTATTTTTCATGGTATTGGCCCATATTAATGAACCTGACAACAAATATTTGATCTCATCAAAGAATAACATCATAATTACTAAGGGATTGGCCTAAGGTATTTTCTAAGGCTTATACCATATAAGGAGATGGAGATCAAGTGTTACTATGTCAATGTTATGAATTATTTATGAATCACTTGAGCTGAAATAGGTGTGCACTAGGGAGAATGGAGATGGATCAAATCTAATAGATCTGAAATGACCACATGTTGAATAATTTGTTTATGGTTTGATATATCTGTGATGATGATATTATGATGTTTGTTTGCAATAATTTGCATGTCGAGAGTTGGGTTTGATAGATGTTTTGTTGTGCAACAAAGGTACAACTTAGTGATTATAGATCAGTATGTTGGTTTTCTGTTGAGAAGTCACGTACATATGTGGATCTACTTCTAGGTAGTCGCGTATATATTTTGCAGTACGGAGAGATCTATATGTTAGTGTGGTGAATGATTAACTCGTACATACATGAAAGTCATTTATAAGAGTCACGTACACCTGCTAGGGTTTTGCAGTATTCGTTGTTAGTGATGTATGATTAGTTCCTATTTTGTTTTTTGTTTTATCTCAATGATGACCCTCTCATGATAATTTGTGTTTTACAATTATAGTTGGGTTGGATTTCTTATTGAATGATATGTTGACTAGGATTATGCTACTATATTATGATCTATATTTGGTTCGGTAATATGTGGTGGGTTCAACATAAGATTTAGTGATTGATTTAGTGTGACAATGATTTTGATTCAGGTATCATTGTTTAGAGATTTGTACGTGGTTATTCTTCAGGATAAGTGCATACATACATAGGTATGATTAAGAACAATATCGTATACAATTTGGTACATGCTTGATCAGGGATTGTAGTGACAATAATTGGTTTATGTTATGGGTATGATTATTTTGCCTTGTATATTAATAATTAGATATGCATTGATATGATATGTTATGGTTTAGTTTGATATGGTTGCAATAGTTGATTAAGACTCAATGGTTGATTTAATGATTAATTTTGTTAAGTGATTTGATCTAGTGATTGATTTCAGTATTGTTATTTGGTATTGATATTAAATAATGGAAGTTGGTCCAGCCTGAAAATATCATGAAACATGACCTAGAGGTTTTAAGATGTGAGTCAGGTGGATCAAGTATGAAATATTATGAAATGTTGTCGACAAAGGTGCTGAGGGTTGGAAGCTTCAGTGAGGGAGTTATAGTTTCCTTCTTGTGGTAGCTGGTAATTTTGATAAGGCGGTTGGAGCTCCCTTTTGGTGGGTTTCAGTAAACATGATGAGGGGCTTGGATATCCCTTCTAGTGGGCGTTGGAGAAAGAGAGAAGGTTGTAGCCTTCTGTAGGTGGGTTCCTGCGTATTTGTATGAGTATCTGGCAGTACAATATTGTAATATGTTTTCCTTTATAATAAAATATGAAGACAAAGACAACGATAGTGATGGTTTTATCCTACATTAGGTTTCCACCTAAAAATCTTGGTTTCCTCATGTGTTGATGTGTTTCTTATGTGTGATGGTTTATTATGTTATTACTGATCATGGTTACTATTTAGTTAAAGGCTAATGAAGTAATGACACATTGGTTAAAGTAGAATAAATGATGAAATATATGAAAAGTTAGTTAACTCAATATATGTTATTTTCCTTCATCATAGTCACATACATACGTTGGTTTACTTAATGACACTAGTGTACAAAAATATGAATAGGAAATTGAAAGGTTTGAGGGAGATTTCAAACACTGATTCATCTCCCCCCACACCCCCCTGCCCAAGTATTTTTCACAACAATTGGTATCAGAGAAAGTCCATTAATAGAAGCTTGATTAGTTAAGGGAGATCCATAAATATTTGGAGTCAAGAAGGAGTATTTTCCATCATGCCACCTTTATTTAATGGAACTAACTTTGTCTTGTGGAACTTCAAAATTAGGGCATACTTGCAGTCACTTGGAACAAATGTAAGGGAAATTGTTAAAGGCGGATATCAGTATCCATCCTCTATTTGCATAGATAATGCAGGGAAGAAACAATATGAAACCAATGAAAATAATATAAATTCCATCTTGGGTAGTCTTTCTCAATCTGAATTTGTGAAATTCATGTATTTGAACACCGCAAAGGCAATGTGGGATAATCTTATCCAAATTTATGAATGCCACACGAAGGTAAAAAGAGCTAAACTTAAAACATTCAAAATTTAGTATGAGACACTTAAAATGCATAATGATGAAAGCATTGCAAAATTTTTCCTTAGAGTAGAAGAGATTGTTAAATCAATGAGAAACCTTGGTGATAAAATAAAGGATGTTGCTATTGTTAGAAATATTTTAAGATCACTAACTCTGAAGTTCAATTCCAAAGTCTTTGTTATTGAAGAAATACGGGATTTGAAAAATGTCATTGTTGAACATCTTTGTGGGATCCTAATAGCCTTTGAGATGAGAAAAGGAGGTCCATCAGATATGAGAGCAACAAACTTCAATGTCACACATGAAAAGAATGATAAGGAATCTCCCAAAGATATAAGCTACATATCATATGAGGAAGAAGAAATCTTCATGACGAGATTGTAAGTAGGAACGACAAAATTCAAAGATCAACTTCCCTTTAAATGTTTTTCTTGTGGAATATTAGGCCATTAGGCATCCAAAGTTCCATATAAAGAAACTCATAAAGAGAAAGGAAAGAATATTGCTAAAAATGAGTTCTTCGACAAGAAAATATTTTACTCTAATGACGATAGTCATAGCACATCTGATGACTGATAAAATTCAGATTCAGATTTTGATAGTCACTATCAAATACTTATGTCTCTTGAAGAGTAGTTAATTAATGAATCATATTGTTGTGAGGTAGATAATTTAATGAAATCACTAAAAGAGAATGATTGTATCAAGAATTCTAACAAATAATTGGAAACAAAAGGAAACAATATGATTGAGGAAATAAGCATGTTAAAGAGGGAATTAGAAGAAACCAATAGAAGAACAAAAAGAACAAGATAACAAATTCAAGAAAAGGAAAAGCATTGTGAAACATTAGAATCTGAAGTTGTGACCCTAAAGGAAGATTATGGGAAGATCAACAAATTGGAAAAGGAATCTAAGTCTCTAGATAATATTATTAATGAAAAATGCTCTCCTCTAATCAAGACTAGAATTGGGTACAATCACATGGCTTCATGTACACAATATGATGACAAAAAATAATAAAGTGTTTTTCAAGGGAAAACTTAATCAAGACACATGTCTAAAAGAGAATCTCCTAGATAATGGTCAAGATCAGTCCCTAGGCACAAAGGATGGCTTTATGGATATCGTTTCTCTTGTAACTCACTTGCGCGTAAGGCCACTGATTGAAGGTCAAGTATGTAGAGTACAACCGAGAGATGGGATAAGTTCCAACACATAATTAGAAATTGCAAGAAGATCTGGAGGAATAATGAACATCAGTTAGAAACGTAGGGAATTTTGTCCTTACTCTAGTCCATTCTTTTTTAAAGATTACTTCTCACAGTGACTGTAAAATTAATTTGTGGTACATAACCCCATGAAGAGAAGGAGATGATTATCAAATCCTTAGGATCAGTGACGTATGGTCTCAGGGGGAACTATACATGTATATATTTTGATGATGATTCCCATGTTATTTTGATATTAATTTTTCTTATATTACTGAGAGTGCATCTGATGTTGTAAAAGTGAAACAATAACATACAATATAGGCTCAAGGGGCACTGTGGCTATGAAAGTTTAGCATTTCAATTTCTGTACATAGATCTCATGAAGGATAGTAATGTATATATGCGAGTTTTAATATAGACAATCACAAATGTTTATCTAAGATGAAGAAAATGTGGGACAGACTGAGGGATAGGTTCTATTATGCTTGAATTAGTTATTATTTGGCTTTCTATTTATGACAATGGTTGGTTATAGTTTTTTGATCATGCTCAAATACTACTTAGAAGTAGTATTGGCTTATGATGGTTTATGAGTTGTTGCAATATGGCATTGCTAACCTGGTTCTTCTAATAGCTTCACAATGGATGAATATGGATATGATCAGACCTGATAGTGAATAGTTTGCACCATTCCAGGGGAGAATTTGTTATGTTTCTAATAATACACTATTGGAATTGTGATTTCTTGAGAATTCCTTGTTGCATGATGATGTTCATGACAAGTATATATATAATTGGTGATGTGTAGTTGTTGTTGATGATGACACATCTATTGTTGTTAATTTGTCATTAGTGATGATGAAGCCTTGGATATATATTGGTTAAATTTTTATTTAATTTAGTTAATTCTACATAAAAAGGATATGCATGCCATGGACCTTATTGACATTGATTGTTGATGATGAGTTTCACTCACTACTTATATGTTATTGTCATTATGTCTTGAATGATGCATAAGTTTCATATTGGTGAAGTTGTTTATGATGTGATAATTCTTCATGCATGAAGATAATGGGCCAAGAGAATGATATTGTTTCCTATATGAAGAAAAGGGAGGTTGCATGAAGAGAAGTGAATGATTATTGATATACTACCACTACAACTATTGAGTGATGCTTGAAATAATTACATAGTTGGTCACATGTTGATGTTGATAAAGATTGATGCTCCAATCTCATATATTACTTCATGAAGATAATTTTCATGTCGTAGGATCCTATATGGAGCATGATGATTGCTAAATACTATCATGGTCTTTCTACCTCATTATTGAGGTATTTTTTTTGTCATAAATGCCATATATGTATCTTGATGTAAAGGTCATGTAAAGACCCATGATGTAATGATTGTAATATTCAATAATGTTTGGACTATTGGGGGTCAAGTCAATTATGTATATAATCCCATTATTTTGGGCATTTGATGTAATTTTGAGTCAAATATGTAACCCCACTCTGTTGGGTGATTGATGTGAGCATGGGTACTTGGTTATAGGAAAATTCATACTTGGTTGAGTCATAAAGTGATGTACTTCATTGAAAATCTTCCAAAAGATTCAACATATGCACAGCTGGAGCATGGTCAGTGTTCATATTCTATAGTTCAGACTTACAACGATCCTCTCTACAAAGGGAGAAATAAGTCTTCATGCAGCAATTATCAACCCTTTTTTGATGTAGGAGCATCTTAAAATTAATTAGGAAATAGAGAAGTTAGGATGGAATTATAAAATTGAGAGGATAGCTCTCAACTTCCTCCAAATATCTAGGAGGAAGTTTCTCTACAAGAGATATGAGAGACTTATCTCCTCTAAATAAATAGCCATGTAATTGTTTGTCATGCTCATGATTTGGAGTGTGATTTAATTTTTATTAAAGTCTATATTGATTTAAGTTGTGAGAGTTGCACCAATATTGGTATCAAAGCAGGCTATTAGAATAGATTACAGACACCATTTGAATATCTCATACAATGGTGATGATAAAACATTTGGTGTCTACATTGCTGGAGAAAGCAAAAATAAGAATGTTTTATTATGTTGAAGAGAAGCTCGGCTCGACTAATTAATAAGTCATTACTGCATCTAACTATTGGCTTTCATGGTCTGCTAGAGCATCTTGACTACGCCATTACTCGATAAGAATAGCTCCTAGCCTAGCATTAGAGAATAAGAAACCTACAACAATTGTTTAATTAAGTTTACATCACAATGAAATGTGTGGCTCATTATGGCAAGCCATGATGTGTCAAGCACGGTATTGGTAAGTCTACAAGCATGGGGGGAATTGATTTTGCAAGCATAGAGAAACACTACCTCTGCATGCATGGTAAATTATTTCATCTTTCATATTGAATTTTATTCTGCGTTGAATTCTATATGGTGTGGTTGGTTTGTTTTGCACATTGAATTTTATTCTACATTGAATTCCATATGGTGTGGTTGGTGTAATAAGTGGGTTAATATATATGTGTGTGTGTGTGTGTGGTGTGAATATATATGGTCATATACGGTGTAGTTGGTTGAATGATTTTCTTTTCAATGAGTCATAAAATGCTATAGTGGAAGGGACATATTCCATATTAATAAAACTTATAGCATTTTTGTATTGGTACTTTAGAGGGTTATTTTAAATATAATATTATATGTTTTATTTTCATAAGAAATGGCACATAGAGCTAGAGGAGAAAGAGGAGCTGGAATTGGTTGAGGAAGACAAAATACAAACCAGATATTACTAGATCAAGTAAGATTTTTGTAATATGTCTTACTTGATCCAGTAATATCTAGTTTGTAGCTGGTCTTCCTCAACCAATTCCAGCTCCTCTTTCTCCTCTAGCTCTATGTGCCATTTCTTATGAGAATAAAATATATAATATTATATTTAACATAACCCTCTAAAATGCCAATACAAAAATGTTATAAGTTTCATTAATATGGAATATGTCCCTTCTATAGCATTTTATGACTCATTGAAAATAAAATCATTCAACCAACTACGTCGTATCTGACCATATATATTCACACAGACACATTATATATATGTGTGTGTGTGTGTGTGTGTGTGTGTGTGAATATATATGGTCATATACGGTGTAGTTGGTTGAATGATTTTATTTTCAATGAGTCATAAAATGCTATAGTGGAAGGGACATATTCCATATTAATAAAACTTATAACATTTTTGTATTGGCATTTTAGAGGGTTATTTTAAATATAATATTATATATTTTATTTTCATAAGAAATGGCACATAGAGCTAGAGGAGAAAGAGGAGCTGGAATTGGTTGAGGAAGACAAGCTACAAACCAAATATTACTGGATCAAGTAAGATTGTTGTAATATATCTTACTTGATCCAGTAATATCTAGTTTGTAGCTGGTCTCCTCAACCAATTCCAGCTCCTCTTTCTCCTCTAGCTCTATGTGCCATTTCTTATGAGAATAAAATATATAATATTATATTTAACATAACCCTCTAAAATGCCAATACAAAAATGTTATAAGTTTTATTAATATGGAATATGTCCCTTCTATAGAATTTTATGACTCATTGAAAATAAAATCATTCAACCAACTACACCGTATCTGACCATATATATTCACACACACACACATTATATATATGTGTGTGTGTGTGAATATATATTGTCATATACGGTGTAGTTGGTTGAATGATTTTATTTTAAATGAGTCATAAAATGCTATAGTGGAAGGGACATATTCCATATTAATAAAATCTATAACATTTTGTATTGGCATTTTAGAGGGTTATTTTAAATATAATATTATATATTTTATTTTCATAAGAAATGGCACATAGAGCTAGAGGAGAAAGAGGAGCTGGAATTGGTTGAGGAAGACAAGCTACAAACCAGATATTACTGGATCAAGTAAGACATATTACAACAACATTAGATGCATCAGAGACAACACATCAAAGAGATGATGACATCGGTGATATCAGTGAAGAGGAAGAAAGCTTAGAAGAAGAAGTTGAAGAAGAAACTCCAGAAGAGAAGATGGTCAAGATGATCGCATGAATAAATGCCAAGCCAAGATTGGACGTGCCTATGTATGAAGGCAGTTTAAATCCCCAAGAATGGATCAATTGGATCAACACCATTGACAAATATTTTGATAATGA
This sequence comes from Pinus tabuliformis, assembly GCA_031772625.1. Classification (NCBI taxonomy): domain Eukaryota; kingdom Viridiplantae; phylum Streptophyta; class Pinopsida; order Pinales; family Pinaceae; genus Pinus; species Pinus tabuliformis. The sequence goes on from CM062808.1 coordinate 823,591,527, forward strand.
AGGTGTAGTAGACGAGAAAAGGGTTAAGTTTGTAGTGACCAGATTAAAGGGACATGTTCTGTTATGATGGGACATCGTGCAAGCTAAAAGGATAAATCGAAATAAAAGAAAAATCAATAGTTGGGATCAAATGGTGGCTAAGCTTAAAGGTAAATTTCTTCCTCAAGATTATCAGTTAAATCTATCTCGCCAGATGTAAAATTTTAAGCATAAATTTATGTATGTAAAATAATATACAGAGGAGTTTTATAGAATGAGTATAAGATCTCTTCATCTAGAAACTGATGAAGAAAAACTAGCTAGATACATTAATGGGTTGAAATTCAAAATACAAGATGAATTGAATATTTTGTCTCTAAAAATGGTTGAAGAAGCTTACCAGATAACTCTTAAGGTTGAAGAAAAATTGGCAAGAAAGCAATGTCAAAGAGAAAGAGGATGAAGTAGAGGACAATTCAGTAGAGGATCATCAAGCCAAGGATAATCATGCAGAGGAAGTTTTAGTGGAAGATTTCAAAGAGAAGAAGGCAGCAGTTCACAACAGACATAATCATCTAGAGGAGATTATAGCAAACGAATACCATATAAAAAGGTACACGCTGATCTTTTGTGGTAAGATGTTATACCTGTAACAAAATTGGTCATAAATGTAATGAATGTCCTGAAAGAATTCCTGGTCAAGGAAGCACACATATAAAACAAATAGATACATAAAGTGTACAATCCTCTACACATGAAAATTCACCTGAAACTCATGAATCCCTGATGATGAAAATAACTTTATTAAAATCCGTTGAAGAAGTAAAATAACCTACACAAAGAAAAACATTGTTCAGAACTGTCTATAAATCAGGAGGAAAGTGTTGTAAAGTAATTATTGATAGTGGGGTATTGATAATCTAGTATCGACAGAAATGGTAGAAAAGTTGAATTTAAAGAAGATTAAACATCCTACTCCCGACAAAGATTCATGGTTGCAGAAAGGACATCAAATACTATTTAATGAACAATGTGAGGTGGAGTTTCAAATAGGAAGTTATAAGGATAAAGTTCTTTGTGATGTTATTCCTATGGATGTATGTCATATCTTGCTTGGAAGGCCATGACAATATGACAATAAAGAAATGCACGATGGAAGGAGCAATACTTACACTATTGAAAAGGATGGTGAAAAGCATGTTCTTTTTTCTTTGAAAAATGAAAAAGCACCAGAAGAAGACCAATCCAAGGTAAAGTTACTTAGTGGGAAATATTTTGTGAAAGAAATCAAGCATGAGGAGATAAATGTTTCCTTGATCAATAAGCCAAAGGTAGTCCTCATAAGTACAACTTTGAATGATCCTCTAGAAGATATTAAAAGTATGTTAAATGAACTCATTGATATTGTAGTGGATGACTTACATGATGAATTGCCTCCCATTAGAAGCATTAGCCATCATATTGATCTCATTCCAGGTGTTAGCCTTCCAAACAAAGCAGCTTATAGAATGACTCCAAAAGAGAGAAGATATTAAAAATCAAGTGCAGGAATTACTGGATAAAGGTCTTGTTCAAGAAAGCTTAAGTCCATGTGTTGTTCCAACAGTATTAACTCCAAAGAAGGATGGTGGATGGAGAATGTGCACATATTCTCGAGCAATCAACAAAATTACAATCAGGTACAGGTTTCCATTACCGTGTATTGATGATCTCATAGATTATCTGAGTAGTGCTACATATTTTTCTAAAATTGATTTAAAAAGTGGATATCATCATATCAGAGTGATAGAAGGTGATGAATAGAAAACAACATTTACAAATAATAATGGCTTATATGAATAGTTGGTAATGCTCTTCAGACTTACCAATTCTCCCAGCACTTTTATAAGGCTAATGAATGAATTTTTAAAAGAATTGATTGGAAAATTTGTTATAGTTTACGTTGATGATATCTTAGTCTACAACCAGTCCAAAGAAGAGCACCTAATACATCTTAAGATGATTTTAATCAAGCTACAATAGGAGAAATTGATAATCAATCTAAAGAATTGTAGTTTCATGAAGACAAAACTATTGTACTTAGGTTTTTTTATTTCAAGAAAAGGCCTAAAGATGGACTAGGAGAAGGTAAATGCTATAATCAACTGGCCAATTCCAAAAATAATTTCAGATGTTAGAAGTTTTCATGGATTGGAAAGCTTATATAGAAAATTCATTAAAAATTTGAATGGAATGTGTGCTCCAATTTTAGAAACTACTAAGGAGAAAAATCAACCATTCCATTGGAAAAAATCAACTAATAAAAGTTTCTATTTATTAAAGAAAAGGATCACATAGCAACCTATTTTATCACTTTTAGATTTTAATAAGTTGTTTCAGGTTGAGACTGATGCCAATGGAAGTGCAATAGGAGATGTCTTAAGTGAAGAAAGAAAACCAGATGCCTACTTCAGTGAAAAACTTAATGAGGCCAAGAAAAAAATTTCTTCTTATGATAAAGATTTCTATGCTATCATACAAACTTTAAAAAAATGGAGCCATTATATTATGCCAAACGAGTTCATCCTCTGCACATATAATCATGCTTTATAGTATGTCAACAATCAAACAAAATTAAGTCAAAGACATGTAAAATGGATTGAATTCTTAAAAAAATTCACATTTGTCATCAAACATAAGGTTCGACAATCAAACAAAGTGGCAGATGCATTAAGAATAATCAATTTAATTTTGCAAGAATTTCAAGTAAATGTTTTTGGACTTGATGAATTGAAAGATATTATTAAGGTGATCTAGATTTTAAGGAATGTTATGCAGCTTGTCAAAATCCTGAGTAGAGATCAAACCCCATGGCTATATTATATGATACAAGATGGACTTGTATTTAAAGGGAAATAGTTGTGAATTCTTAGATGTTCAATGAGAGAAAATTTGTTGCAAGAAAAACATAATGGAGGTTTAGCATGTCACTTTGGGAAAGATAAAACTCTAACATCGTTACAAGCGTTTTATTATTAGCCTCACATATCAACAGATGTAAGAAAATTTATGGAAAGATGCAAAATATGTCAATATGCAAAAGGAAAAAGTCAAAACACTGGATTATATCAACCTCAACCACTACCAAATCAACCATGGGACTCCATCAACATGGATTTTGTATTAGGCTTGCCAAAAACACAAAAAGGAAATGATTCATTATTTGTTGTGGTTGATAGATTCTCAAAGATGGAACATTTTATAGCTTGTAAAAAGACAAATGATGCAACTAACATAGAAAAATTGTTATCCAAGGAGATAATTATATGGCATGGATTGCCAACAAGTATTGTTTCTCACAAAGGCACCAAATGTATGGCTCATTTTTGGAGAAATTTATGGAAAAAGTTGGGAACAATCTCAATTTCAGCTCAAAATATCATCTCAGGACTGATGGTCAGACCAAGGTGGTAAATAGAAGCCATGGAAATATCTTAAGAAGTTTGGCAAGTGAACATCCAAAACAATGGGATTAGTTACTTGCTCAGGAAGAATTTGCATTTAACGATTCAGCTAACAAAAGGACAAGATTAAGCCCATTCCAGACAATTTATGGAATGCATCTAAGAGGGATTTATAAATTGAGGAATCTAGGAAAATAACAATTCAGAAGTGCAGATGGTGAAGACTTTGCAACCAGTATGCAGGAAATATAGGACAGATTCAAACATCAACTACAAGAAAGCAGTAACAAGTACAAACAAAAATCGGATGCGGAAAGAAGACAACTAGACTTCAATGTTGGATATTTGGTTATGGCACACCTTCAGAAAGAAATATTTCCTATATGGGAATATAATAAATTAAAATTAAAAAAAATTGGACCCTGTAAATTTTTGAGGAAATTTTCCTCAAATTCTTATGAAATAGAACTACCTAAAAATTTTGGTATTTCACCAATATTTAATGTTTCAGATCTATACCCCTTTAAGGAACCAATGGATGACTGTATAGATGCACCTATTCATAACCTAATTTAGTGGGGGAAGCAACTACCTTAAGCACCAACAAAGTGGATTGAATCCATCTTCGATGAAAGAGTAGCTAAATGACTAGAAACAAAGAATATTTCCAATACTTGGTTAAATGGAGAAATCAACAAGTTGAAGATGCTACTTGGATGACAACAGGCAAAGATTTCAAAATATGGCACCAATATTGAGGAAATCCAGAAACAAAGCATATGAATGTATTTTTTTCTTCCTCAGAAGTATGATGTAGGAGCATATCATATTTAATTTTTATGTAATTATTTAATTGAAGAATATATGATTTTCTAGAATTAGTGAGTCATTTTAGAATTAATTAGGAGATAGGGAAGTTAAGATAGAATTCTAAAATTTAGAGGATAGCTCTCAACTTCCTCCAAATATCTAGGAGGAAGTTTCTCTAGAAGAGATACGAGAGACTTCCTTCCTCTAAATAAATAGCCATGTAATGTGATACTCATGATTTGGTGTGTGATTTAATTTTTATTAAAGTCTATATTGATTTAGGTTATGAGTGTTGGACCATTTTCCCTTGATGTTAAGAGGGGAGAGTAGCTTGGTGTTTTGAGAATAATTCTTGGATACAAGCTTGGTATGTCTACAAATGTGTATCTACAGGTGGTGGTAACCAAACACCAAAGTGGTTTCCATGAAGTTCAAAGGGGGATATTTTTGGAATTATGATTAATGTGTTTTCATTGATGGAAGCCCACTTGATAAAGATTTAAACATGATTATTATACAAATGTTACAGGTAATATGGACAAACGAATACTAGTTCCGAGATAAGGGATGATAAAGGTGAAGTTTAGGAAAGCGTACATGGGTCATGTGAAGAGAAGACATGTACATACATGGGTATGATGAAGAGAAGTCATGTACAATTTCCACACCATGGTAATATGAATACCAAGGGTCTTTACCATGGTATTGACCCATAGTAACGAGTGCAAAATTAAATATTTGATCCCACAATGAATACCATCAGCGTTACTAAGGGATTGGCCTAAGGTATTGGTTAAATCTTATACTATATAAGGATATGGATACCAAGTGTTGGTCTGTGCATGTGATGGATTATTTATGAATGAATTCATATGAAATAGATGTGCACTAGGGAGCATGGAGATGGATTAGATCTAATATATTTGAAATTACCACATATCGAATAATTTGTTTATGGTTTGATAAATCTATGATGATGATATTATGATGTGTATTTGTAATAGTTTTCATGTCAAGACTTGGGTTTGACAGATGTTGTGTTGTGCAGCGAAGGTATGACTTTGTGATTACACATTTGTACGCTAGGTTTCCATTGAGAAGTCGCATACATACATGAATCTGCTTCTAGGTAGTTACATATATATTATGTAGTGTGGACATATATGTACATTGGTGTGGTGAATGATAAGTGTGTACATATGTGGAAGTGTTTTATAAAAATCATGTACATTTCCTAGGGTATTGCAGTATAAGATGTTAGTTATGTCAGATAAGTTCTATTATGTTTGATGATGTCTTTCAATGATGTCTCTCTCATGAGAATATGTTTTTGACAATTCTTGTTGGGTTATTATTTATGGAATGATATGTTGACTAGCATGATGCTACTATATTGTGATATGTATTTGGTTCAGTGATATGTGATGGGTTCAACTTGTGATTCAATGATTGATTTAGTGTGACACTGATTCAGATTCATGTATCAATGTTTTGAGATCTATATGCAGTTATTCTTTAGGATAAGTGGGTGCATATGTAGGTATGATTAAGAAGAATAGAGTATACAATCTGGTGCATCCTTGATGAGGGTTTGCAATGGCAGTTGTTGGTTCATGTGATGAGTAACAATGTTTGGCCTGGTATACTGATAAGTAATTTTTCATTGATATGATATGTTATGGTTTAGGTTGATCTGGTTGCAATAGTTGATTGAGAGTTAGTGATTGATTTAATGATTCAGTTCTCTTAGTGATTTGATACAATGATTTATTTTAGTATTGTTATTTGGTATTGAGCTTAAATGATGGATGTGGGTACAATCTGAAAATATGGTGAAAAGTTGCCTACAAGTTTGATGATCTGAGTTAGGTAAATAGAGTATGAAATATTATGAAATGTAGTCCATAGAGGTGTTGAGGGTTGGAGCCTTCAGTGAGGGAGTCACAGCTTCCTGCCAATGGGTGCCTATAAAAGTTATCAAGGGGTTTTGGAGAAGGAGAGAAGGTTGGATCATTCTGCAGATGGGTGACTACGTAGTGGTATGAGTTTTCACTAGTACAATATTTTAAGATGTTTTACCTTATAATAAAAGATGAAGATAGAGGCAATGGAAACAGTGATTTTCTCCCACATTGGCTATCCACCTAAGAATCCTAGTGTCCTCATGTGTTTATACATTGCTTATGTGTGATGGTTTATTATGTTCCTACTGCTCATGGTTACTATTTAATTAAAGGCTAAGGAAGTAATTACATATTAGTTAAAGTAGAATAGGTGATGAAATATAAAAAAATTAGTTAACTAGATATATGTTGTTTTTCTTCATCATAGTCGCATACATAGACTAGTTTACTTAATGAAAATAGCATAAAAAATATGAATAGGAAATTTAAATGTTTAAGTGAGTTTTGAAATACTAATTTACCGCACCCCCCCTCCCCCCCCCACTCTCAGTAATTTTCCCAACATGATGTTATGTTGAGAGTAGGTGTACGGGTTAGATCTATTGTGTTGTTACATGAGTTGTGTGTAGAATGATTGGGGCAGAGACTGTGTTAGATGTGCTTAGTGATATTTTAAATCCAGTTTTAAAATTGATGAGAAGAGGTTCACAGTTATTTTCTATGTTGAGCTTTTGGGCCCAATATGAATTATTTTGAAATGAGGTGCACCAGGATTTGAAGGTTGTGACCTTCACTATTTTAGGTAGAGGTTTAGAGGTGATCGGTGGCTTTCTAGGAGAGTATAATCTTCCTTCCAGTATGAGCTAGATAACTTACTCAGGAAGTAGAGGCTTCCTTCCAGTGGTGGCTAGAAAACTAGTGAGGGTTGTGGCCCTCAATAGGTGGGGGCCTACATAGTTTATGGGAGTGGTGTCTTATGGGTGAGTGGTGGCTCACATATATTTATGGGTAGATGAAAACACATTGGTGGTCAACAATTCCTATGAAATAATTTTTATGTAATGAAGAGATGATGACGAAGACTATCTAATAACGATGGTTTTTCCCTTGCAGTTTCCTACTTATATCTTGTCTCATGTGTTGATGATTTGTGTTGTTGTATTTTGATGGCCATATGTTGCTTATTTATTATTAATTTTTCTCATATGATTTACATGCTTAAGTGTTGATCTGTTAATGTGGTGTTGGTTAAATAATGCGTGATTTAGATAAAGTTTAAGAAAGAATAAAAATTGTTCTCAAGTCACACTACTGATTCAAACCCCCAACAATAATGCTTAATGTTTATACTAGGGAAATCATCTCATACTCAACACTATAAATATATGTTGGGAATCCTTCTTCATTTACCTTATAAAATTCCATTCTAGTTATTAGTAACATGAAATTCCTCCCCATCTTCCCCCTATTTAAATGGGCTCCCTAGGATAATAAAATGAAATTCTAGGCTACTCTAATAAGGGTCATTTTCCTTCAAACAACTTATATGCTAGGGGTTTCTATTCAATTTAGTTTCAAACCTTAGCATTGTAAATGGATTTCTGAGCTATAAATCATTAGTAAGCGATGCATCCCTTATTTTGTGCCTTAGAATGGGTTTGAATCTATTTAGAGTGAGACCATTATTATAATATTGGATGGACTTGCTTTGGGCGTTTCAAATAGAAAAATTAAATGTTGATCCTACAATATACCTTGCTTTTCTATCAAGTGATTTATGGGATTTTGGGCTTCCCTTACCCATAACTCATCATTCCTGTCCAAATGATCAATATAAGTCAATATATCACTCCACTTTTTTTGGTTCCCAATAAAGGATATGAATTCTCTTAATTAAACATCTACAACTACTTGATTATAGTTCCATGCATTATACTCTATGATGAGAAAGTTGTGTAAATAACATTCACATAAGAGGCCTTCCTCTATTTGAATATTATTGTGAAAGGATACTATAAATTACTTAGTCAACCTAATGTTATCATGTTTTCCGATCGTGATGACTATAATATGAAATGGAAAGAATTAATATTTCAATAAAAACTAAATAATTGGTAGATGGGAGTCGATGGTCCCTAAATTTATCTTCCAACAATCATAATTATTATGTTTAATTTCTTAACTTTAGAGTTTCCAATATCATCTTATGTATTTCTACGTTAACTTCATGCAACTTGAGTCTATCAGCCTAACATAGAAGTGAATTGTTTTTCTTTTCTTCCCTTAGTGTGACCAATTCCATTTCCAAATGTTATACCTTATATTTCCAAGATGCCAAGTCAGCCTCTAGTTTTAATATCCTTGTGATGTCTAATATCTTACTTCTTGGGTCTGCAAATGCTTGTTCTTTTTAATTTCCTTTAGGTTTTCATAATAATAATTTTGAGGTTAAAAATGGGCCTAAAGAAATGTACTAAAAAAATCAACTTTAGAATAACTAATAAGATTCAATATCAGGATGTCATCTCAAACAAGAAATTTTTTTTTGCAGGAAAATAAGAAAAGTACCTCTTTTAATTGTAGAAAGTTACTGGATACACTAATAAATTCCACATCCGACAAATATCCACTTTTAATACTAATGAGTAGATTCAAATTGACAAAAGATAAAAATACATGAAAAGGTATTTAGAGTGTGTACTTGTTGGGTGTGGAATTTAATTATGCACCCAACTAGTGTCTACACTTGACATTTTACCAATGCTATTAGAATATAAGCCAAAACTACAATAAGAAAAATTATAATTATTTATTTTCTTATAAAAATAACTTTTTTTGTGATTTTAACTATTATTTTATTATTTTCCTTAGGAGGCCATTTTTAGACCTCAAAATTCCCCTGATGGTTTCATTAGCTTCTGATTTTCCTCCTTATCCCTCATCTACTATCTTTATTCATATACTATTTCTCTCGCTTCAATAGAATCTAGAAAAATTCCCTCCTCCATGGGTTTTTTGTTCTCATATGCCTCCTCGATTTCCTATGATGTTAGGTCCTATATTTTTTAATCACTAAGGTTTCCTAAAACTATTTACTTATTTTTCTCTACTATTTTTTCATTAACCTTTTCTTTAACCATTATCTCATTAGAGATATGTTTTTTCTCCTTTTCTAGAAAATTATAAGAAAAACCTTATTGTTCATCATCAAGTCCAAAATATTTAATGGCTTAGACAAGTGCATCTATCGCTTCTTGGGACTAAAAAATGCTTGAATGTTTCTTATTAAATACCTAATTATTCATATAGGGCTATATAATACTTTATCAATATCTTATGAATTTCCCTCAAATTATTTATATATTTAATTATCTAACTAAGAAGAGTCGTTGAAACTTTCCAGCCAGCACAACATAGCCCTTTTTATTTTTCTTTACTTATGTATGATGATCTTAGAAATTTCTCAGGGAACTGCTTAGATTACAGTCAAGTTTATCCTCAGAGTGTCCATCCTTCTCTTCAAGCATGTACCTTCGAATGTTTCTATAAATTGGTTGCATCATGTTCCTTTGTTCTTGTCATATATGAAAATTTATCTCCTAGTTCTATGCTTACTTCAAGGTTTTAACGATTAGATTGATTAACTATTTCACCTATGTTTCTTTTAGTTTTTTAAATGCATCCTTATACATTTGGAGGATTTTAGATTACCCCTCAAGAAAAACCTCCTTCCAGATTGTGAAGAACCAACTTTTCTGCAATCCTCTATGTGGTGCCAATTTCCACTCCCCTACCAGTGTCTTCATCCATCATCACATGTTTCATAACATATGCCACATTTACCAATTCCTGTGACTATATGGATTTAATAAAACTACTCCATGTCCTCCCAACCTCTCTTACTGTGTCTTCAATAATTATCCTAAGTAATCTGTTACAAGAGAGGATACTTTTAGGTCCCTTTTCCTCCTTTACTGTAATGATCATGGTTTTGATGATGTCAATAAGAAGTATGTGTCACATACCCTATTCCCTCAATGACTTACAAAAGTTACGAGGTAATCAAAATTTTCTTTTTCTTTTGGGTAGCTTGACAATAACTTCTAAAACAACTTTGTTACATACTCCTAATAATTTTATACTAATCACACTTGCAAGAACTTTATTTTCATCTCTCATGCATTTATGTATTTGAATTATTTTATCAAATAGTCGTGTATGGAAATTGTAATAAAACACATTTAACACATTTACTGAAATTATTTTCATACAAATAGATATACATCAACTACCATAGTACTATCATACAACAATTATAACTTTTCCCCATCTAAAAAACAACAATTTCATTAGGGAATTTCATCAAACAATTTGTATGCAATGAATAATTAGACGTTTTAGAAATTTCTTCAAGCACTTTGCATGCAAACTAATAAAAGAAATTCCTCAAATAATATCTCATAAATAATAACATTCCATGTTTTGAAAATTGAACCATAAGATAAATGGGATTTCCCCACTGTGTGATCTAAATTTCAACTTCTAAAACCTCCTAAAGGAAATTTATAGCATAAATTGCATCATCACCTATTGTATGCATGCGTTTAGGAGCATTTAGTAATATTAACTTTCTCTAATCATAAATCCTAAAATATCATGATTCATGATATAAAAGTCATATAGATGATTAGCATAATTCCTTCTCCTTATGGTTCAAGTTTCAACTTGTGGAACCTCCCACAAGAAAAGTTATTGTAGAATTTCCAACATAACTGATTTAAAGATGAAACTATGAAACTGTTGAAGCCTCGGAAATCGTTTTTACAACATGGGAGAAAACCTCCTGGTTTGGACCTTGCTTAGTAGCTCCTTTTACATTTGGTGTAGTGGCTTTGACTAGGAATAATGGGACCAGTTTCCAAAAAGAGATTTTGATAGTGTTGATGGGGTGATATATGATGTAAGAGGGGAATGATTAAGCTAAGTATAATATAATCTAGACTACTAAACACATGGATATATCCTAGCTTAAACACTATTTTAATATAAATATATTTGGGAATTAAATAAAGTATGTGATCTCTAATCATTTCCTATAACAATTGGTAATAAAGATCATTCAAATGCAATAAGAAGTGAAATCATTTAACAAAAATCGTTTTGAATAAATACTTAGCCAAAACGATTGTGAAAAATATATCACATATAAATCATTCATGTATTTAGAATAAAGTCGAAACCAACATCATACAAAAGTTATTTATACTTTCATACATAAAACAATTGAAAGAAGAATTATTGCCTGATACATAAATAAAACAAGATAATAAGATAAAAGTACCATATATGACGAGTCCTGGTCATGTGCTTCAACAATATTGACCTAATTCCAATCAATCCAACATATTCTAATATTACAAAAGTTAATTTCTGTAGAGCATGCTAGACATTTAAGAGAAAATAGATCTTGTTCCATTCATTCCATCAAAACCTCCTCAAACGTACAGAAGTGCATGTTTTGAAGAATGTTTCTTGATAAAATTTGTGGACCCCTCTCTAAATACATGAGAGGGGTTTTAAATACTAAACTATAGTTCCTAAAATATATTATTACAAAAATGGATGAGGAGGTTTAAATGACTTGCCTCAGATTATGCAAAAATAAAAATAAAAGTAAAAATAAAAATAAAAATAAAACTAAATGACTAACTCCTCTACATTCGATCTTTGAGATTGAAAATGTCTGTTATAGGCTTGAGTTGTGTCAGTTGGTCAATCGCGGATTTCAACTACCCAAAAAATATAGTGTTTGTCAGCACTGGCACCATTTTTTGTGTGGAGGTAGTTCAGCATCCCAAGCTCATCCAACGGTTGTATGGTTTTACTAAGAACTACCAGTATGCTTCGCATTTTAGTTTTCCCATTTGTCTAATTACCTCCTCATTTTGTTTTGTCACCTACCTCCACTACTAATCTATTTGTTTGGAGTTTGGAATAAATGCCGGTATATTATCCGCAACCAGGTTGGCTCCATACATATTTTCCTTGATGGCTTCTATGATTCTATTTGTTGTTGCTGCCACGATCGCCATTGCCCTTTCTGCTTGCTTGAGCCATGAATCCCAATCTGTGAACAAGATGTCTTTATGAGATTCATGTAGCTTTGGAAAATCAACCTTTCTCCCTTCTTTTTATTCTTTCCAGATGATAAAGTTAGAAACCCTTTTATGGATTTCATCATACTCAAGTCTCATGTCGAAAACTTGGCTTGTTAGCTTATCACTGAACTCCCAATAAGGACTTATTTACGAGATTTTCTAGCATAGAACTTCTTTTTGCCGCATTAGTTTGGAATTAATACTGAGTGCTTCATTTATGAACTCATCAATTTGTGGATTGACTTTATACTTATCTGTCATGGATTGTATCTGTGCATCTCTTTCCACTAGGATGGCCTGATGTTGTATTTGCATTTGTTCAAATTCCTGTTGGAGCTCGGCTACTTGTAATTCTGCTTGTTGATTGGATTTCTCATGAGATAATTGTTGTTCCAACAATAGAATATTTTGTTCCTTTTCTCTCAGTAGCATTTGGACCTTTGTCACTTTGTCAATAGTTGTCGTAGCATAGGCTCCTGCAAATTGTGACAGTCTGATGAGGTTTTCAAATGGTTCCATGGGCGAATCTTTCCTTGAAATGTCCATTGGTTCATTGTTGGGATTCATAATAGCTGCAACATCTATCTTCCTCTTCTTCCTTTGTCTCTGTTGAAAATAATACTGAGAGGGGGGGGGGTGAATCAGTATTATCAAGCAATTTAATAAATCTTCCTTATTTGATCTTGAATTATTTTTGCATGTCAGTACCATAAAATAATGAGCATGAAAAACAGATAATCACACCAAAGAACACAAGATGTAAGGTGGAAACCCAATGTGGGTGAAGACCACCTGCTGCAATATGTCTCTATCTTCTTTCAATTTAGAAACTTCTTTTACAATGATTTTGTACTGGTGCAGTCCTTTACCAGTACGCAGGCTGCAACCTGCAGAGAGCTACAACTCTCTCTCTTTCTCGTTTTCCAGTCTACTCCTGGAAGGGAGCTACAACCCCCTACTTCCTTTCATAAAGCATCAGATGATCAACAAGTACATAACAGATATAGACCACTACAGATATCAGATCAGTAATAACAGAAACAACCCAGAACACCTTATCAACAGAGAAATTCAGTCAACAGAACATCTTAAAACAAAGACGTAGTTTTTCTTTCTGTGGCCTGCAACCAGACGCCGTTAACTTTCTGCTACTCTGCGTCCACACGCAGATATCCTTCTGTTCCGCTGCGTGCCCACGCACTGTTCCTGTGACTGCTCTGCGTTCTGTTGCTTCAGGGACGCACCTAAAGATACTATCGCGCCGCGTCTTTCGCTACAGAGACGCACCTGAAAACATTATCGCGCCGCGTCCTTCTGCTTCAGAGACGCACCTGAACCTTGATCGCCCTGCGTCCCCACGCAGGTCTCTTTCTACTGTACTGCGTCTCGGTGCACTTTACCCTTTACAGTATCAGCGTCCCGGCGCACTTGCCCTTTACAGTATCAGCGTCCCGGCGCACTTTCCCTTCACTGAACCTCCGACCCTTCAGATGTAAATGATATGAAGACTTCAGAACAGACCCAAACAGTCAGATCTACAGATCTGATCATGCGCCATAGAGATCACAGTCCATTAGAAGATTCGCCCTCTTAGATCTGGACTAGATCTCACCAAATAAGATATTCAACCCAAGACACTTGCACAATCCAAATGAACTCCTTTGCTTTATATAGGCAAGCTCCTCCCCAAAACATGGAACAATACCACGAGCCGACACCATAGAAACACAAAACCATCGGCTAGATACCACACAAGAAACCCCCACGTGCTTTTCTCTGCCTTGAAATGTGTGCACTGGGTAGACGCACCCCCTGAACGGCTGGCCGGCGTCCCTGGACGCGGGTTCTGCATGGTATACCTGCGGGGACGCACTTTCTGAACCGATTGCCTGCGTCCTTCTTAATTTTCAACAAACTGAGAGTCTTACCACTGGAGTTGCCATCAAGTACAACATCTGTAACATACAGTCATACCAGAAAACATAATGCCAACAATCTCCCCCTTTGGACTTGATGGCAACCTCACAAACTTCAGCTTCATTCTCCCCCTTTGACATCAAGGGCAAAGGGTATGCTCCCCCTAAGCTCATGCTCCCCCTGAATATGAACCAGATCTGCAGCAACGCACCACCATGAAAGAGATAGAGACATATTGCAGCTATTTCCAAGATCTCCTTCTCCATAATGCCAACAATGCATTATGTGCTCCCCTTGAGCCTGTACCACCAATAAGAAGAAGTTCAACAAGATGATGCATCAACAACCCCCAGATTTTGCCTGAGGTATTCAAACGTGTCCCTGGGCAATGGTTTGGTAAGAATATCAGCAACTTGTTCCTTGGAAGGAACATACTCCAACTTGACTTTCTGTTCAAGCACTTGTTCCCGGAGAAAATGGTACTTGATTGGTATGTGCTTGGTTTTTGAATGCATAACCGGATTTTTTGAGATGCTGATTGCACTTGTGTTATCACATAAGATGGGGATAGGTGGTGTACAAGTGATTTGAAAATCCTGCAAAGTCTGCATCATCCAAAGGAGTTGAGTGCAACAAGATGCAGCAGCAACATATTCTGCTTCAGCTGTAGACAAGGCAATCGAACTCTGTTTCTTGCTGAACCAAGATACCAGTCTGGAACCCATAAAGAACGCACCACCACTTGTGCTTTTCCTGTCATCCACGCTTCCGGCCCAATCTGCATCTGTATAAGCATGAAGAGTAAGATCTGTATCTCTAGGATACCATAAGCCATAATTTTGAGTCCCTTGAAGATATTTGAAAATTCTCTTTACTGCCTGAAGATGAGTCTCCTTCGGATTTGCCTGAAATCTTCCAACTATTCCAACTGCATGCATGATGTCCGGTCGGGTACCTGTCAAATATAGTAAACTTCCAATCATAGATCTGTAGGTTGGTTGATGTACTGCTGCAGATTCATCATTTGCACTGAGACTACATCCTGTGACCATGGGTGTACATACTGGTTTTGCATCTTCCATGCCATATTTCTTCAAAATCTGCTTGAGATACTTGGTTTGAGATAAAAAGATTCCTCCTTTCTTTTGTTGGATTTGCAAACCAAGGAAATATGTCAGTTCTCCTAGCAAGGATATTTCAAATTCTTTCTGCATGACCGAGGCAAAGCTTTGACTCATAGCTTCTTCATTGCTGCCAAAAATAATGTCATCTACATACACAACAAGTATTAGTAATTTGTCATTTTCAATTTTTATATACAGATTGCTATCTGCTGAACCTTTTGAGAAGCCTTGTTGATGAAGATATTTGTCCAACCGGTAGTACCAAGCCCTTGGAGCTTGTTTGAGACCATAGAGAGCCTTTTTCAATCGGCATACAAGATTTGGATCATTTCCAAGAATGAACCCATCTGGTTGTTCAATGTACACTTCTTCTTCCAAGTCTCCATTCAGAAAGGCTGATTTCACGTCCATTTGAAATACTTTGAAGTTTTGAAAACTTGAGAGAGCAAGGAACATTCGGATGGCCTCAAGTCTTGCAACAGGAGCAAAAGTTTCTTCAAAGTCTATTCCTTCTTGCTGTGCATACCCTTTACAAACAAGTCTGGCTTTGTTTCTAATTACTTCTCCATTTTCATTCAATTTATTTTTGAAGACCCATTTTGTTCCGATAACATTCTTATCCTTTGGTCTAGGAACCAGCTCCCAAGTGTTGTTCTTTTCGATTTGCTCAAGTTCTTCATCCATTGCTTTCACCCAACATTCATCTTTGCATGCTTCTTTCACATTTTGTGGTTCAGTAGAGGAGAGTAATGCCAAATAGCTTGAAGCTTCTGCAATTGTTCTTCTTGTTTGTACACCTACTTCTTTCTGCCCCACAATCTGAGATTCTGGATGATTCTTCTGAACATATCTGGATGGAGTTTTCTCTTCTATTCTTGTCTGCTCCTCTGGTTCTTCTTGAGGTTCTCCTTGGGGTTCTTCTTCTTCATCATTCTGTCTTTGAGGGTAGCCTTCATCTTCTTCTATATCTTCATGATGTACTTGCCTAGGAATATATCCCTTCTCATCAACCACTACATCAATGCTGTCAACAATTCTGCCAAGTCTTTTATTGTAGCATTTGTATGCTTTGCTATGTGGAGAATAGCCAAGAAGAATGCCTTCATCTGCTCTAGGTTCAAGTTTACCAAGCTGCTCATCAGTATTCTTGATATAGCATTTGCTCCCAAAGATTTTGAAGTGCTTTACCGAAGGAGTTTTACCACTCCAGAGCTCATGAGGAGTTTGAGTGCTGTTCACCCAGACATTTGTCTTGTTGAGAATAATAACCGCAGCATGTGCAGCTTCACCCCAGAAAGTTGCGGGAGTTCCTGATTCATCAAGCATAGCACGAGCCATTTGTTGGATTGTTCTGTTCATTCTTTCAACAACTCCATTTTGCTGAGGAGTTCTAGCTGTAGAGAATTCTCTCCTTATCCCATGTTCATCACAGAAATCAAAAAATTCATTTGAAGTAAATTCCCCACCTCTGTCGAATCTGAGGCACTTAATTTTGTGACCTGATTCATTTTCAACCAAGGCTTTGAAGGTCTTGAATTTTTCGAATGCTTCATCTTTGTGCTTCATAAGTCCTAACCAGACAAACCTGGAGAAATCGTCAATAAATAATATCAAGTATTCCTCTCCTCTAGGTGTTCTTTTCCTAAATGGGCCACATGTATCTGTATGTACTAGCTCAAGAGGCATGCTAGCTGATCCCTCTTTCTCTGGAAAGTTAGTCCTGGTTTGTTTTCCAAACTGACATGATCTGCATATGGTGTTGTCAGGAATTTTGATATCTGGAAGATCGCGAACTGCCTGATATTTGCATGCTTTCCTTATTTGTGAGAAGCTTAGATGTCCCAACCTTCGATGCCATAACCAGTGCTCTTCATCCTTGCTAAGATAGCATTGTTGTTCTCCTTCTTCAAATATGTACAGATTATTTGGAGTTCTTTTGCCTTTGAGTACTGTTTTACCTATATCAAGATCACGAACAAGACATCCATTCGATCTGAAAATAACCTCGGTTTTTTGATCACACATCTGGCTGACACTTAGTAGATTATGCTTCAATCCATCAACATACAAAACATTTCCAGCCTTGACCTTTTCTTTCAAAGGAGCAATACCTTTTCCTTTTATAGTTGCAGGAGTATCATTTCCAAAAGAAACTTTCTTTCCCTTTTCTAAAGTAGAATAAGATTCAAGTTTTTCTTTATCACCTGTCATATGTTTCGAACATCCACTGTCAATGTACCATAGATTTTCCTGTCCTTCTGCATAAAATGCTATCCCACATCTTTCTGTTTGAGGTTCCTTTATTCTCCATGTTTTGGTGCTTGTGGCTTGTTCCTTTTTCTCCTGAAACCTGCTCCTGCATTCAGAGTCTTCATGACCAAAATTATTGCAAATAGAACATTCAACTTCATTTTCAAGAACCGAAAAGTTGTTATAGGTCCTCTTTGTAATCCCTGTCATACTTCTTTGTTTTTGAGCTTCCCTAGTCATGATTGTTTTATATGCAACACATTGAGCTGCTTTGTGACCAAAGTTATGGCAAGAAAAGCATTGTCCATTGAAGAAGCTTCTGCGGTTATTGAATCTACCAGCCAACTGATTGTAATTTCTATTTTCATCTATTCTTGAACCAAACTGAGAAGATTTTACCTGTGGCTGGTTGTAGCTTTTGTTCACCCTTAGGATGGATTGTCCCTGATAGTTTCTGTTTGTAATTCGTCCCTGCTTTACCTGATTATCTTCATTGTTCTTCTGCTCATTTCTTCTTGCTGCATCAAGATAACTTTTTGAGGTGGATGCTTGAGAGGTTTCTCCATTATAGCCCAAACCTGTCTTGTTTAGAGGAGACCGCTGCACATTGATAATCTCATCCAAAGTTTCAGATCCTTTGACAAACTTAAGATTAATAGCTTTTGTTTTCTCAATTTCTTTTCTGAGACCAACAATTTCACCTTCTAGTTTTTCAAGATGTTTTTCCTTTTCATCAATTTGAAATTGCAAAGTATCAATGATCACATTCTTTTCTTCTATGCATCTTTTGAGTCTAGTAATTTCATCATAGAGATTATCCACATCTACAGCATCCTCATAATCATCATCTTCAAATGCCATTAACAACTTATATTTATTACCTTGTTCATCTTCATCACTGTTTGATAAGCCATCACTATCTTCATGGGTGTAGTAGCTTTTCTTATTTGCACTTTGTTTCCTGTTCCATCTAGCAGGTTCTTTTCCTTTATCCTTATAAGGACATTTTGCAGCATAATGACCTACTCTTCCACAAGCAAAGCATTTGAAAGGTAGCTTACCTCTGAACCTTCCAGAACCCCTTTGAAGATTTCTGACAAAATTTGATTCTTCTTCCTCTTCTTCTGGAACATGGCTTGCTTCATAGTAATCTTCTTTGCCTGATGCCTTAAAAGCAGCTTCCCTTCTGTCTGATGGACCTCCCTTTCTCATTTCATAAGCAGTTAGAATTCCATGTAGCTGAGACATAGTGAGAACACGGAGATTTTCCTTTTCTTCTATTGCAGATACTTTAGATTCAAACTTGGGGGATAATGATCTTAGAATCTTTTGAACTACTATAGTCTCTTTTATTTCTTCACCCAAATTTTTCATACAATTAACAATCTCATCTACCCGAAGAAAATAATTAGCCACACTTTCATCATTATACATCTTGAGAGTCTCATATTGAATCCTGAGAGTTTGAAGTTTAGCTTGTTTTACCTGTTCATCTCCTTCATAGCTAGTGATCATTTTGTCCCATATCTCTTTTGCTGATTTGAAGTGCATGACCTTCATGAATTCTGTTTGGGATATACTTCCTAATAGAGTACTGACTGCTTTTGCATTTGTTTCATACTGCTTTTTCTCAGCTGGATCTGTAGGAGTAGCTGAAGGAAAAGCATAACCTGTTTCTACAATGTTCCAAACTTCTGTACCAAGAGATTGAAGATATGCAGTAACTCTTACCTTCCAATAATTGAAATTTGTCCCATCGAAAATAGGTGGCCTGATTGATGCTTCTTTCTCGTAGTTGCTCATGATGAACGATCTACCTTCAAGCGATCAAGCTTCTCTGAAGGACCTGCTCTGATACCAATTGTTGAAAATAATACTGAGAGGGGGGGGGGGTGAATCAGTATTATCAAGCAATTTAATAAATCTTCCTTATTTGATCTTGAATTATTTTTGCATGTCAGTACCATAAAATAATGAGCATGAAAAACAGATAATCACACCAAAGAACACAAGATGTAAGGTGGAAACCCAATGTGGGTGAAAACCACCTGCTGCAATATGTCTCTATCTTCTTTCAATTTAGAAACTTCTTTTACAATGATTTTGTACTGGTGCAGTCCTTTACCAGTACGCAGGCTGCAACCTGCAGAGAGCTACAACTCTCTCTCTTTCTCATTTTCCAGTCTACTCCTGGAAGGGAGCTACAACCCCCTACTTCCTTTCATAAAGCATCAGATGATCAACAAGTACATAACAGATATAGACCACTACAGATATCAGATCAGTAATAACAGAAACAACCCAGAACACCTTATCAACAGAGAAATTCAGTCAACAGAACATCTTAAAACAAAGACGCAGTTTTTCTTTCTGTGGCCTGCGACCAGACGTCGTTAACTTTCTGCTACTCTGCGTCCACACGCAGATATCCTTCTGCTCCGCTGCGTGCCCACGCACTGTTCCTGTGACTGCTCTGCGTTCTGTTGCTTCAGGGACGCACCCAAAGATACTATCGCGCCGCGTCTTTCGCTACAGAGACGCACCTGAAAACATTATCGGCCGCGTCCTTCTGCTTCAGAGACGCACCTGAACCTTGATCGCCCTGCGTCCCCACGCAGGTCTCTTTCTACTGTACTGCGTCTCGGCGCACTTACCCTTTACAGTATCAGCGTCCCGGCGCACTTGCCCTTTACAGTATCAGCGTCCCGGCGCACTTTCCCTTCACTGAACCTGCGACCCTTCAGATGTAAATGATATGAAGACTTCAGAACAGACCCAAACAGTCAGATCTACAGATCTGATCATGCGCCATAGAGATCACAGTCCATTAGAAGATTCGCCCTCTTAGATCTGGACTAGATCTCACCAAATAAGATATTCAACCCAAGACACTTGCACAATCCAAATGAACTCCTTTGCTTTATATAGGCAAGCTCCTCCCCAAAACATGGAACAATACCACGAGCCGACACCATAGAAACACAAAACCATCGGCTAGATACCACACAAGAAACCCCCACGTGCTTTTCTCTGCCTTGAAATGTGTGCACTGGGTAGACGCACCCCCTGAACGGCTGGCCGGCGTCCCTGGACGCGGGTTCTGCATGGTATACCTGCGGGGACGCACTTTCTGAACCGATTGCCTGCGTCCTTCTTAATTTTCAACAAACTGAGAGTCTTACCACTAGAGTTGCCATCAAGTACAACATCTGTAACATACAGTCATACCAGAAAACATAATGCCAACAGTCTCTTAATGACAACTTTGTGAGAAGGACTATAAAACACATCTAAAGGAGGAATTTCCTCAATTATCAAAATAATTTCTAAAGTTGGGGTGGCAAGAATGAGCTCAACATCCTGAGTGCCTACAATTTTCTCCACTGTTATTTCTTGAGTTGGCTTGTGGTGTGGAGTCTACATCTTAGATGTTTCTTCATCTGTATGAAGCTTCTTGTTGAAATTCTCCCATTCCTTTTCGAAATCAATAAGTGGGGGTTGTGCTAATTGAGTGGAAGTAGAGTGAATTTCTGCCTATTTCTTTGCTGAGGTTTGCTCGGTTGTTTCTTCTGTAGTTCTGGCTGTGCTCCTTTTGGACTCTTTATTTTTATTGCCTCCCCCATTTTGAGACAATTGCTCTAAGTGCTCTAACTCATGAAAATCAAGTAATTCTAATGGAGTGTAGTTAAAGCGTAGACTAGAGTAGGAGCATCAAAAATTGGTCTAAAACCATGATGTTGAGCTAAGAGTGCAAAAGCGGGCCCTTCCTTCCCTTCAAGTAATTTGTAGATGGCCCTGTAACCTTCAGGAGGATACCAAATGATGGGGCTATGAAGCCAACTTCCTCACCAATAAGGTCCTTCTTTTAAAATCATGTTGCTATAGGTGAAAAAACGAGTTGCAGCTGCTTTAAAATTTCTGTAATTAAATGGCTCCCTATCCTGCGCACTACTAGTAGAGACCATCCACCTAAGCTTGTATGCAACCAGAGAGCTTTCTTGAACAGATTGAAAACATGATACTTCGTTTTGTACAATCTCCTTATGAATAGGCCCTAAAATTTTAATCACCTCTTCCCTCGTCATCAGACTCTTATGGTTGGAAAGCATTGCAAAGGGTGCTTGGGTTCACTTCTTACCCAAAGATCCAATCCATGCTCTTGTCTTTGGAATGTTTTATGAGCTTTGAACCATTTAAGTTGATTGACTACAAATGAGATAAAGGCCTGGAATTGAACATCTCCCACAAAAGGGTTAGGGTTCTTTTCCACCTCATCCTCTAATACAAAATTGTACAGGTAAAATTCACAAAGAAACCTTTGTACCTTTACACCGTGTTGTTTGCAACAATTTATAAAATATTCAACTATTTTTAATTCAATTGGTTTTCCAGCTCTCACAGCTTTAATTTTCAACAGCAAGTATCATTCTAACAAAAACAAGGCATAATTAGTGGCGGGAGCCCTACATGCCAAGGCATATGTATATAATGAGCAGAAAGTGTCTATCCGAGTTATGACCCTATCTAATTTGAGATTGATTCTCTCTATTTTCTCTTCTGCTTTTCTATATCTATCGAAGGTCTTGCTCTTTGTTGCATTAATTTCCCAAAGCTGCCTCTGCAACTCTTGATATTTTTGGTGGGAAACAATTTCTTGTTCAAGTCGTTCTAATGTGAACTGAGCCTATGCTAATTCTTCTTGCAGATTCAGTATAATGCAGTCATTGTGTGTCATGACATATTTAGCTTGTATTCTTGTCTAAGTGCTTGTGCTATGAGAAAGGATGTTTTATGTCTGAATGTCTTTATTATGTGAGGTCCAAGCCTCTATTTGAGTAGCCATGCTATAAGAGGGTACATCCTCTATCTGAGTAGCTATATCTATGAAAATTACATGATGTTCTTCTTGAATGATGACTGGTTGAGTGGGTATGGGCTTAGTTTGAGTCCCTATATCCCTACATTCATGTAACTCAGTCTGTACAACTGCGTTTACTGTCTCCGGGGTTTTGTCCTGAACCTTTCCTGCGGATATTTCTTTTATTTTTCTTCTGAGCCTTTTTACTATTTTGCGAAGCTTTTGCTATTCTTTCCTAAACTTTTTCATTTTGTCTCTATAATTTTTCAGACGAGCAACTGTTCTACTGATAGTCTCGTTAATATTTTCTTCTTCTAAAGAGTCTGGTTGCTCACCCTGGTTCTATTCTAAAAGGACCGTGTCTCCTGATTGATTACTGACTTCCCGAAGCATCTCTATCTCTACTTCTTCTCCTTGGCCTATGTTCTCTGTACTTAGGCCTACTTGGCTATTTTCTACTAGAAGCGTGTCACCAGATTGGTTCTCTGCTTCCCGAATGGCCTCTACATCTATTTCTGCTTCATGGCTTGCATCTTTTAAGGGAGATAGAATTCTAGTGTCACCAGCATTCTCAGGAGATTGGGCTGCTCCTAAATTAAGATTGAGCGGGCTTTCAGGCTGCATGTAATCATTCATGTTGGCCAGGACCTGGGCCAATTCAAAATCGTGCAACAAATCACCTTGAGGTCTTAGGCTTGTTTTTGAGGGAAGTCTCAATTCATTTCTTTGTTCTTCTCCAGAATACCCTGTTTCTTCCTCATGGTCTGATTCAGGGTTATCCTAGCCTTCTAACTCTAGCTGCAAGTATTGTTCACTTACTGGGCTAGATAATTCTATAGGTTGACTAATACTTCCTTGAGGATTTTCAACCGCTCCTAATCTTTACTTCAACCTTGTGGATCGTTTGTGCTTTTGAGGTATGTTCCTTGAAAGGGTAGTCCTCTTTTGAACAGGGTTAGGTGCACGCAAATCTAAACCTCCTTCGAGAGCTAATATTAAATCATCCCAACTTGATTGTTGCTGGGCGAGGTTATAGCTCACTATTAGCCTAATCAGACAGTGGTCGCTTACTATGGTTTCTATATGTTGGGACCATCTTAGCCTCTCGGTAGTGTCATGTAGTAAAGAATTCAATATTGTAGGCAAATTTACAGAGCACTTTCATTTTAGAACTGCTAAGAGTTTGAGTTGACGCAGCCTTACCACGTCTTTGCGCCTGTCGCATGTAATGTAGTTCTGGATGATTCTTTCTTGTTCTCCGCATGGTTCTCCAAGAGAAGATGGCCGAACACCTTTACCCTTTTTGATCAACTTCTGTCCTTTGTCCCTGAAAGCCTCGATAACATCTTGCAGCTTCAACTGCTTACTAGCCCACACTGGTCCTTCTACTGGTAACCCGGATACTTCCGCTATCACAACGTTTAACACAGTGATTTTCCTGCCCCTTACATTGTCCATTCTGTAGATTTTGTAAGAATTCGATGGAAATTTCCTCATTGGGTGGTTGAAATCACGTAAAGTATGCTATCCACTCAGCTCAAGCTAAAATTTCCCCGGCTGCATCAAAAATAGCTAGTATTAGCGGTTCTCTGTGCACTATTCTTCCTCCCATAATGATTGAATTTTGCAAACGATAAGTGTAGTAGGGAAAACACAGCGACGAATAGAGCTCAGTGATGGAACATCAAATGCTTGTGATAGCTTTATCAGGTGATACTTTATAAATATAAATACCGTTATTGAGGGCTGTTATCATACAACATGCTCTACAATCATGGAATGTGATATCATTCTACAAAATCCAATGAAGAATGATAGCACATTCATAAGTACACTGGAGGTCCCTGCCCCTCTTCGAAATAATAGGTCACCTAAGACCGAATGAATGAAAGGGTAAAGCGCTGGTGGTGAAATACAGGGGTGATGGATTGGTAAGGTATGCTTATTAATGAAAGGATTATAAAGGATATTGGAGTGGTGAAATCAAGGCTTATACCAAGAATTATCAATAGCTGATAGGTTCTCGTGATGTGATATGATAAAGGAAAATGGATAGCATGCGCAAGAAATAATACTTTAGTGCCATTATTCCACTTAAAATTGTTGTGATTGATTTAAAAAAATTATTCATGCATAAAGGTTCAAGGTATGTTAGGACCATAATCTCTCCATAGAAAATATTATAAGAAGAGGGTATTATAATATTTATTAATGTAAAATAAGGCTTCAATACCATCAACAGAGCTTTTGTTGCCTACAGGTGTCAATAGCCTTGATAGAGTTGTTTTCTAACCCTTAGGAACCATGGTGTTATAGACATTCTTGTGCCTTACAGCATTGAGCATGAAATGTCCATAATTTAAGGGATCCAAAGTCCCTAAACATGTTGTTCCTACCCCTAGAGGAACAAGGCTAACAAACCACAACAATTCACAGAAGTTCTCCACCAGAAACTGCTCAAAAACAAGTCAATTCAGGATCATTTCAGTGGCTACACTAGCTGTTTGCGCTGAATGTCAAAGCCAACACTGGCTACCTGCACTGAATGTCAAAGGCAACACTGGCTACTTGCGCTGAGCGAGAGTGGACGTGTGGCAAGTTCATTTCTCAAGGTGTCAAAACCCAGGAAGCTTCCAAAATGACACTTGCCTCAGGGAATTCGACTGGTGATGAGTAAGAGGTTCCAAATCTCCAAGTGGAAGCAAGAATCTCCAAGTGGAATCAAGAACTGACAGAGGGAGAGGACACTAGTCAGATCTCAAGCTGACTCATCCTCTCTCCAAACATCTATATATGGATCTCTCCTCCATGAGATCTAGAGGCTGGAATTTTGTTATTGCAAAGAATTGTTGTTGGTTTGAGATTGGAATCATTGGGTGCTTAATGCTTTGAAGGGGGTGAAGATAGGAATTCCATTTGCTAGGAAGGAGATTTTGGATTGGAGCCCTCTGGGTTGTATCTCTTCCTCAACCTTGTTATTCATCAATAAAGCTATCTTGGTTTCTCCTATATACTGATGTATTTTTGATGTATGAATGCATTAGTATGTTTAGTTTATTTCTAATCCTGAACTAGTTATGAATATGAATCCATGTCTTGTGTAGTGTTCTCTTCTTGTGATCTTGCAGAAACCTCTTGAAGCTGGGCGAGCGAGAAGGCAAGTAGCTGGGAACTCACAAAGAGAAGAGAAACTGGATCAAGGGACAAACGGAAGACACCGGTTAGTCCATCTATCTCTCTTCATTCTTAATTCATAAAGGAAGAATACTAGAATAGTTGTCTCTGTTTGTTGCTAAGGCACTGTCACACCTTAGGTGGATAGGATCGTCCTGCATAGGCATTTTTCCCCACAACAAATTGGCGACTCCGCTGGGGAGATTTTTTTAGACATTTTATTTGTGTTTCTATCATTGTTTGTTTCATAGACTCGACAACAACAATCGAACTGCATCTGCTTTTCCCGGATGCAAAGTAGATAGTTGTTGCTTTGATCCAATCACTGGACTTGTCTATGATCTGAACAATGGACTCACAAATGATTTGATGATCCTTTGTGATAGATCTTAGTATTCCCTCAAAGCATCCCTTTGATTACACCTTGCTTGTTGCTTTTGTTTGGCCTAAAACAGTAGATTAAATAGCAATCTGTGACCCAGAACCAGTGAGAAATGAGAGTTTCTCCTTCAGCGCAGACCCAGTGAAGGGATTCTGCATTTCAACGCAGGTCCCGTGAAGGCTACCTGCGCTGAATGTCAAAACCCCTGTGTTGAGGTTGCGCTGAACCAGTTTGGCCTTGTGCAGCTGGGGTTCTCTGCTCTGTTTTGCCTTGTTTTGATCTCTGATTTTTGCAGCCTGTAACTAGCATAGGTACCAGTCTAATAACTCTTTTTCTCTGCTTAAATTCCGCCTCCTTTTGTACAAAAAGACTGTGAGTGTTTTTATGTGTTTGTGGCATCATTTGCAGTTTTCCTTTGCATGAGGGAAATAGTCATCCTGTAGCCCTTGATTCAGATTTGTTGATTGTGATCTTAGAAGAGAGTTCATTGGCTGTTTGCAGTTGATTATACATTTACTCTTGCTTATTGTTTTGAGTTTGTCTCTTTTAAGTGTCAAAACAAGTATTCATTTCGAAAATTGTTAAGTGTTGTAATCTCTTCTACCCTCTCTGATTTCGAAAAAGTAAACTTGTTTGTACTTGTCATTTAAAAGCGAATTCAAAGTTGTACAAAAAGCTTTCTTTGTAGGCATCAATACTAAGAAAGCGGAAAACAAACACCTGCATTGTGCATTTGCATTTTGATAGTTTGCATGTTTGATTTAGGAAAAGTGCATTAGAGTGTGCTGATTGCTCTTTGAGAAAAGATGGTGTCTTTCTTTTCCCTTAGTAGCTAGGATTTTCAAAGTTGAAAAGATATAAAGCTTGCTTATCATCTTTAGACTGCATTTAGGAATTGTTTCATACATCTCGTGGTGAACCTTGAAAGGCAAACTTCTAAAAAGATCAACCTAAAATAAATTGAATGAAATTAACAACGCTTTGCAACATAACGCACAACATAGAGGTCTAGACTAGAGACGTGTTCCGGCGTCGTAAAGCCTGGTGACTGTCGATCTCGTGGATGGTGGGTGATTCCTCCTGAGGGACGACAGCGCCAGTACGGATTGTGCTCCCACGTACCGTCGCGTATATATTGGGAGACCCCTATAGGCATAAAACCTTTATCCTTAGGAAGCCATGTCGGCTGCCCTACTGATCACAATGCACTGAACACAACATTCAGGAAGATCGACCGCCCGTACCCTAAAAAGTATTTTGCGGTTTTGCGAAAAGTTTGGCACACCCTCTGCCTAGAACTCCAGAGCAGTTCCTTTTGGCCTTTTTCAGACTCTATAACAGAAAAAGTCCATCCGAGCATTTGTCACTTCGGGCTTGTTAAAACATCGAATGAGACTAGAGTCATCTTTAGCTTTTTCTCGACTCTTTAAAATTGAAAAAGCAAGTTGTGTCTAAAGCATCGTTAAAATTTATTTTAAACGGAACAATCACTCCTATTCCTGCGTTGATCTTTAGGTTGAAAAAAATGGAGCACACCAACCAAGGAATTCCCCTTGGTGGAAATCCTAGTCCCTTCTCCTCTTGGGGAGATGTTGGTGTGCCTCATATGGCCACATTGTCGCTTCCAGGACTGACAATTGGCCTGCCAGTCTGGCTCTTTTCAACCAATGTCGTTCAGAACACCACCATTCCTGAACAGTTGAGTCAACAGTTGGACCAGACCAGAGTTGCCAACCAGCCTTCTACTTCATCTAAATCTTCCTCTCCTCCTTCCTCTTCGCTTGACGGAACTGGTAAAACAAAAAACCAAGTTCCTAAGGAGAAGAAGGAAAAGAAGAAGAAAGAGAAGAAGAAGAGGGAGCCAAAAGCGACTGGGGGCAAATAAGTGTCGTCTGACAAAAATCCACACACAAAACTGACTAGGCCTAAATCGCCATGTGTCATATGCAAGGGAGACCACTTCCACAGAGATTGTCCCTGCATCCCTCGGATACTAAGGGACTGGTCTCCCCGTTTGCACAATTCGGTAGCGTCAACCTTTGATAGCCATGTTGACTGCTCACCGTCAACTAGTGAAAGTGAACCACAGGACAGAGAGGGAATGCTAGATTTCCCTGCAGACTGTGTGAAGGCGACCATACCATCCACCGTTGTCCCTTCTTAGATGAGGCTAAAAGAGTTTTGGAAGATCGCCCGGTTTTACCAGTGCAACTTCCTCCTGGATATCAAAAACTCCTGCCAAGTCCTTCACCAGTTGAGAATCCGGCTGGCCCGCTCAGGTGGTCAGCCGAAGCACCTATCATTGAAGATGAACCGTCTGAATCCATACCTAACGAAAGTCAAAAGGTTGAGATGGCAGTTGACCCAGTTTTGCCTTCAAAGGCTCTATCTTCGAATGATACCATCACAGAGGAGAATAAAGACGACACTGTCCAAATTCTCTTCATCAACACAGACTCCGACGAACAAGGGGGCAATTTGCCCATTCCTTTATCGCAGGAGGGAACTTCGTCAGAGTCATACCTGGCCGTCTATTCGGTCCCACCACCAAGCAACCTAGTTGTCTCGTTCGACTGGAACCAACTAGGCAGACCCCGGTTGCCAGCAAGCATACCATTCAGAATTATCATTCAAATATACAGAATGGTAATGGCTGGCACTATCATTGATGAGGGGGCATCTGTGAGTATCATTTCCTCCATTGCTTGGAAAGCGCTTGGTTCACCAGCGCTTTTGCCTGAAATGAGAAATCTATCAGGCTTTGATAAAGGAACCAGTCGACCTTTAGGGATCCTCCCCAATGTGCCCATAACATTGAAAGGGAAGACCGTTCAAATGAACGTGATGGTCGTTCAAGGACCCTTGGATTATAACCTACTCCTTGGACGAGACTATATATATTGCATGGGGGCCCTCGTCTCCTCACTCTTTAGAGTAATGTGTTTTCCGCATGAAGGAAGAGTGGTCAAGCTCGTGGACCAGCTTTCATTTCCTAGATCACGCATCGCAAATAGTCATATACCATCCCTAAATGGTCTATTCACGCAAGAAGTTTCTCAACCCACGGTCCGTCCTCCTGATGAGCGCGAGTAATCCGGGAGGATATGACTGGAACCCAGGGGGCATGCGTCCTGGTCTGCTTCGGCAGGGAAACTTTGGGTATAGAGTAGGTTTCCACGAGAAAATATGACTAGTCTGTACCCCGTCCGTCTAGGAAGAGGGTTATTCTAGAATAAGATTCTTTTGTCAAAGTTATGTGAGTTGGCGGGCTACGTTGCTCACCTTTGTCTACTTCGGTAGACACTGCCGAGGAAGTGTTTTGTTTGAAAGATTAACGAGACAATCTTTGGGTAACCTGAAAGAGGTAGGCCTCTCTCGGTGAAACGAATGTTTTGACGGAAATGAAGTAGAGGTAACCTTGAAATCGTACTTTATGCCTGGGGGCATGCAAACCTTTTGGAGTGCAAGCAAGGAGCGGCTATTTATTTTTTAAATTTTTAGGTCCTCCCTTTAAACCTGTAGGTCTAACCCTTTAAAATCGTAGGATTAGTCGTTTCCGAACTTGCGTAACGAAAGGATCCGGGGCAAAGCTTCGTGAGATGAAGCTCCATAAAAAATAGAATCTCAATGAGACACTCTTATCATATGACTGGTATAATCGAGCAGTTTTAGCACACAGTTCATGCTCGTTAAAAAATAAATGCAAGATCCGAGCAGTTTTAACGCGGACTTCATGCTCGTTAAAAAATAAACATAAGCAATGAGCAAGTGTTTCCACCAGCGTTTAAGCTCATTTTAAAATAAAAAATGAACCTACCCGGTAAATAACCACTGTGAATGTAATATCATCAGCCATTAAAGCCTTGGTCGTGTTTTCCCGTCACCTCCACTTTTCATTTGGCCGATCGTTCACCTCCATATGATTGTTTACCCATTTTGAGGAACAGCTGCGAAGAGTGATTTCACCTAGCCATCCTTGTGACACTGCCGTGATTGGAAAATTCCAACCTGTACCTGGAATCAGTTGCTAACCCTGTTTATCACTCGTTCCTCAAAAGACGAGTCTTCTTTAAGCTCTTTTCAACTGACTCGTAAAATATGAAAAGGTTGCTGAGCCCTTGGCCTTCCAGCTCGTTAAAGGGACAGGAAGAGCTATCCCTCCTCTAGATTTTAATCTTTTTGGACCTGAGGGATTATTGCACAAAAAGATCGAGCGCTTGTTTTATTCGGCTCGTTAAAACTATCGAAAACTCATCCCTTCTGTATTGTTTTATACTTTTTCGGACTTAAGGGATTAGATGACGAAAAAGGACTTTTGGAGTTAACTTTATGTACCTTTTCAGACTCTCTAAAAATGAAAAGGACCGAGTTATCCTTGTCGTTAGACACGTTAAAATCATTAAATAGCGACAAACTTGTCTTTAGACGAGAACGAGTTTCACTATCCCTAGGCTCGTTAAAACATAGCGATGGGCTTGCCCGAAGGGCAGGTTATAGAACAAGCATATGTTATCCTCCGCAAGCTTGACAAAAATAAAGAGGTACTGGTCAGCAATGACTGGGGAAAAATTGGGAGAAACTCAAGAAAACTTTGATGGTAGCAAGTCGCTCTTGAACATGACACTTTTCCTCCGTACCACAATCGGGTTGGGTTGTTTCATTCACCGGTCACATCCATGGTCTCGCCATACCATCCATATTTGGGGTAATGCTACCAATCCATCGCGTCAGTGTCGCCATATGTTCAAGAGAAGTCGCTCAGAAGAGTCAACCGTGTCCCATCCACTGCCATACATTATCCTTCATCCTTTCATGACCGCCACCCTGAATCATATGTCACAGATCGTTTTCACCTCCAAACAAAATCATTAGCTCCGTTCCGTGTCATTGATGTGGGATTCATTAAGGCCCTCCTTTGACGGATCGCTTCTTGTCGACATCAGCTCATTATCCAAGAATTTGATCTAGGAACAACCCCTCCAGTACTTTGAAGCTTGCATGCCTCAATGGCAAGTTTCTCACTTCCGGCGATAGGTATACATCAATGACCTTCGACCGAAAGATTTTGCGTGGTGTTCGACGCCAAGTCCTTTATTCACACCACATGAATTGTACTGCAGTACCTTGAGGTTCATTATCATTATCGGTGATTCCTCTCGCGCTTGTTAACGGTTTACATCATTGACCGGTAATCAAGCGATGTCTTTCCATGTTCGACTTCAGAACATTTCTCACATGGACCGACTTGTACTTAGAGTGAAGATCGAACGAGTTTGAAGACCCCAGATCTAGTTTCATCCATCTGGGTTGCGATATATATTCAGGAAAGATAAAGACATTGACATGTACATCATTGTAGCAGATAATCATCCTACTCAAAGGATGATAATTTCATCAAAATTATCAGTCTACCATCAGACGATTGTCTGTTCTATGTACAAAAAATGAATTTATAAAGCTGAGCATGGGAATGCCCGCCTCAGCTAGATCATGAAAGTAGTATGAAAAATAATGTATTGTATTGTATCTTATTACAGGTCTCCTCCCAGCATTGGATGAACTTCAGATCCCCCTCATAAAGCATTTCACCCAATAAACAACCTCATACTTTAGGGGGAAACTGTTATAGAAATTTTTGTGCCTTACAACATTGAGCATGAAATGTCCATAATTTAAGGGATCCAAAGTCCCTAAACACGTTGTTCCTACCCCTAGAGGAACAAGACTAACAAACCACAGCAATTCACAGAAATTCTCCACCAGAAACTGCTCAAAAACAAGTCAATTCAGGATCATTTCAGTGGCTACACTAGTTGTTTGCGCTGAATGTCAAAGCCAACACTGGCTACCTACGCTAAATGTCAAAGGCAACACTGGCTACCTGCACTGAGCGAGAGTGGACATGTGGCAAGTTCATTTCTCAAGGTGTCAAAACCCAGGAAGCTTCCAAAATGACACTTGCCTCAGGGAATTCGACTGGTGATGAGTAAGAGGTTCCAAATCTCCAAGTGGAAGCAAGAACCTCCAAGTGGAATCAAGGACTGACAGAGGGAGAGGACACTAGTCAGATCTCAAGCTGACTCATCCTCTCTCCAAACATCTATATATGGATCTCTCCTCCATGAGATCTAGAGGCTGGAATTTTGTTATTGCAAAGAATTGCTGTTGGTTTGAGATTGGAATCATTGGGTGCTTAATGCTTTGAAGGGGGTGAAGATAGAAATTCCATTTGCTGGGAAGGAGATGCTGGATTGGAGCCCTCTGGGTTGTATCTCTTCCTGAACCTTGTTATTCATCAATAAAGCTATCTTGGTTTCTCCTATATACTGATGCATTTTTGATGTATGAATGCATTAGTATGTTTAGTTTATTTCTAATCCTGAACTAGTTATGAATATGAATCCATGTCTTGTGTAGTGTTCTCTTCTTGTGATCTTGCAGAAACCTCTTGAAGCTGGGCGAGCGAGAAGGCAAGTAGCTGGGAACTCACAAAGAGAAGAGAAACCGGATCGAGGGACAAACGGAAGACACCGGTTGGTCCATCTATCTCTCTTCATTCTTAATTCATAAAGGAAGAATACTAGAATAGCTGTCTCTGTTTGTTGCTAAGGCACTGTCACACCTTAGGTGGATAGGATCGTCCTGCATAGGAATTTTTCCCCACAACACATGGTCCTCTTTGTATAATTGGGGAAGTGTCTTATGATGTCCATAGTAGATACCAATGTGCTGTCTTGGTAACCAGGTGAACACATTGCCATTCACTGGGAAGTAGCAAAAGTGGTCAAGCTAACTCGTGATGAGACCTTTTGTTTCCAAGGACTTTATTTGTTTATGCATCCATGGATCATATCCCTGGTGTGATGGCCATAGTGGTAATGCCACTTCGCTCCTTCCTTATGATCATGGTAGGTTGGCTCGTGATGAGACCCCCTATCCTCTATTTGTGGAAAAAAATCATAAAATTGTTAGTGAATATATGTATATTTGTATTATTATTATTTTTTTACAGTCCCCATTTTATGCATAGAGGGTGGAACATCACTCCTTAAGGGTAGGGATGGCGAAATAAGTTTGACATATCAATATAAAAAATATATACCCATAATCTTATTGATAATACACAGAGAGAGTTATACAGGAAAGGGGGAACCAGCATGGTACAAATAATCAATCAGTTTCGTTTATAGTGGAAATGAGGACATTAAAGTGATATAGATAATTGTGTCCTTTTCTTTTTTTGGATCATCAAAAAGCAATCTTGTTAAAGATGTTAGTATTCACGGTATTTGCTTATTTCACTAGACTTCCATATTTGTTGTCCTTAAATATGTATTGTACCTTTCATGTCATTAAGAGGATCATAAAGAGTGAAAATGGGGTGGT
This sequence comes from Pinus tabuliformis, assembly GCA_031772625.1. Classification (NCBI taxonomy): domain Eukaryota; kingdom Viridiplantae; phylum Streptophyta; class Pinopsida; order Pinales; family Pinaceae; genus Pinus; species Pinus tabuliformis. Next base: position 823,624,912 of record CM062808.1, read on the forward strand.
GTAGGGATGATTATGCAAGGAAGAGAAAGAGGATGTTCTCAAAACAATATTCACAAAGTGTTGTTATTTGAAAGGAACAACAAAAGAAAAACCCACAAAAAAAGTGTTTTTCCTCAAAGGGAACAACAACTGTTCCCTATAAGGAACAACAAAGGAAAATACGCAATAAAATGTGTTGTTCCTTCTAGGGAATAGCAGCTATTCCCTGTAGGGAACAATAAAGAAAACAGTCACAAAATGATGTTTTCCCTGTAGGGAACAACAAAGGAAATACATGCTAAAAATTGTTGTTCCTTGTAGGGAACAATAGTTAGGGAACAGCAAGAGAAAACACATGCAAAAATTGTTGTTCCTTATAAGGAACAATAGCTGTTCCCTATAGGGAACAGCAAAGCAAACTACACACAAAAATTGTTGTTACCTGTAGGGAACAACAAGAAAAAATGCACACCAAAATTGATGTTCCTTGTAGGGAACAACAGTTGTTCCCTATAGGGAAAGACAAAGCAAAATACACACAAAAATTGTTGTTCCCTATAGGGAAGAACAAAGAAAAATGTACGCAGAAATTGTTGTTCCCTGTAGGGAATAGCAGTTGTTCCCTGTAGGAAACAACAAAGTGAAATACACACAAAAATTGATGTTTCCTGTAGGGAATAGCAGTTGTTCCCTTTAGGGAACAACAAAGCAAAATGCACACAGAAATTTTTGTTCCCTGTAGGGAACAACAAGGGAAAATACACATGAAAATTGTTGTTCCTTAGAGGGAACAACACTGCAGAAAAGGAAAAATACAGAAAAGCTAATATATAGTCTATTATCCAAGCAAATTCAATCAAACAGAAAGGAAAATTTATGTACAAATTTAAAAAAAAAGTGCAAATTCTTCATTAGACTGGTGCTGTGGAAGGGTTGTCCTCCTCAGCAAGAATTTGTATAGTGGAATCTTCCGTAACTATTGCAAAAGGATTCCCTTGTAAGCGGTTTGTGATAGAGGTGTACTCGATGTCCATTCACTTTAAAAGAGTAGCCAGACCCATCAATGGTGGCTAATGTAAGGGTGCCATTATCATGCACCTCTTGTATCTCATATGGGCCTAACCATCTGGTCTGGAGTTTTCTCGGGAAATCCTGGAACCTAGAATCATACAGAAGTGCCCAATCACCTTCATGGAAGATCTTCTTCTTAATGAGGGCATCATTCCATTTCACTCTTTGTTGTTGGATTAGTGTAGTATGTTGAAGAGTTGATAGCCAGATTTCATCCAATTCATTGATTTGATGTAGCCTATTAATCTTTGCTTCATTCAAGTCCAAGCCTACTTCTTGAGCTATCCTTAATGTCTAAATTTCAAATTCTATTTGGAAGATAGGTTCTTTGCCAAACACTAGCTGATATGGGGAGTATCCTGTGGTATTTCTCCATGTCGTGTGATATTCCCACAGGCCTTGTAGCAATCAGGTAGCCCAGTCATGTCTATGTGATGCGACTGTCTTTGTTAGTATAGCCTCGATTACTTTAATGGTAATTTCTACCTAGCCATTTGCCTACAAGTGGTATGGAGATGTGATTCTGTGCATGATATGGTTATTTTTTAATGTGGCAGAAATCTTATGGCCTACAAATTGTGGCCGTCCTTCCGTGATTATTTCTCCAGGCAAGCCATACCACACAAAAATTTGGAAAATAAAGTGCATTATTGAGTTCTCCATGGCCCTAGATAATGCTTCTACCTCCACCCATTTAGTCACATATTCTGTCGCAACCAATGTATATGTCCTTTTATTAAATGATGGGTTTATTGGGGAAATAAAATCTAATGCCGATCATTCAAAAGGTTTAATGACTAACTGTGGATATAGAGGCATCCCGTCAAACTGCCCAGGGTGGCCCATTCTTTGGTAGCTATCGCATGCCTGGACAAACTTCTCGGCATCCTTAAAAATGGTGGGCCAATACTAGCCCATCTGTAAGAATTTATGCCCAGTTTTGCAGTCTACAAAATGTCCACCACAAGGCCCATCGTGGCAAGATTTTAGGATGTCGAAGATTTCATCTTCCCTGACACACCTTCGTATATGCATATCGCTCTTGTGTGAAAGAGATATCCTCTGATCCAGGAGAACCAAGTGCTACGATGTACTATTAGTTTTCTTTCACTAGGCGTCAGGTGCTAGGGTAATTTTCCCACTGCTAGGTAGTTCACAACATCTGTGTACCATGGTGTTTTCATAGTTACAAAAAATAAGTTCTCATCAGGGAACTAGTCTTCCATTGCTACCAAGTCATTTGTCTTTGGCACAGATGAGAGGAAGTTTGATATCGGATTTTCCTTTCTTGGTCAATCTTTGATTGTTATGTCAAATTCCTACAAAACGATCAACCATAGTGTCACTCTTCCATTCATAACAGGTTTATTAGCTAAATATTTAATAGCAGAGTGATCAGTATACAAAACCACAGGGTATCTTGTTATATAGTGTATGAATTTGTTAATAGCATAGATTACAGCCATAAATTCTTTCTCGGTTACGATGTAATTCAACTCAGCATGAGTTAAATTTTTGCTGATGTAGTATATTGCATAAGGCTTCTTGTCTTCCTCCTAGCCAAGAACTGCTCCAATGGTTGAATCTGATGCATTGGATGAAATCTGAAATGGCAAATCCTAGTTTGGGCCTCGTAATACTGGGGCTGTTGATACTAGCCATTTTAAATCTTAAAAAGCAGTGTCACATTTGTCAGTCCATAAAAGTTCATTATTTCCTGTTAAAGCATATAATGGTGCAACAATTTGGGAGAAATTCTTTATAAATCTTCTATAATATCCAGAAAATCCCAAAAAACTATGTACCTCAATTTGTGTGCAGGGGGTAGGTATTAAGAGGATTATTTGAATTTTTGCTGGATCTACCTGAATTCCAGTTTTTGAGATGCAGTGACCTAGGATGAGGTCCTCGGTCATCATCATGTGGCATTTCTCATGGCTTAAGCAGAGTTTGGTAGCAATGCATCTTTGCAAGAATTTCTTTAGTGTTTGTAATGCCAGATCGAATTCATCTCCATAGGGTGTAAAGTCATCCATGTACACCTCAAGTCCCTCTGTTATCAAGTCTGAAAAAATGTTGAGTATGGCTCTTTGGAATGTGGCAGGTGCATTGCACAGTCCAAAAGGTAATACCTTGTAAGAAAATGTCCCCGGGGAGCAGGTGAAGGTAGTCTTATCCTAGTCTTCAGGGGCAATTTGGATTTGGTTGTAGCCGCTAAATTCGTCTAGGAAATAGAAGAATTATTTTCCCTGTTGTTCCGAGGAAAACTAGTTTCTTTTCGATCTACTAGTCCCACTACGATTGGTAGCTATCCTAGAAACAAACAATCAAAGTAATTTTTGACTTTTTTATGTATGATAGATAAGAGAGAAGCAAAGGGACTAACCTGGATCTTCTGCTTGACTCCTTGCTTTATTTCTCTCTCCCTTGATAGAGCTTGCACTTCTTCTCCTACTTATTTCGCTCAATGAATACCTATAGGGACAAAGTAACAAAACACCATCAATAAATACAATACAATAGAAAAATCATAAATACATTGAACATACAATAGCATTCACAAATACATGATTGTATGGAGGAAAACTCAAAGAACTTTATTAATAGTAGAAGGGAGAATTACAACTGAGTTGTCTAATCCAGCATCATCCTCCTAGCATCAAAGCCCTCTTCACCTCATGAAAAGAAAGATCACCCAACAATACAATGTCTTTTCTGAAAGACAAACTATCAGCACTTCCTTACAAATTACCAAATTCAAGCCTCTAGATATCTCAGACGAGGGATCCATTTATAGATGTCCACAAGGATGTGAGTCGTCTCTGGGTTTTTTATTAGTGTCATTCCACTTGTTTTCTTGGTTACACTTGGAGATTTCTTAGATCTCTTACTCATCCCTGGGAGAATTCAGAGAGGCAAGTGTCATAGGAGAAGTTTCTGGAAGATTCCATGAGCATCCACTTAGCAAATTGTCTCAAACACTTGTCCATCCTCACTCATCACACCCCATAGAAGGCCTCTTCAGTATGCATCACACATGGCTAGTGTAGAAGTCAGTATGCATCACACCTTGACAGTGGGGCAGTCAATATGGTCCAGTTTTGGCTAGTTATGAGTGGTTTTTCAGGTGGAACTTTTTGGGAATGATGTAATCAGTTGACCATGATATTTTAGGGTATGAAGCAATACTTTTAGGGGTTAAAGAGCCCTTGGTTAATAAACATATAGGATTGGGGTTGCAGTGCCCAAATATGTCTATAACAGTTGCCCCATAAAGCATGAAGTCGTAAATTTTTTGATTTCAAGTGACATGCTTTATCATGAGGATCCGAGGTATTCGAACTGGAAAGTGACCCATATAAGATACAATAAAATACATCATCATCATATTATTTTCATGATCTAGCTAAGGCGGGCATTCCCATGCTCAGCTTTATAAATTCATTTTCATGTACATAGGACAAATAATTGTCTGCAGTTGCAGACTGGTTCTTCTTATGAAGAGTCATCTTCCCTGGCTTAGATCACTATCTGTACAACTTCTATGTACATTTTATGTCTTTATATCCCTGAATATACCACAGCCCAGATGGATGAAACTAGATCTAGGGTCTTCAAACTCGTTCAATCTTCGCCTGATGTACAATTCGATCCATGTGAAAAGATATCCTGAATTCGAACATAGAAAGACATCCCGTGATTACTAGCCAATAATGTAAGCTGTTAACATGCACGAGAGGAATCACCGATAATGATAATGACCCTCGAGGCACTACAATACAATTCACATGGTGTGAATATATGATCCAATGTTGAACACCACGCAAAATCTTTCGATCGAGGCCCATTGATGTAAACCAGTCGCTAGAAGTGAGAAACTTGCCATTGAGGGATGCAAGCTTCAAAGTACTGAAAGGGTTGTTTCTAAGTCAACTTCTTAGATAATGAGTTGATGTCGACAAGAAGTGACTCATCATAGGAGGGCCTTAATGTATCCCACATATACGACATGAAATGAAGCAAATGATTTTCTGTAGGTGAAAACGATCTATGAAACAAGGTTAAGGAATGGCGGTCATGAAAAATGGAGGTTGAAGGTATTGCAGTGGATGAGGCATTGATTAGGTGGTTAATTCTCTGAATGACTTCTCTTGAACATATCGGTGACACTGAGATGGATTGGTAGTGTTAAACCCAAAAAATGGATGGTATGGAGGACCAATGGCGATATGACCAGTGAACGGAATAACCCAGCCCGACTTAATCATGGTGATGGAGTGAAAGTGTCATGTTCAAGAGTGACCTGCTACCATAAAATTCTTGAAGTTTTCTTCCCTTTTTCCCCAGTCATTGTTGACTTGTACCTCTTCATTTTTTTCAAGCTTGAGGAGGATAACATATGCTTGTTCTATAATTTTCCCTTCGGGCAAACTTGTGGCTATGTTTTAGCAAGTTTAGTGACAGTGAAACTCGTTCTTGTTTGGGTGGACAAGTTTGTCGCTATTGTTTTAACGAGTTTAATGGCAAAGACAACTCGGTCATTTTCATGTTTAGAGAGTTTGAAAAGGGACAAAAAGAGAACTCCAGTAGTTACTTTTCGTAGCATAATCCCTTAAGTCTGAAAAAGATTTAAATAATACAAAAGGGATGACTTTTCCGATCACTTTAGTGAGCCTAAAAAGACAAGCGCTTGAAATTTTTCATGAGATAATCCCTCCAGTCTGAAAATTTTAAAATATACAGGAGGGATGGTGCTTCTAATCACTTTAGTGAGCTGAAGAGGCCAATTTCTTGACAATATTTTCATATTTAGCGAGTTTGAAAAGGGTTTAAAGTGGACTCATTTTTTGAGGAATGAGTGGTATCCAGGGTAGCAACTGGTTCTGGGTAATCTTGGGACTTCTCAAAACATGGTGATGTGAAGAGGGTGGCTAACAAGACCACTCATTGCAGCTGTTACTCAAAAAGGTAAACAATCAAGTGGAATTTTATGATCGGCCAAAAGAATGGAGGTGATGGCAGGAACACAACCAAGGCTCAAAGGCTAATGTAATGGCAATCACGAGGGTTAATTACTGAAGGTGGGTTCATTTTTTTAAAGATCTTGAACTCTGGGGTAACATATGCTCAGTTGGCAAGTTCATTTTTTAATGAGCTTGAACCTTGTGGAAACATTGCTCATTTGGCAGGTTTATGTTTTAACGAGCTTGAACCTTGCAGAAACATTGCTCATTTGGTAGGTTTATTTTTTAACAAGATTGAACCTTGCGGAAGCATTGCTCATAAGCTGGGTTCATTTTTTAATGAGCTTGAATTCTGGGGGAGCATATTCTTAGAAGGTAGGTTCATTTTTTAACGACCTTGAACTCTGCGGAAACATATGCTCAGAAGGTAGGTTCATTTTTTAACGAGCTTGAACTCTGGGGAAACATATGCTCAATTGGCAGGTTTATTTTTTAACGAGCTTGAACCTTGCGGAAACATTGCTCATAGCCTTTTTATGTAGGATATAAATGACCAAACTACAAAGCTTAAAAAACAATAAAAAGCTAAGGAACTAAATAGGTTAGGTAAGATGGTTTCATCCACAGTTTAGACAAAACACTTCCTTTGCTTCGTCCGCAGAATAGATGAAGGTGAATGGTGTGTCAGACCAATCACCTATCCTTAGGAATTAAAATACTAAAAAGCTAAAAATCTAAAAGGATAAAATGCTAAAAAAAAATGAAATTGGTCGTTTTTAGCTTGCATAAAAAGGTTTGCATGCCCGCAACATGATGAAAAGGAGAGTCTCTAGTAACCATATGGAAACTTACCATGGTTATGCAGGATGGTTTCGTTTGCACAACAAACAAAACACTTCCTACACTTCATCCACATAATAGATGAAGGTGAAAGGTATCCCAGACCAATCACATAACCTACAGGGAGACCTATTTTTTCAGCTGGGTTTGTCCACAAAATAGATAAGGGTACACAGCCCCTAAGCTTCGTTACATTCACCAGACTACTCGTGGTAATTAGGTGGATGGAATGAAGGTTGAAGAGACACCATTGATGCAAATAGACCATTTAGGGATGATGGTTAACTTGGAGTTGTGTTTGAACCGGGAAATGAAAGTTGGTTAATAAGCTAGACAATTTTGCCTTAATGTGGGAAACACATCACTCGATAGAGTGTTGAAATAATAGCTTCCATGTTGTAAACATAGTCATGTTCGAGGAGTAGATTGTAATCTAATGGTCCTTGCACTACCATCACATTCAAATGAATGGTTTTCCTTCTCAAACTTATTGACAACTTAGGAAGGATCCCTAATGGTTGAGTGGTTCCTTTGTTAAAGCCTGACAAATTCTATGTAACAGACATAAGCGATGGTGAACCAAGTGCTTTACAAGCAGTTGAGGAAAGGATACTCACTGATGCCCCTTCATCTATGATAGTACAAGACACGATAATTTTGTAAACTTGTACTATGATCCAGATTGGTACATTAAAAGGAAGGCGAGATCTTGCTAGTTGATTCCAATCAAAGGAAGTAACTAGACTACTTGGAGGGGGTACAAAATAAACAGTTGAATTAACCCCTTGAGTCACGGGAACTGGGAGATTCTCTTCCTGTTGTAAAGGAACAAGCAGATTTCCCCCAAGTTCATCGGACTCTGAAGTAACAAAAATAATTTGAACAACATCATTCTTACTCTCTTTAGGAGTGGTATCATCTAAAGGTGGATATTCTGAAGGAAAAACTGGTCGACTGCTATTTCTACTTGTTGAATTAGGTCCAATATGGACTCAAAAGATTCACTTTCAACAATATGTGTTTCGACTGATGATTCAGTTAAGTCAGTCGTATTTTCAAATAGTAAAGGACTAGGGGAGAGTTTATTGTATCCAGGTGGAAGTCGCTGTGATGAACCAAGATGGTTATGCAAGACTCTTTTGGCCTCACCAAAAAAGGGACAACGAGGAAGTATATGGTTTCCTTCACATAACACACATGGAACTTTGACTTTTCCTTTTTGTCTGTGGACTTCACTATCACTAGTTGATGGTGTATTATGAACATGATTAGCAGAGGTTGATGACACTAATTGGTGCAAATGGGGGGACCATTCTCTCAAGATCCGAGGAATGCACAGACAATCTCGATGATAATGGTCTCCTCTGCAGATTACGCAAGGATATCTAGGTTTATGAGCTTTAATGTGTTGATTTTCACCAGCTGATGCATCCAAATCTATGGTTGGTTGGTTGTGCCCTTGATAAATTGGATTTTTCTTCTTCTCCTTACCTGTCTTCTTCTTCTTATCCACTTGGTTATTAGCATCACTACTTTCACCAAGCGAAGAGGAAGAAGTGGAGGGAGAAACAAATGAAGAAGAAGGAGAGGGGTCAATTTTAACATCAATTGGATGTTGATTTGATTGCTGAGGAATCACGTTATTTTAAATCACAGAGGTTGAGAATAGCCATACTGGCAGGCCAATAGTAAGTCTTGGAAGGGACAAAGTGGCCATATGAGGTGCACCAATATTTCCCCAAGATGTAAAAGGACTAGGAATCCCCTCCAAATAGATTCCTTGATTAGTGGACTCCATTATCTCAACCTAAGATCAATGAAGGAATAGGGATTTTATTCTGAATTTAAATAAATTTTAATGACGCTTTGACACAACTTTGCTTTTAAAATTTTTAAGAGTCAAGAAAAAGCTAAATATGACTCTAGTCCCCTTCGATTTTTAATGAGCCTGAAGTGACAAGTGCTCAGATGGACCTTTTCTTTTAAGGAGTCGAAAAGGAATGACAGTGACTACTCTGGAGATCTAGATAGAGGGATTACCAAACCAATCGCAAAATTGCAGAATACACCTTGGTGATAAATTAAAGAGAAATTACCAAGGACTTATGTACGACAGTCAATCTTCCTGAATGCTATGTTCAGTGCATTGATATTGATAGGGTGATAGACACGGCTTCCTATGGATAAAGGATATCAACCTATTGTGGTCTCCCAATATATACTCGACGGTATGGGGAGCACAAGTCCATGCTAGCATTTGTCGTATAAAAGAGGAGGAATCACCCAACCTTCGATGAAAAAGATAGTTACTAGATTTTATGACGTTGGAACATGTCTCTAGCCTAGACCTCTAGATGTGTTGCTTTAGGTTCCAAAGCATTGTTAAGTTCATTGAAATTTATTTTAGAGTTGATCTTGTTTATAAGTTTTCCTTTCAAGGTTCACCACGTGATGTATATGTAAAATTCCTTAATATGCAATCTGAAATGATAAACAATCGTTGTTATTTTTAGCAATGAAAATCGTAGCTACTAAGGAAAGAAGATTATGGTTCTTCCAAACAAAGAGCAAAGAGCACACACTAAATGCACTTTTCCTAAATCATTTTTTGCACATAGTCTAAATGCAAATGCAAATGCGTGTATTTTTTTTTCATTCCCTTTAATGTGAAATTTTCCAAAAAGGAAAACTAAGTATAGATTTGAAATATTTTCTTCAAAGCGAAACTTTGACAATTTCTCTTCAAAATGAAAGGAAGACTAAATGACACTTTTCGATTTCAAATAGAGAATGCTTTCGAAACTTCAAGATATCAAAAAATCAAATCAAATACATGACAAAAGTTTAATCGACTGTCCAAGGAAGGAAGACTCAACGACACTTCACTTTTTGATTACAAAATGACAGTTACGACACCTTTTTGCACCAAAACGACAGTTCGATTTAAGAAACTTTTCAACAAAGGGTTGCAAATGATGCAAAAATACAGAAAAACATTTACTAATCCTAATCAATGGAGGCTGAACTATGTAAAGCAAGGAGGCTTCAATAATGAGATATTGTTTGCAAGCAGCAAAACAATTGAACAGAGATGAAAAAAGGACAAAAAACAAAATTTCAAGGAGAGAAATAGGACTACTCAGTCATCGCACCTGTGCTTCAAAGAAATAGGGATTCATCTCACTTGCTACACTCAGGAAGTGCAATGCATACTGGGTTCTAGTGACAAATAATGTGATGGGCTAGGGAGTGCAACTGAGGTGGGTTTTTGGCTCAAATTTGCAGCTGAATTCAGTGAGTTAAGCTGAGCTATTATGGACAGTATAGAGCAAAGTACAGGGGTATGATCTTGGAAGGTTATTGAGCTACCAACAAGGCATCTAGAATGCTTGTAATTTAGATGTTCAAATCATAAACTAAACCAGAGATTGACTAAAGAAGCATTCATCTACTTTACAATTGCAGAGGAAAAGTAGTTCGAAGGCTATCTAGCTAACTTCAGGCTATGTCTATAGTTTATAAAACAAAAAATCAATAACAAACAAACTATTCGATCCCCAGCGGAGTCGCCATTTTGTTTCTGTGAAAATTAGTGTCTTTTCGATCTGCTGGTCCCACTAAGATTGGTAGTTATCCTAGAAACAAACAATCAAAGCATTTTGCGACTTCCTTTATGTATGATAGATAAGAGAGAAGCAAAGGGACTAACATGGATCTTCCGCTTGACTCCTTGCTTGATTTCTCTCTCCCTTGATAGAGCTTCCACCTCTTCTCCTACTTATCCTGTTCAATGAATACCTGTAGAGATAAAGTAACAAAACACCATCAAAGCATCTCAATCTATTATATCATAACCAATGCAGAATAAAAAATACATTGAACATATAATGGCATTCACAAATAACAACATTCACAAATATATGATTGTATGGAGGAAAATTCAAGGAACTTTATTAATAGTAGAAGGGAGAATTACAACCCAACTTTCTGATCCAGCATCATCCTCTAGGCAAAGCCCTCTTCACCTCATGAAAAGCAAGATCACCCAAAAATACAATGTCTTTTCTCAAAGACAAACTATCAACACTTCCTTACAAATTACCAAATTCCACCCTCTAGATCTCTCAGATGAGGGATCCATTTATAGATGTCTGCAAGGGTGTGAGTCATCTCTAGGTTTTTGATTAGTGTCATTCCACTTGTTGTTCTTGGTTCCACTTGGAGATTTCTTGGATCTCTTACTCATCCCTGGGCGAATTCAAAGAGGCAAGTGTCATAGGAGAAGCTTCTGGAAGATGCCATGAGCATCCACTTAGCAAACTGTCTCAGGCACTTGTCCATCCTTGCTCATCACACCCCACAGAAGGCCTCTTCAATATGCATCACACCTGGCTAGTGTAGAAGTTAGTATGCATTGCACCTTGACAGTGGGGCAGTCATTATGGTCCAGTTTTGGCCAGTTCTGAGTGGTCTTTTAGGTGGAACTTTTGGGGAATGATGTAATCAGTTGACCGTGATCTTTTAGGGTATGAAACAACACTTTTATGGGTTAAAGAGCCCTTGGTTTATTGACATATAGGATTGGGGTTACAGTGCCCAAATATGTCTATAACACCTACCAATGTGTCCAAGACTTGGTCGACGAACGGGAGAGGAAAATGATTTTTTTGGGTTTCTTTATTAAGCTCTTTGTAATCGACACATATAGCCACTTACCATTCTTTTTAGGCACCAAAACTAATGGAGAAACCCATTTGCTATTGGATATAGGATAGATGAAATTTAAATCTAATAGTTTTTGTAGTTCATCTTTAGCAACATCTTTAAGGTGAAGGGTTTAACCTCCGTTGAGATTGTTGAATGGGCCTCGCATCTTTCTCTGTATAGATGTGGTGCATGCATAGTTGGGGATCAATCCTTTTCATGTCTGGGTAATCCCAAGCGAAATCCTCTTTATATTTTCTAAGGAGTTGAATAAGCCTATGCTCCTAGTCATAAATCAGGTTTTTGTTAATGTTTAGGACTTTCCCTGGCTCAATTTCAATGGGTTTGTTATAAACAGTTGTTGTTGGTAGTGTTTGGTCATTAATATCCTTTAAGGGATTCAATTTCGTTATCCAGGACTGCTTCGATCATGTGACATTTTATATTGGATATGGTATTTGGTTGGTTAATGTAAGTGTTAATAATGTCATCTTCTATTTGATTCTTAAATTCAAGAGCATCTTCTACAGTAAACGGTGATCGAATGTGTTTTAGTTAAATATGATACAGGTTGTTTTCTAGTTTTTATTATTGTTAGGCTTGGCTGAGCTGGAGGATATAAAGCTAGATTCTTCAAATTACTTCCTCTTGCTATATTCATACTGCCTGTTCGACAGCTTATGTAAGCATTTGTGGTTGCTAGCCAAGGTCTTCCTAGAACTATGGGATGTCCATCTAGCTGGTTTCTAGGATTGATAATCAAGAAATCTGTTGGGTATTCCCAAGAATCTACAGACACAATTACATCCTGTAATGTCCCTTCTAGTTTGACAACTGATTGGTTAGCAATTTTCAGCAACGTCGTAGTTAGATCCAAGGTTGTAATGCCAACATTTTAACAGGTTGTTGTTGTGAGAATATTAATGGCTACTCCTAGATCAACTAATGCATTGGAGAAGGAACATCCATTTATTTGTACTGTGACTATAGGGTTTCCTGGGTCCTCATATTTCACTGGTGTTTCTCTGCTTGATAATAAATCAGAGAAATTTCTGACTATGTGGATGGTTGGGGTTGTTTTTATTTTCCTCTCAGGCTTTTGAGTACACAATTCCTTGATAGTTTTTGCATAAATTAGAATGTCTTGAATAGCCTAGAGGAGGGGTATTTTTACACAGATTTTTTAATTCTCCCAGAAGATCAAAATTGGGATATTCTATTGAGCGAGGTATAATCAATCTCTATAGGAATGGTGGAGAAGAGGTAATAGTTTGATCGTGGCTTTTATGTTTAACCGTATTCTCCACTTGATGTGTTTTCTCTACAGGTAACGGATCTTCTAATTGTATATTTTTATCCCCCTGTGACTCAATTATCTATCCAAACCTTAATTTGAGTTCATTACACTCCCTCAACTCAGCTTCTAGCTCCAATCCTTCAATAATTTGTATAGATTGGACCGGTTTATTGTTGGGATTCGGGTTGGGCTAGGCTGGGAGTTGTGGTCGTAGATTGGGTTGACGGTTCTACTGCAATGTGTAAGGTGCTGGTAGTGTAGGTTGAGGTAGGGGGATTTTTCTTATTGGCTATTTTGTAGGTCTTTGCCAGCTTGACTGCCAGTTCTGGTTTTGTGAAGTGGAGGGTGGCCATTGGGATGGATATGTATTGTTCTGCCAGAATGGTGGAAAGTAGGAGGAATTTGGCCAATCGTTTTTTTGATTTCATTGATTGGATCAAGGTGGCATAGAGAATGGTTGTTGTGACCAACTAGGAAAGGCTGGTTGGTTCTGCCACATATCTCCTGTGTATTGTTGAGAATTATATTGCGAGGGCTGAAAGAAAGAAGATGGGTTAGTAGGCATACTTGTTTGTCGTGCTTGCCATTGGCGACACTGATTTAGCAAATAAACTGGTTTTGTTTCTTCCTATGCCTCCTTGAATACTACTTTTAACCCTGAGAGTGATGGCCAGTTTTATGTAGCATGATCTTTAGTACATATGGCATAGGTTTGTACCGTATCCAATGGGCATTCTTTATGACTATGCTTCTTGCTGCCTTGAGGGAAAAAGATCACCAGGTTCTGTTCTACTTCATCATGCTTCTTCTTGGCTTACATGATGTCTAATTCTGTCATCAAAGTTCCCAATATATCTATTTTGAAATCCTCCAACAGGTTGCCAATTTCTACACAAGTAATGCTTCTGCCAGAGATTTCACTGTCCCTGGTGGTCATATTGCGTTATGCTGGTTTCAATCTCGTACTACCTCTTGAGCACTTGATACACAAATTAATAATGTTGGCATAGTGTTCTTGATATATATCACCTTTACCCATAATATTTAATGTCTCTATCCATTGGTCTTTCTTCCCTTTAATCAGTGTAGTTTTTAGCACATTATCAAGCAATGGCAGAGTTTCGTAGGGAGAACTTTGGAGGTTATATTGAAAACACTCCACATACTCTTCCAACATTTCACTAGGTCTTGCTACCATTTGGAATATTTCATCTTTTAGTTCCCTAGATCTCCAATAGTCTTGATATTTTTTAAGGAAAGCAGTTTTCATTTGATCCCAATCTTTTATGGTGCCCCTACCTAATCCCATAAATCAACGCAAGGCTGCTCCATTTAACGTAGAGGGAAATAGCTTCAGTTTCTGGGGGTTAGTGGTGTAATCATAACCCCGACATAATACATCAAATTCAAACAGAAATGCATCTAGATCCTCTGATGTGAATCCATGAAAGATGGTAATATTTTGTATAGGGATAGATTTCATGGGTGCATTGACAGCTGTGTCAACGATAGGATATTGTAATGTAGAGGTTTGGGGTGCTTGTGGGTTATTGGCCATTTTATCAAATATATGCCAGTACCCTTCCGGGATCTCTAGAGCTAGAGAGTTATTCCTAGGATGACTAGAAGGGGTGGGAATGATCTTAAGAGCACTCCCTTGGATTGGGATACTGAGTTTCCTTTGCTCAATTACTACCTGAGGGGATCTTGGTACCTCTGTTTCCCCTATTTCTCCTCATCCTTCACGAATATTACAAGAATTCACTTCTTATGAGGGACTTGGGCATGAATTTTCAATATCTTGAAAAATTTTCTCATTCCTTCTGTTTTACTGTGGACCTCAGTGTAGGCTACAGATGGTGAGCCTATGGCCCGAAGGGAGACAGTGGGTTGTCTGGAAGCAATGATTCGGGGACCTACTGATGGCTAAGATTCAGCTTTCTTTAAGATGTCGTCGATGAAATTTGATTGTCCAAGGGTCACCTGTCCCTTAGATTTTTCAGATTTTGGATGTGGAATTGGATTGTTTTCAGGTCTTTTCTTCTTAGTCATTCATGCAAAAAATTCAAATGTTTATTTCTACCTTAAGTTCCTAAAAATTATGCTGGAAAAAGGGAGGGAGCATGAATTTTACTTGCTCCATACGTAGGTTCTTACCTTCTGTTTTTAATACCCATTTCTTTCTTAACAGATAAACATCAAACACCTATTTCACGTTTCTATAATTGTGCTAAAAAGCAGGCAGAGGAACAAGCACATTACTTTCTCATTACATAGGTTCTTACCTTCCGTTTTCAATACCCAATTCTTCCTCAACAACAATTATCAGATATACATCACTGTTTGTAAATGGCTACACTCTCCTTGAAAACTGTGCCAAAATGTTGGCTAATAAAGGGTGCCTTTTAAAACTCCTAATTATCCCACATTAATCATCAACTCAAGCAAGTCCTCTTATTTCAGGAGTGTACACAGTATGTGGTCACTATTAATTCAGAGAGTAATGTTTCCTAAATTTTAGTATACATCTTGACACAAGAATAAATGGATGCATCTAATAAACTCAAATTGTAATTATTAAAGGAAATATCAAAGCTCAATCTTGTACTAAAATCAAATCTTATAGCAATTCAAGTAACAACATCATCAGCTGAGAGCACAGTAACAATAACTCACCTCTTCTTAGTTGATTCAATCTAAACTATACTAAATTTCTATAAAGTAATCAAGATAGGAATGATATCAATTCTGAGAGTCTAATAGCAATAATCAAACTCTTACAGATGATTAAATCAATGCGATGCACTATCTAGATAATTCACGCTATAATAAACAAAACTCAAATCAAATGATAGTGTTGTAAAATATAAATACAACATACACTACTTGAATATAAGAAAGTAATGAACAACTAATAAAGTGAACTCACAGAAACAAGAAATTAACAAACCAACCAAACTTTAGAAGAATCATAAATATAACACAAGAAAGTAGTTAAAACCACCAAAGGTCGAGCCCTTAGCCGCCAGCGAACACTGCTAAGCTACTTCAATATAAAGAGATGGAATAACAACTTAAATTATATATTAATCATCGAACTTAAGTAGCATCACAATATAATTGTTGGCATTATGACACAGGCATGGAACTATGGCACAAATATTGTCCTTGATGGCAACTCACTTGAAAATTACTCAGATGACCGTTCAGGCTCAGAGGCTCTCAGAATAAAGGAAAAGGAGGTATACGTAGGTTCCCATCGACTAAGCTGCGTATACATGTGGATTCACAAACCGAAAGGCGCGTATGCGTATACATGTACTTTCATGCTTAGAAAAGTGCATACAGTTTGGAAAACTTGTTTTTTGGTCCTTGGTATTTGGACCTATGGTTTCTGGACCATGGTATCTCGTCCGAAGTGTTGAACCCAAGTATTTAGACCTAGGTATTAGTTCTAATGGTTACTCAATACCACTAAGCTCTAGGAGAAGGATAAGTTCTATTGACGGGTCAAGATCTTAAGGCTTGAAGAGAAGTATCTTTGTGTGATTTTGATCTGTTATATTTGGCACATGACTTGACCTATAAATCTGATGATTTGGGTATAACTGATGTCTGAATATTTGAAAACGATAAATTATCTTTTATATATATGTACGCAAGTTTAGCATATCAAAGGCACGTATACACGTTGGTTCGGTAATTGAAAACCGCATATACGCAGGTTTTACATAATATAACAGCATATGCAAGCATGTTCTACATATTGAAGTAGTGTACATCTCATAAAATATGTTTTAGCTACTTTTGTTTATTGCTGCAATGTTCTGGGTTCAGGATTGGTTTCTGGTTACTGTTACTGTATTCTGGTTACAACATTCAGAGAAGTGATTGTTTGATTCAGTTTTGGTTAGTGTAAGGGAGATTGATTGATGCAGATATATTTTGACGTTTAATTGATGCTATTAATGGATCCAATCTAAAAATTTATGAAACGT
Source organism: Pinus tabuliformis (assembly GCA_031772625.1). NCBI lineage: Eukaryota > Viridiplantae > Streptophyta > Pinopsida > Pinales > Pinaceae > Pinus > Pinus tabuliformis. The sequence continues at coordinate 823,641,765 of CM062808.1, forward strand.
GGTCCCTGGAGGAAAAGAGAAGGTTGTAGCCTTCTGCAGGTAGAATCCTACATACTGATATAAGACTGCACCAGTACAGAAACATTGTAAAAAGAAGTTTCTTATGAAAAGAAGATAGAGACGAATTGCAACAGGTGGTTTTCACCCACATTGGGTTTCCATCTTATATCTTGTGTTTTTGTGTGTGAGTGTTTGCTCTGTTTTACTGTACCTTGTTACTGTTTAGATGGTTTTGATGCACAAATTAATGATCAACATTTGGAGGATAAATTAAATTATAAGTCTGTAGGTTACACGCTAGTTTCCTTAACTACAGTTGCGTATATATGCATTTTTCACTAATTGAAGTAGTGTATACAAATCTGATTGTGAAATGAAAAATAATTGACTTGCCAATAGTGATTCACCCCCCCTCCCAGTATTATTTCCAACAATTGGTATCAGAGCAGGTCCTTCAGAAGAAGCTTGATCACTTGAATGAAGATCTATCATCATGAGCAACTATGAAAAAGAGGCATCCATCAGGGCACCAATTTTTGATGGGAGAAACTTTGTCTATTGGAAGGTAAGAATCACAACCTATCTTCAATCTCTTGGAACAGAAGTTTGGGATATTGTGGAAGGAGGATACACATTTCCAGTAGAAACTCCTACAGATACAATAGGTAAAAAGCAGTATGAAACAAATGGAAAAGCTATCAATACTCTATTGGGGAGTCTATCACAATTAGAATTTGTCAAGGTTATGTAGCTCAAAACTGCCAAAGAAATATGGTACAAGATTGTTCTAAGCTATGAAGGAGACAATCAGGTAAAACGTGCAAAACTACAATCTCTCATAATTCAATATGAAACTCTCAAAATGCACAATGATGAAAGTGTAGCTAATTATTTCCTATGTATAGATGAGATTGTTAATTGCATGAAAAATTTTGGTGAAGAGATAAAAGAAGTTACTTTAGTTGGAAAGGTTCTAAGATCCTTGTCTTCTAAGTTTGAATCAAAAGTTTCTGCCATAGAAGAAAAGTAGAATCTTTAGAGTATTACTATGTCACAGCTGCACAGAATCCTATCTACTTTTGAAATGAGAAAAGGGGGTCCATCAGACATGAGAGAAGCCACATTCAAAGCTTCAAGAAAAAGAGAATACAATGAGTCAGAACATACATCAGAAGGAGAGGAAGAATGAAATTTTGTCAAAAACCTTCAACGGGGTTCTGGAAGATTCAGAGGTAAGTTATCCTTTAAATGCTTTGCTTGCGGAAGATTTGGCCACTATGCTATCAAATGTATTCATAAAGATAACTTTGATAAAGGTAAGTAACCAACTAAATGGAATAGAAAATAGAGCGTAAGTAAGAAGAGCTATTATACACATAAAGATAGCAATGGACTTTCAAATAGTGATGAAGATGAACATGGTAATGATTATAGACTTTTGATGGCTTTTGAAGATGATGATTTCTTGGATGTTATAGATGAAGATGATCTCTATGAAGAAATTTCTAAACTGAAAATTTGTTTAGAAGAAAAGAGTATAATTATAGATACTCTGACATTCCAACTTGCTAAAAGGGAAAAATACAATGAAAAGTTATAATGTGAAATTGTGGGACTTAGAAAAGATATTGAGAAAACTAAAGCTCTTAATCTTAGATTTGCTGAAGGATCTGAAACTTTAGATGAGATTATCAAAGTGCAACATTCTCCTCTGATAAAATTAGGTCTTGGATATACAAAAGAAGCATCTCAAGCAAAGAAGCCATCCACCTCCAAAATTTATCTTCAGGCAGCAAGGAGAAGTGGACATGTTGACAATCGTCAGCAAAGGCATAAAGTGGATCATCGGTAAATCGAGGTCAATCTACTTCAAGGATTAACAGAAGCTACAACCAACCGCAAGTAAATCATTCCCAATTTTCTTCAATAATGAATGTCAATGGAAACTACAATCACTTGGTCAGTAGATTTGATAATCACGGGAATTTCTTTAATGGCCAATGTTTCTCATGTCATAACTTTGGACACAAAGTTGCTCAATGTGTTGCCTACAAGACTGTCATGACTAGGGAAACACAAAATCAATGGAGTATGACTGGGATCATGAAGAGGACCTACAATAATTTTTCTGCTCTTAAAAATGAAATAGAATGCTCTATTTGTAACAACTTCCATCATGAAGATTCTGAATGCAGGAGTAAGTTTTCACAAACATCTCAGAAGGAGCAAGCTTCATTGGGTCCCAAAACATGGAGAAAGAAAGAATCGTAAACAGAAAGATGTGGTATAGCCTTATATGCAAAATGACAAGAAAATCAGTGGTACATCGACAGTGGATGCTTGAAACATATGACAGGTGATAAAGAAAAACTTCAGTCATACAGTGCCTTAGAAAAGGAAAGGAAGGTCTCATTTGGAATGACACCCCTACACTCATAAAAGGTAAAGGCTCTATTCTTTCAAAATAAAAGGTCAAGGCTGGAAATGTTATGTATGTTGATGGCTTAAAGCATAATCTATTGAGTGTTAGTCAAATGTGTGATCAAGGAAATGATGTAGTATTTCGATCAAATGGATGTATTGTTTGTGAGCTTGATACAGGAGAAACAATGATCAAAGGCACAAGAACTCCAAATAATTTATACATACTCAAGGGAGGACAACAAAAATGCTATCTAAGCAAAAAATTATGAACATTGGCTATGGAACAGAAGATTGGGGCATCTGAGCTTCTCTCAGATAAGGAAAGCATGGAAATATTAGGTTGTTCAAGATCTTTCTGACATCAGAATTCCAGACAATACAATATGCAAATCATGTTAGTTTGGTAAGAAAACTAGAACACATTTCCTTGAAAAGGAAGGATCATCTAGTAAGCCACTTGAACTTGTCCATACTGATTTATGTGGTCCATCAAGGAAAAGGTCACCTCGAGGAGAAGAATATTTATATTGTTCATTGACGATTTTTCCAGGATGCGTTGGATAGGACTTTTGAAGCATAAAGAAGAAGCTTTTGAAAAGTTCAAAGCTTTCAAAACCTTGGTCGAAAATGAATAAAATCACAAAAGCAAATGTCTCAGGTCTGATCAAGGAGCGGAATTTACCTCAGATGAATTTTTTGACTTTTGTGAAGAACATGGAATAAGAAGGGAATGTTCTACTACAAGGACTCCTCAACAAAATGGTGTGGTAGAAAGGATGAATAGAATGCTTCAACAAATGGCTCATGCTATGCTTGATGAGTCTGGAACTCCTGCAACCTTCTAGGGTGAAGCTACATTTGTTGCCGTTACTATTCTAAATGAAACAAACGTCCGAGTAAACAACACTCAAACTCCTCATGAGCTTTGGTATGGTAAGATTCCTACTGTAAAATAATTGAAAGTTTTTGGAAGAAAATGTTACATCAAAAGGACTGATGAAAGGCTTAGCAAGTTTGAACCTAGAGCAGATGAAGGCATTCTCCTTGGTTACTCTTCCTGAAGTAAAGGATACAAGTGTTACAATAAAATACTTGGTAAAATTGTTGAAAGTATTGATGTGGTGATTGATGAAGTAGGCAACTATCCAAAACAGATAAAAACCGAAGATTTTAAGGATGATGAGGACTATCCTTCGACTTCAAATTAGGCTAATGATGAAGAAGAAACTTATGAGGCACCAGAAGAACAAATAAGGGTAGAATAAAAAAATCCATCTAGGTACGTCGAGAAGAACCATCCAGAGACTCAAATTTTGGGGCGGAAAGAGGTAGGTGTACAAAAAAGAAGAACTATTATAGAATATTTAATCTATCTAGCATTTCTCTCCTCCGTCAAACCACAAAATATAAGTGAAGCATGGAAGGATGAATGTTGGGTCAAGGCCATGAATGAAGAAGCCATGAGTAAAACGTTTTCTTTGGTGATGCAGAAAGAATTTGAAATGTCTCTGCTTGGTGAGCTCACATACCTTCTTGGTTTGCAAGTCCAACAAAACAAAGATGGTATCTTTGTATCACAAACCAAGTACCTCAAGCAGGTCTTTAAGAAGTATGGCATGGAAGAGTCAAAACTAGTATGTACCCCTATGAAAACAGGATGCAGCCTCAGTGCAAATGGTGAATCAATAGCAGAACATCAACCAACCTATAGATCCATGATTGGTAGTCTGCTCTATCTAATAGGTACCTGACCAAACATCATGCATGCTGGTGAGCTCCAGTATTGTAGCAATAATGCTACAACTCCTGGGGCTTCCTGTCTCTTAATTTTATCAACCCGGTAGTTCGTACAAACTTGGAAGCGACGGTGCTGTATGCACAAGTACTAGCCCTTGTCGCAGCTGTCACTTGGTCAGCTGGCACAAGTCCGCTAGGGCTTAAGCCAACTTCTATAGGCTCACAGAAGAAGCTTTATCAATGATGGACGAAAGTTAACTTCAAAGAAAGGCTACTCTACTTGACAAACTGAATCAAAAGCAACTTAAAGCATGTAAATCTATGAAACCCTAATTTAACTAGTCTATCCTCTATAATGCAAAGAATGTGGGTGCAACTCTTATGAATGCTGTCATTGCCTCTAACAAGTATGAATGCATGGGTCTAAGCTACTGGCATCATGAGAAATGTGTTTTTGTGTTTTTCCTTCAAGTGTGTGGAGTGATTGTGACCTTGGCCTAACTAGGGTTTGATTGTGCAGGTGGGATGGAGATGGAAGGAAAGTGTGGGACAGGTTGGGGAGGCTTGGAGAGGTTCCTAAGGATCCTCAGCACCCATCCACAGAGGTCCCTCACGTTCAGAAGCTCGGCAATGAAGTGAATGGCCTCCTACAGGAAGGCTGCTGGGAATTCTACAGGATACTCTGTTTTCTACAGGATGGCTGTGCACGTCTACAGGATGGTTGGTCGTGGAGATTTTAGGAGTGGATGGAGTGTTGGAGTGGTGTGGGAGGCTAAGGGAGATGGAGATGGACCTAATGATGTCTTAGGAAATGGCAAGTCAGACGAAGGAAGGGTGCATGCAATGGGTCGATGTTTTGGAAGGGTGAAATCAACGAGAGTGAAGGAAATGGAGCGGTACGTGGAATGAGAGAGTTGGAGGGCAAGTGAGTGAGGTAGAGGATGAATAGAACTTGCAGGTGGATGGAGAAAATGACGAAGGAAGTGGCTTGAGAAAGAGCAGCGTAAATGAAACAAATGACCTGTGCATCAAAACAAGAGATTCATTAACCTATTATGCCATGAAACCTACAAATCCGAAATGGAAAACAAGAAATGAAACTAATGCGTGAGAGTGCAGTATGGATCAATGTCGAGAATATATGAATGGATTTTCAATAAAAACGTTCATGTGGCAACTTGCATGGAGATGAAACGACTGCTGTTCTTTTTGGTGGCTGATCATGGTCTACACCCCAATCCCAACGGTGAGATGGCAGTGAGCCTTTTGCAACCTGTTTTTGATGGAGCTCCAAGAGATTTATTCTACCAACCTATCAAACTCGAATACTGAAAGTAAAGCATCATACCAGTCCTATCTATGCTAATGAAAACAACTAAACCAACAAGCTGGAAATCTGAATTGCATAGGAAACTAAACAAACTCAAGTGCTGGAACTAATGGTAAATGCATTACAACACGGAGGAGGACTATGGCTCTCAGGTTGGGCCCTCACCTGAGAGCTATAGCTCCTTGAGAAAACTCAGAACTAACTCAAAAGTGGCCTTCTTTATTCATAATCTGATAACATGCCAAATTGGCTTACAAAAGAGAACGAAACTTGAGCTGTGCTCCAAAATTACAATAGTAATACGAGAGTTTCAACAACCTAACCAAGGCTAAGGCTTCTATACTTATACAAAACGATGCTCCAACAGATATCCATGATTCTAGGAGCTCGGCTGTTCAATCTATAGTTTAACTGCTGATCCTGTAGGATGGTCATAAATGCTGTTTCCTGTAGAGCAGTTTTGAACTGCTGTTCTTGTAGAACAACTGGCCGTGTATTAAGCTCGGAGGGAGGCTGAAGTGGGCTCGGAGTTCTTGGTGAGGATCACGAGGAATGTCCCCCAAAACCGTGGACAACCTCTCCTTATGTCAGCAATGCCAACTCGTTGTCTCCTTGCCACCTTTTCGTTGTCTTTTGCTCCCTTTTAATGCCAAAACCTGGAATCACAATGCATTAGCTACGTGGATAAAGTGCCTATCCTTTCTCCTACAAACAACATGAATAAACTAAGAAGTGTATGCATAAACAATAAAAATGAATGGTTTGAGCAAGCAAAATAGGCCAAAAATGAGCCCAAATTGTACCAAAATTGGGGCTCATCATCACCCCCCAGCTGAACCATTTGCTCATCCTTGAGCAACCTTGCCCCTGCTCCTTGTCCTTGGCCGAGGACTCGGGACCGGAACAGGCTGTTTCTTTTCTGCTTTTGATGGTCCTGCCTTTTCTGCCCCTGATGGTGATGAGGGTGATGCTTCCTTCCCTTTTTCTATTTCCTTGAGTCGGGCTTCAGAAGGCGACTGGCCTATCTTTCGTGTCCAGGAAGTTATTTTTGGGCTCCCTTTTTCGGGGGTAGCTGATTGTTTAGAGGGGGTTCTTGAAATGGGTGAAGTAGGTACATCCCCTGAAGTGGTATGGCCACTGGGTGAAGGCTGTGGCTTGCTTGGGGACATCCTCTTGCTTCTCGTGGCTTCAGGTGGCAGAGGGGTCTCCCTCTCCCTTTTCTCTTTCGGTTTTGGAGGAGTGCTGAGGACAGCCAGTGCCGCTACTGCCTCCTTATCGAGGATGTCAGCCTTCTCTTTCTTGTGTTTTGCTTTCTCGGAGCTCCTTGTAGAGGGCCCCTCCTTTTTAAATTTCAGGCTTCCTGTGGAAGACCCTGCTTTGCCCGCTTTCGGGCCTCCTGTAGAAGATTCCTTCTTTGTCTTCGGGCTCTCTAGAGGAGGTTGTTTTTCAATGACCTTCGGGCCTCTTGTAGGAACCCCTCTTTCCAGCCTAGTGATTCTTGTAGGAGCCCCTGTCTCCGTCTTCGGGCTTCCTGTAGAAGCCTGTGGTTGTACTGTCGGGCTTCCTGTAGAAGCCTTTATCTCCATCTTTGGGCCTCCTGTAGAAGCCTGTTTCCCAGCAATTTCCGGGCTTCCTGTAGAAGCCTTGGTCGTTGCTCTTGGGCTTCCTGTAGAAGCCTGCTCCTTACTGATCTTCGGGCTTCCTGTAGAAACCTTTGCCTTTGTTTTCGGGTTTCCTGTAGAAGCCTGAGTTTGCATTTTCGGGCTTCCTGTAGAAGCCTGTGATTGCGTTCCTGCAGATGCAATTCTCACCACCTTCTCTTGCCTTGTTGCGTGGCTTTTGCATTTGGCTTTGACTGCAGAAGCTGACGAGGTGCTTGGGCTGGCAGGGGCCACCTCAGCTTTGACTGCCCTGCTCTTCAACCTTTGTTCTCTTGCTGATAGGATGACGGTGTCCTCTTTGACTTTGTCATCTTCTCCCTCCTCCTTCTTCTTTCGTTCCTTTTTCTGTGCTGGAGTCGGAACTTTTTGGCTTTTTCCTTTCTTACTCCCGGCTGCCGGCTCGTCTTCTTCTCTGTTAGAGGATTCCGCTTCTTCAAGCAACATTTTTACGTTCCCCGTTCTTGATAAGTTCCTAAATGATTCCCAAGCGAGGGGAACTTTATATGAGCGGAGAGCATCCTCCACGAGGAGCTTGACTAGCCCATGGTGGGCTATCTGGTCCGGAATTCCGTCCTTGAGCTTGGTGGAACACTCCATTAAGGATTGTAGTAGAAAGTAAGGAATGCTCAACCTCTGTGCTGCAGGGAGGTCAATCTGGTGTCTTAGTTCGTTAAGCAGCCTGAAGTGATACGCATATACAATGCTATATCGGCCCTCACAGGTGATATATTTCATAATTTGTAGACTGACTTCGTTCCATGGCGGCAACAGGCTTGCCCTTTTGACTCCATTTTTGTCTTCGGTGAATGACTCTTCCGGTGGGAAGAACTCCTTCTTTGCTTGCTGGCTCTGCTTCCACTCTTCTTTGTCCCGCGGCAGACCCATGGGCAACTCTGTAATCCGACTGATATGCTCGGGGGTGAGTTTGAGGCTGAGACCTATGAAGGTTACCGTGGCCAACGTCTGTGATTTAGGCTGCAGAGCCTGCAAAAATTCCTCGGCTACTTCCTCATCGTAGCCCTGTAGTTTATCACAGAAAGGCATCCATTGTGCTCTAGTGAAGAGCTCAACCACTGCCGGGTTTCTCCTTAATGCATTTGAATTAGTGGGATCTCGCCTGATAAACCCGCCAGGCATGATGAACACAGTGTTTGTACCAGAGGTGGTGGATACACAGGAAATTCGGTCTTAAAGACAGAACATGCAATGAATTTTCAGACCACAGTGTGATTATACAGCTATCCTGTAGGAGCGATAGTATAGGCACGGCAAACCAAAATTTTTTTATGACCACACTGTGACTAATTGCCTTGCCACCTTTTAAAAAACCAATTGCGGAAGGAGTTGCAGGGTTACCTCTTTTCTGCCACCTTTTTTTTTACGTGAAGACTTCACCTTCCTGTAGAGCCGCGTGCCTGTAGAAACTGCTTCCTGTAGGACGGCGTTCCTGTAGGAGCAGTGTGCAGGCTTCGGGAAGAGCTTTTAGCTGGCTGGCGGTCGAGAGGTGCTTTACTAGCATTCAGGTAGCCGAGAGCTCGGCGTGTCAACATGCAGAGGTAAGCAGAGGATCTACTCGAGTTTTGAAGTGAGGTTGATGGAGATACACGCATAATCGAGCCGATTAGATTTTGAATCGGCGCAGCTCGTGGCGCGGGGGTGAGCTATCCCCGCCGGACCGTTGGGTGACGTCACCCCTCATCCGCCTGCACATTCATTTGTTGCTGCATTCATTCCCACACATCTGCCGCCGCCCTTTTCGGTTAAACTTCGCTTCTCGGTTGACGGGACTGATCTTCACGTGCTTGCTGCGTGTGTCTCTCGTCGTGGCTGCCACCTCGTCCTCTGACTATCCCTTTACTAACCGACGTGGCCCATCACTGGCCTTTAGGCCGCTCAACCATTCACCTTTATGCCATGCAAAACAAATCGAAGTAATAATCATGCAGTTTGATGGAGAGAAGGATTAGAACACTTACCTGCGCGCGGCTGCACATGATTTCCAGAATTTTTTAGCGATGGATCCACCTGCCGCATGTGGCTGCACATTCCTGTAGGCTCGTGGTTACAGGATGCTGGCGATGGAGTGGATGGATCTGCGTTCATGCGCCCGTGTTTGATCTCAGATGGCGGTGCTGTGAACGGTCTTCACTTGAGCAGGTTGAACTGTTACAGGATCCCCGCGAGGGGTCTTGTCACCGTTCTTTCTTCTCGGGTGTATGCTGCATGCTGGCGGTTCTGGCTTCTCGATCATGATCCCAGCGCTTCTGATGTATCAACATGGATGTGGTATGGTTCTCGGTGCTTAGTTTCTCTTTGACAGGTGCTTTCTCACGAGAACTGATTACTTTGGTGTGCTGCTGCAGGGATCTGGGTTGCATGGCGACGAGGGTGGTGGAGGACGATAATGGCAATGTTCAGGGGTGCCATCATTGACATGCATGCATTCAATCCACTCCTCAGTCGCTAGATCTTCATTTGAAACACATTTCGGCCATCGTAACCTTCTACAGGAAGTTTCCTGTAGAACACAGAGCTTCCTGTAGAAATTTGGCACTTTCCTGTAGAAGATCCACGTCTTCCTGTAGGAAGACTGTCTGTTCCTGTAGAAAAACTGTATCCTCCTGTAGAAGATCCAAAGCATGATAATAACTGCACATACCTTAAAAACATTGCTGTTCTTGGAGGAGGTGCTGATGACATCCTTTGCTAGCATGATGAAGGCCCCTGGCTTGGAGTGGAGAGGCTTCTTCTCCTCCATAGAACATCTGCATGCAAACCTTTTTATTGTGCTGATTGTTTTTTTTCTCTTTTTTCTTTTTTTTTTTTTTTTTTTTTTTTTTTTTAGAAAGACAATAGGAGTGCCTCGATGAGGTTTTCACCCCCACTGCCTGCCTTGGGTGCCTCAGAGAGGTTTTCACCCAAGGATCTTTATTTTCCTATTTTTTCTTGAAAGACAATAGGAGCGCATCAATGAGGTTTTCACCCCTACTGCCTGCCTTGGGCGCCTCAGAGAGGTTTTCACCCAAGGATCTTTATTTTTCCCTTTTTTTTTTTTTTTTTTTTTTTTTTTTTTTTTTGTGTTTTAGATCCTTCAGGGTATGCCCAAAGTGGATGCAGAACCCTTCTCTATGACCAAAATAGATTTCTCCATAGTGCTGATAAACTCTTGTCTTGAGAGAGGTCTTCTATAGATCTTCAATCGGTGCCCATTTACAAGCATGGGAATGGATTCCTCATCAATGGTTCGAATGAGGACAGATCCATTGTCATGGCACTATTCCACCACATATGGTCCTAGCCATCTGGTTCTCAGCTTCCCCTTGAAATCTTTGAATCTGGAATCATACAACAAAGCCCAATCTCCCGGCTGAAATTGCTTGTCATGGAGATGTTGGTCATGCCACACCTTCCTCTGAAGTTGAACCACCTCTGAGTGAAGGAGGGCCTGCATGCGGTGTTCATCCAGTCCATTCAGCTGCAATAGCCTTTCTTGCTGTGCATGGCTGAGATCTAGGTCCAGCTGAGCTGCCAACCTCAAAGTGTTATACTCAAATTCAATGGACAGCAAAGCTTTCTTCCCATAGACCAGCTCATAAGGTGTGAAACCGGTGGTGGTCTTCCAAGTGGTGTTGTAAGCCCATGTGGCTTCAACTAGGCGATCTGCCCAGTCTTTTCTGCTGCTGTCTACCACTTTGGTCAAGATCCCTTCTAGAGCTCTATTGGTGACTTCCACCTGCCCATTGGCTTGAGGATGATAAGGGGTGGAAGTCCTATGCTTGATCTTGTGATGAGCCAATAGATCTTCAACCAAGTTAGAGGTGAACTGGCTCCCTTGATCGGTCACCAGCTCTCTTGGGTAGCCAAACTTGTAGAAGATGTTCTCTCTTAAGAACTCAACCACCTTTTCTTCAGTTGCTGCTTTGATTGCTTTAGTCTCTGCCCACTTTGTCAAGTAGTCAGTACACACTATGATGTAGGATCTTTGCCTCGAAGAGGGATTGATTGGGCCCACAAAGTCCATGCCCCACTTCTCAAATGGCTCGAGAGTCACTTGAGGTTGGAGAGGCATCTCATCCCTTTGGGTCGGTTTCCCCATTCTTTGGCATTGGTCACACTGGCTAACATATCTTCTGACATCTTGATGAAGTGTGGGCCAATAGTAGCCTGCCTGCAGGATCTTGAAGGAAGTTCTCTTTGCCGCAAAATGTCCTCCACAAGGCCCATCATGACAGGTGAGGAGAATGTCAAAGACTTCCTCCTCCCTTACACAACGCCTTAAGATCTGATCGGGGCCAAGCTTGAACAGGTTGCCCCCAATCCATGTAAATGAGGCACTCTTTCTGATGATTTTGCTCTTCTCTTTTGAAGAGAGGTGCGGAGGAAACTGAGCTGAAACGAGGTAGTTTGCTATGTCAGCAAACCATGGAGAGAGTACTGAGATAGCAAACAGATGCTCATCAGGCATCTGGTCATCCACCGTCCCATCTTCATCTGCAGACAAATCCAATCTAGACAAGAAGTCAGCAACAACATTTTCTTTTCCTGGTTTATCAACAATGGTTAGATCAAACTGCTGCAATAAAAGTAACCATCTAATAATACGAGCATTCACATCTGGTTTATTCATCAAGTATCTAATAGCAGCATGGTCAGTATGTACAAAAGTCTGGTAACCAGTAATGTAATGTCGGAACTTGTTCAGTGCATGAACCACAGCTAAGAATTCCTTCTCGGTTACAGTGTAATTCAGCTCTGCTTTGGACAAGTTTTTGCTAACGAAGTAAATGGCATATGGAAGTTTTTGCTCAACTTGTCCTAAGGCTGCACCTATGGCTTTGTTCGAGGCATCAGTGTGGATGTGGAAAGGTAGGGCCCAGTTTGGACCTCTTAGGATTGGAGCTGACACTAACTTGTCTTTTAATTCATTCAAACTCTTCTGACAATCGTCAGTCCAATTAAACTCCACATCTTTTGCCAACAAACCAAACAACGGTGAGGCTAACTTGCTGAAGTCTTTAATGAACCTCCGGTAGTATCCTGCTAATCCCAAGAAACTCCGGACATCCCTTACTTTTTGAGGAGGTGGAACCCTCTTGATGAGAGCAATTTTGTTAGGATCCACCTGCAATCCTTGAGAAGAAATGGTATGGCCTAGCACTGTCCCTTCAGTCATTAGGAATTCACATTTCTCAGGGCTAAGGGACAAGTTCATCTCGATGCACTTGGTTAGGACCTTTCCGAAGTTGGACAATGCTTCCTGGAAGTTGGCCCCATAAGGGGTAAAGTCATCCTTGTAGATTTCCACTGCATCATGGACCAACTCCGAGAAGATGCTCAATACAGCTCTCTGAAAAGTAGCAGGAGCATTGCATAGCCCAAAGGGAAGGACTCGGTAGGCAAAGGTACCCCAAGGACAAGTGAAGGTGGTCTTATCTTGGTCTTCTGGGCTGATTTGGATTTGATTGTACCCGCTGAACCCATCCAGGAAAGAGAAGAACTTCTTTCCTGCCAGTCCATCCAACACTTGATCTATGAAGGGTAGAGGGAAATGGTCCTTCTTGGTAGCTTTGTTCAGCTCCCAGTAATCTACACAGATCCTCCACTTCCCATTCTTCTTGGGAACCAACACCAGAGGGGACACCCATTCACTATCTGAGATGGGGTAAATGAATCCGGCGTCCAACAGTTTTTGCAATTCTTCCTTGACAATGTCCTTAAGGGCTGGATTCATTCTCCTCTGGGGTTGCCTAACTGGTTTACAATCCTCTTTGATGTATATATGATGGGTACAGACTGAGGGGTGGACTCCTTTCATCTCCTTATAGCTCCAAGCAAAAGCATCTAAGTGGCTGGCCAATAGGCTACACAACTCCTTCTCCTGGGAAGGAGACAGAGAGGAGCTGATCTTTAACGCTCTCTCAGGGCCGAACTCCACACTTTTGACTCTGGGAGTTACAGGGCTGGTTGTACAAAGGTCCACTAAGGGGCTAGCTTGGGCATCCTCCACCAACTTCTCTAAAGATAGTGCACTGGAAGGTGGATTCTGGATCAGGGTCTCAATTAAATCATCCTCGGTAGGAGAATTTCTTCTAGCGGTATCTAGGGTGCACAGAGGTGCAGAGTACACCTCGTCTTCCTCTCCGTCCTCCAACCAGAGTGGTAAATCATGCTCTAAAGAAGGTTGGGCAGGAGGGTATAGGACTAGCTGCTTGGACATGGGACCATTTTTGATGGTCATGTTCCCTGCCCGACAACTTATGTAAGCATCTGCAGTAGCTAACCAAGGCCTCCCTAAGATGAGAGGATATCCAGTAATCTTGGCCTTTGGTTGCAGGACCAGGAAATCTGCAGGGTATTCCCAAGAATCAATTGGGACCAAGACATCCTCCACAATCCCTTCGGGAGTCACGGTGGAGCGATCTGCTAACTGCAGTACTGTCGAAGTCTTTCTCAAGGAACCCTGAAGATTGAGTTTAAGCATGGTATCCCTGGTCATCACATTGATGGCTGCCCCCAGATCAATCAAGGTGTGGGGGATAATGGTGCCATTGATATGTACATCTACTACAGGACTTCCAGGATCTAGGTATTTTGGGCAGATGACTTGTCCTAGCATAAGGTCAGACAGTTGTCCTATGACGTTGATAGTTGAGGCATCTTTCTTCCGTCTGCCTGGGTGTTTGAAACACTTCTCCTTAATCAGCTTGTTATATATTGGCACATCCTTGATGGCTTGGAGAAGTGGGATTTTAACACACAACTGTTTGAGCTCACCCAAAAGCTCATCTTCTTTTGGGTTCGGTTGTGTGGTGGCGGTTAATCTCTCAGGAAAGGGTGGAGTAGACTTTGGTTCACTCTCCTGATGGTTTTCCTCATCCTCTGGGGGAGGAGGTTGGCGATCTGGAAGAATCTTTCCAGATCTAAGATTGATTTCCTAGATCTCCACAGCATAGGTAGGGCACGAGGTCTCCCCAGTATATACCTGCTGAGCCTGTCTATTGTTGGGGTTCGGGTTCGGTTGAGCAGGCATCTGAGGTCGCCTTGGAGGAGCAGGAGGTAAAGGCTGAGGTTGAACTGGTGGTGGAGGCAAAATGGCGGGAGGAGTGTTGTATTGGGGCCTCCACCCCGACTGAGGAGCACTCCAGTGAGGTTGCGACTGGGTATGTGAGTGATATGGATGAGAAGGAGGTTGAGTAGGGTACTGAGGTGGATAAGACCATGGAGGAGGCATTGACCAGGAAGGATGAGCAGGGGGACCCCAGGAAGGCATGGGAGTCAAGTGGTTGGGGTTGTAATAAGCTTGAGATGCCCCTTGCATCCCCTGCTGATAAGGTCTAGATCCTTGAGGCCTCCTTTGGTTGATGAAGTAGAGAGGTTCAGTGGGGGCTTCAGTTCCCTGGTACATGGCTTTAAACCCAGGCAAGGTTGGACACTGATTTGTTGGGTGGTCCTCCTTGCAAACGAAACACACTTCAACCGAATGCAATGGACATTCGTTCTTAGGGTGTCTTCTGGTGCACCTAGGGCAGAAGACAGCCAAGGCTCTCTCAGCTTCCTCTTTCTTTTGCTGGATCCTGAATGTGTCCAGCTGCATGGCAATGGTATGTCTCACCTCACTCTTAAGATCTTCTAATTGGTTTGTAAGCTCATGTTTGGAGAAAGGGACACCGGTGGAGAGGAGGTTTCCTCTACCTCGTTTTCTAGCTGCCCTGGAATGATTTCGAAACACAGTTTTGATGTCCTCATAAGGTAGTTGGTAAATGTCCCCCCCAGCTAACATGTGAAGGGTGTCTAGGAGATCTTCAGGGACTCCTCGGAGTAGAACCAACTTGAGGGATTCAGGGTCAAGTGTGCACCTGGCCCGTTTATAGCTAAGTTGGAACCTCTCCTCATAGTCCTCTAAAGACTCATCATTCCCCATGGTCATTCGAAAGATTTCTCCCTTGGTTTCCTTGGACCTACAATAATCCCTATACTTGGTATTGAAGGCTTGCTGCATCTGAGCCCAAGTGGTGATGCTATTCCCAGGTAATCCCATGAACCAACGTAGTGCTGCATCCTTGAGAGTGGAAGGGAAAAGCTTCAACTTTTGCTCATCCTCAGTATAGTCATAGGTTCGACAAAGGACAGCAAACTCAAACAAGAAGGTATCCGGATCCTCAGTGGTCAGTCCATGGAAGTGAGGCAAGGCAGAGGGGCTAATGTTTTTCATTTTCATATCCCCATTGGTTTCTCGGATGGGGAAAGCTTCTTCTATTCTCTCATCTTCTCTCCCATTATCAGCCATGGCTTCAGATGGAGTGGTTTCTAACTCTTCTTCGTCTATAGGGTCTTGGTATATCTCAGGATGTTCACCTATAGGTTCCTCTGGGTCACTGTCACCAAAGAAGAGAGAAGGGTGACTTAGTGATGTGGTGGGGGTGTTTGGTAGGAATTTGCCTGATCTATCTTGGTTCCTACGAGGCATGAAAGGGAAAGGACTCTTCTCTGTTTTTAGTGCTTTTGCTTTTTTCTTGTACCTGCAAAACTGAAACAAAGTGATCTACAACTAACTAGATTGCTCAAATGAAATTTGCGGAATTGGAAATATTAATCTAGGAAAGCAGGAAATATTAATCTAGGAAAGCAGGAAATACTAATCTAGGAAAGCAGGAAATACTAATCTAAGAAAGCAGGAAATACTAGTCTAAGAAAGCAGGAAAGTCTATGCTACTTTTGCAAAATGGAAATGAAGCAAACTACTTAGCAGAAGGTAAGAGTAGGAAAGTAGAGGAAAAGCAACAGGTGCTAATACTCTGACGCTTCCCCGGCAACGGCGCCAAAACGATGGTGAGCTCCAGTATTGTAGCAATAATGCTACAACTCCTGGGGCTTCCTGTCTCTTAATTTTATCAACCCGGTAGTTCGTACAAACTTGGAAGCGACGGTGCTGTATGCACAAGTACTAGCCCTTGTCGCAGCTGTCACTTGGTCAGCTGGCACAAGTCCGCTAGGGCTTAAGCCAACTTCTATAGGCTCACAGAAGAAGCTTTATCAATGATGGACGAAAGTTAACTTCAAAGAAAGGCTGCTCTACTTGACAAACTGAATCAAAAGCAACTTAAAGCATGTAAATCTATGAAACCCTAATTTAACTAGTCTATCCTCTATAATGCAAAGAATGTGGGTGCAACTCTTATGAATGCTGTCATTGCCTCTAACAAGTATGAATGCATGGGTCTAAGCTACTGGCATCATGAGAAATGTGTTTTTGTGTTTTTCCTTCAAGTGTGTGGAGTGATTGTGACCTTGGCCTAACTAGGGTTTGATTGTGCAGGTGGGATGGAGATGGAAGGAAAGTGTGGGACAGGTTGGGGAGGCTTGGAGAGGTTCCTAAGGATCCTCAGCACCCATCCACAGAGGTCCCTCACGTTCAGAAGCTCGGCAACGAAGTGAATGGCCTCCTACAGGAAGGCTGCTGGGAATTCTACAGGATACTCTGTTTTCTACAGGATGGCTGTGCACGTCTACAGGATGGTTGGTCGTGGAGATTTTAGGAGTGGATGGAGTGTTGGAGTGGTGTGGGAGGCTAAGGGAGATGGAGATGGACCTAATGATGTCTTAGGAAATGGCAAGTCAGACGAAGGAAGGGTGCATGCAATGGGTTGATGTTTTGGAAGGGTGAAATCAACGAGAGTGAAGGAAATGGAGCGGTACGTGGAATGAGAGAGTTGGAGGGCAAGTGAGTGAGGTAGAGGATGAATAGAACTTGCAGGTGGATGGAGAAAATGACGAAGGAAGTGGCTTGAGAAAGAGCAGCGTAAATGAAACAAATGACCTGTGCATCAAAACAATAGATTCATTAACCTATTATGCCATGAAACCTACAAATCTGAAATGGAAAACAAGAAATGAAACTAATGCGTGAGAGTGCAGTATGGATCAATGTCGAGAATATATGAATGGATTTTCAATAAAAACATTCATGTGGCAACTTGCGTGGAGATGAAACGACTGCTGTTCTTTTTGGTGGCTGATCATGGTCTACACCCCAATCCCAACGGTGAGATGGCAGTGAGCCTTTTGCAACCTGTTTTTGATGGAGCTCCAAGAGATTTATTCTACCAACCTATCAAACTCGAATATTGAAAGCAAAGCATCATACCAGTCCTATCTATGCTAATGAAAACAACTAAACCAACAAGCTGGAAATCTGAATTGCATAGGAAACTAAACAAACTCAAGTGCTGGAACTAATGGTAAATGCATTACAACACGGAGGAGGACTATGGCTCTCAGGTTGCGCCCTCACCTGAGAGCTATAGCTCCTTGAGAAAACTCAGAACTAACTCAAAAGTGGCCTTCTTTATTCATAATCTGATAACATGCCAAATTGGCTTACAAAAGAGAACGAAAATTGAGCTGTGCTCCAAAATTACAATAGTAATACGAGAGTTTCAACAACCTAACCAAGGCTAAGGCTTCTATACTTATACAAAACGATGCTCCAACAGATATCCATGATTCTAGGAGCTCGGCTGTTCAATCTATAGTTTAACTGCTGATCCTGTAGGATGGTCATAAATGCTGTTTCCTGTAGAGCAGTTTTGAACTGCTGTTCCTGTAGAACAGCTGGCCGTGTATTAAGCTCGGAGGGAGGCTGAAGTGGGCTCGGAGTTCTTGGTGAGGATCACGAGGAATGTCCCCCAAAACCGTGGACAACCTCTCCTTATGTCAGCAATGCCAACTCGTTGTCTCCTTGCCACCTTTTCGTTGTCTTTTGCTCCCTTTTAATGCCAAAACCTGGAATCACAATGCATTAGCTACGTGGATAAAGTGCCTATCCTTTCTCCTACAAACAACATGAATAAACTAAGAAGTGTATGCATAAACAATAAAAATGAATGGTTTGAGCAAGCAAAATAGGCCAAAAATGAGCCCAAATTGTACCAAAATTGGGGCTCATCACATGCAGTTGGAATAGTTGGAAGATTCAGGCAAATCCAAAGGAAGCTCATCATCAGGCAGTTAAAAGAATTTTCAAATATCATCAAGGAACTCAAAACTATGGCTTATGGTATCCTAGAGATACAGATCTCACACTTCATGCATATATAGAGGCAGATTGGACAGGAAGCGTGGATGACAGAAAAAGCACTAATGGTGGTGCATTCTTTATGGGTTCCAGATTAGTGTCTTGGTTCAGCAAGAAACAAAGTTCAATTGCTTTATCTACAGCTGAAGCAGAATATGTAGCTGTTGCATCTTGTTGCACACAACTCCTTTGGATGATGCAAACATTGCAAGGCATTCAAATCACTTGTACTCCACACATCTCCATTCTATGTGATAATACAAGTGCAATCAACATTTCAAAGAATCCTATCATGCATTCCAAGATCAAGCACATGCCTATCAAATATCATTTTCTTCGGGAACAAGTGCTTGAAAAAAAAGTCAAATTGGAGTATGTTCCCTCCAAGGAACAGGTTGCTGATATATTCACCAAACCACTACCTAGGGAGACATTTGAATACCTAAGACAAAATCTGGGAGTAGTTGATGCATCATCTTGCTGTTGACACTTATATGTTCAGAGAAAAGTGGGTGTATGCAAGTTTCATGAAGGGTATCCATGTACATACGTTGGTTTCTGTAGAAACAGTTGCCTATATGTTGGTTTGAAGAATATCAGTGGGATAGACTCAGGATGAAAAATTCTGATATGGGTCTGATCAACTGCCACAAGATCAGGGGGAGCATATACTTCTAATAGTGCATTGTTGGCATTACCTTAGAATATCTTGGTACAATCTCACAATTGTTTTTTATTCAGGTGGAACAGGTGCAGAGGGAGATCATGGTTGCTAGTTTGGATGGTGATTGAGAGATGCTAGATGTTGATGACTATCATAGTCTTGTCTTAGATATTTGGTCTCTATGTCATGTATTTCTTTTAGTATCAAGGTCATGTAACAACCTATTTTGTTTCCCCACTATGCCTGGGATGGATGATGTAATAGTCTTATTTTATCATGTATAAACTGTTGGTATATCCCCACTTGGTTGGGTGGATGAGTTAATTATGGTATATCCCCACTTTGTTGGGAGATGGATGTATGTATGAGTCTTTGGTGATAGGAAGGTCATCTATGATGTATAGAGTCATGTTCTTTCTTGTAGAACATCTCTTTGCAAACCTTTCCTGTAGTCAAAGGGAGCATGGAAAGCACAAGAGAGCAGAGATTTCAGCATGTACTCAGGGGGAGCATAACCCTTTGCCCTTGATGACAAAGGGGAAGAGTGATTTGGGGTTGCCATCAACACCAAGGGGGAGATTGTTAGCATTATGACACAGGCTTGGCACTATGGCACAAGTATTGTCCTTGATGGCAACTCACTTGGAAATTAATCAGATGACAGTTCAAGCTCACAGGCTCTCAGAATAAAGGAAGAGGAGGTATACATAGGTTCCTGTTGACCAAGGCGTGTATACACGTGGATTCACAAACCAAAAGGTGCATATGTGTATACACGCACTTTCATGCTCAAAAAAGTGCGTACAGCTTGGAAAACATGTTTTTTGGTCCTTGGTATTTGGACTTATGGTTTTTGGACCATGATATCTCGTCTGAAGTGTTGAACCTAGGTATTTGGACCAGGTATTGGTTCTAAGTAGTTTTGGACCATGGTATTGAGTAAGGTCTATTATCACTCAGGTTTTCCCAAAATTTGTAAGAAATGGAAGGATGCCGAGGTAACCACAGATCAATCTTTTAGATACAAAATCTAGCCAATCTGTATCCAGAGAGGGCTCTCTATTTATGATTTATCTTTGTTTTTAAAGGTATTAGGCTATTTATTAAGTTCAAGGGTTTTGTTTGAGTTTGGCTGGTGAGACTAGATAGAACAGAGAGGTAACATTGAGTAGTTCAGTCCATTGGGCTAATGGAGTCAAAGAAGATGTCTTTCTGGATTTGGTTTCTTAACAGAGGATGGCTTCATAGAGAAAGGCAGTCAAATAGGGAACAAATAGAAGACTTGAAGTAGATGGAATGGGCTCAAATGGGGTGAAGGGCAGTTAAGAATCCTTCAACCTATTTAAAGAGGGAAAATGGATAAGTATTGATAAGGAGCAGTTAAGTATTCTTTAGCAAATAATCAACACGAAAGAATTAGGAAATAGGAGCAATTAAGATTTCACTGCTTATCCAAATTCTGAAGAAAACAAAGAGAACAATAAAGACTGAAAACAAAGTGCAGTCAAGCATATTCTAAAATTAACCTTGTCTTTATCATTAAGATTATGAAACACAGATGATATAATAAACAAGAAAAATGTAAAACACAAGATATAGAGGACTTATTGGTCCAAAGGTTGATTCAAGAAATCTGTGATAAGTCTTCTGCTTCGATTCTTCATCCAGTAAGCCAAACAACAGTTGATTCCAACAACTCTTTATTCCAAAATTTCAGTATTACAGCAGAGTCTAGGAAATACACAATCCACCACAATACTCTAATGGAGGGTGTATTTATACAACAAAATATGTACAACAAATATCTCATAACAACTGTGACATAATATCTAGGATGACTAATAATAATTTACAAGTAAAATAGAAACAACTAACTGATGTTGTGCTGGAGGCAGGCCTTTAGGGTTTGGCTTGCAACTGTCCTCTACAATAACTCTGCGCTGGCTACCTATCTTAACTGGTGCATTAATTATGACATGAGACACTTTAATTGTGATCTGCTACTCTTCAATTTTTCTCTGAGACTCCTTAATTCTTATGCTATTATTTAATTCTGCTCTGACACCTTTATCACTAATCTAATACACTTTAATGCTGAACTGATACTCTTTAACTGTGTTTTGACTCTTGCTCATTGTTGTCCATTGCATTCTGGTAAAACAACTAACGTGTATTTTGATCATCTTTCGTCTAGAAATTTGTGTTTCTGAAGGCCCACTGGTTAGGGTAGCAATCTGCGTGTATATCCTTTTATTTCTTTTTTCTGCAAGCCAGGAAGTCCCTCTGTTTGGTTTTAAACTGTATTTAAAGAGGAGGAAATTGAAAAATGGCAATTTGGTTGAGGCCACGAGCTCGTTGATGGAGTCTTTTCTGGTCAGGAGGTGGAAATGCGACCTTAGTCGTTGTTATGCCTAGAGCACTGTTTGTAGCAAAATATAGCAAAAATGGCGTTTTTCAGTTTTATTGGACAAAATGAAGTTTTGGCAGGATTTTTTGGTTTGAAGGACGGATGATGTCAGCGGAAGTACGGGGGAAAATGACATGGCGGAGGATGTGGTGGATGATTTCAGCAGATGACATTAGCGGGGGGTGGTAAACAGTGCTTGCACCGCTTTTGGGGCTGAGCGGTTTCAGGCGGAGGGCAAATGATCATAGCGGGAGCATGATGCATGGTAGAGTATGGGCGCAAAAACCACCCTGTCCCCGGGAGTTAAATAGCAGTGATGAATGGTGGTGCGATATTGATTATCAACTGTTGGATGCGTAGGCGAAGATCTAATGGTGGACAGGCTTAGAACTTGGTGGGAGGTTAACCTACAAGGCCGATGTGATTTTCAAACATTTTTAATAGCTTTGGGAGCATTTTATTGGTCAGGGTTGGTTGTTAATTAACCCAACTGGTTAATTAACTCCATTATTGTGCGTGGGAAGGTTATTAACACTCATGATAAATCCGTTAATCCCTTTAAATAGTGATATGGTCGTAATTGACCGGGGTGGGGATATTAATATTTTTGGGGTTTTTTATTTATTTACACATAATACGGGGAAGGGTATTAATTTACATGGGATTTATATAATAAAAGTTAGGGTTAATATGACTTATGAAAATGAATGCGCGCTAAGTATAAAAACACGTGTATTTTTAGACTTAGGCTAAAGTGGGAATGGGGTTTATGGGTGATATTATACAATTTTTCCAAATAAAGTAGGGTCTTACTTAGGCAACGTTTATGAAATGGAATGAGTGGTTTTAGTGATATTAAGAATATATTCTTAATATTTTAGGGGGGGAATTAGTAAATGATTAGGGAAAAAATATGAAGGGAAGTTAGTTATGTCAACCTTGCCTCACTTGAGCTGCATCAAGTGTAATGTCTGCCATGTACTTGTGATAGAGATAAGATTAACATATTTAGAGACAAAATCTTATCACAAGTGTCATTCTGCAACACCAATCTACCTACCCTGCCTACTTTGCCTAGCATTTTTTCTTCTCTATTCGGGTGCACTTGGACTAGGAAACCCTCATCAACTTTTCTTCTCTTTGCATGGTAAGCCTACCTAAGTCTGCACTTATTATTTCCAAGGGCTCAGATTAAACTGTTGAGCTCCTTTTCTTCTCTACCTAACTACTTATCTTCCAAGATTAAACGGTTTGGTCAGATTTTTATTTTATATCTCTAAAACAGGAAATTCAAAAATGAACTAGCCAAGATTAAGTTGTTTGGCCATTCATCCATCGTGGCATAAAGTTCAACAAGCTGCACACAATACTTTATTTACAGAAAATGAAAAAGTAGTGGCATTTGGACTTGCACACTTTCCTGGTCTTTCTTTATTTAGGGTTCATTTCTTTCACTTTTTGGACCATTTTATTCTTTTTACCCTTTGATTTTTCTTTTAGGGCATACCCTCTTTACATTTTTTACATTTTTTTTTTTTGATAATATGGAAAACCCTTGTAACAAGGAAAGGGATGAACATTTTACAGAGCTCATCAAGTCAATCTTGAAATATGACACCTATTGGTATAGGAGTATAACAAGGCCTAAGACTATAAAAGGAGGAGGTGATCGTTAGGCAAAGGCACTCAAGGATTGAATATCTTATCAAGAACAAGATCTAGAAGACTATTCAATGGGTTATGGTGTATAGCTAGATCTGAGTCAAGGAGGAACTTGAGCGCTAGGAGAAGGATAAGTTCTATTGACGGGTCAAGATCTTAAGGCTTGAAGAGAAGTATCTTTGTGTGATTTTGATCTGTTATATTTGGTGCATGACTTGATCTATAAATCTGATGATCTGGGTATAACTGATGTCTGAATAGTTGAAAAGGATAAATTATCCTTTATAGATTTGTACGCAGGTTCAACATATCAAAGGCACGTATACACGCTGGTTCGGTAATTGAAAACCATGTATATTCAGGTTTGCCATAATATAATAGTGTATGCACGCAGGTTCTACAAATTGAAGTAGCGTACATCTCATAAAATATGTTTTAGCTACTTCAGTTTATTGTTGCAGTGTTCTGGCTTTAGGATTGGCTTTTGGTTACTGTTACTGTATTCTGGTTACAACATTCAGAGAAGTGATTGTTTGATTCAGTTTTGGTTATTGCAAGGGAGATTGATTGATGCAGATATATTTTGATGTTTGATTGATGCTATTGATGGATCCAGTCTGAAAATTTATGAAACGTTGTCTCCGAAAGAAAAGAGAAGGTTGTAGCCTTCTGTAGGCTATCACCTACGTACTAGTACATCAACTAGTACAAGAGCTAAGGGGGTTGTAGCTCCCTTCTAGGAGAATCTGGAGAACGAGAGATGGTTGTAGCCTTATGTAGGTAGAAGCCTGTGTACTAGTATAAGACTGCACTAGTACATAAACATTGTAAAAACAAGTTTCTTATTAAAAGAAGATAGAGATGAATTGCAGCAGGTGATTTTCACCCACATTGGGTTTCCACCTTATATCTTGTGTTCTTGTGTGTGACTATCTGCTATGTTTTAATGTACCTTGTTACTGTTTAGATGGTTCTGATGCATAGATTAATGATCAACATCTAAAGAATAAATTAAATTATAAGTCTGTAGGTTATACACTAGTTTCCTTAACGACAGTTGTGTATATACACAGTTTTCACTAACTAAAGTAGCGTATACAAATCTAATTGTGAAATGAAAAATAATTGACTTGATAATACTGATACACCCCCCCTCTCAATATTATTTCCAACAATAATCACTTTCTCCAACAACGTAAGTCTGTAATTAAATTTACAACTTCGAAAAATAAGAGAGATTCCCCCTTTCTTCCTACAATCACTTTCTTTTATAACCAGAAACGGGTAAAGATTAACTGGTAAATGCAATCACTCAGTGTCTCTCAATCCCGAGGGATTCACAACTGATTTATAACTTCAGACATGTTTCCTATTCCGTGTTGATCCCTCTGATTTTCTCTCAGCCTTGTCTGCAACTGAAGCGTTCCTTCCTTTGCTTGTCAGATTTTGCTGTTCCAACGTCAGGGAACAACAATCGTTCCTTTTGTCACTTTCCTACATAAAGATGGGTAAAAGTTAGCTAAATCGTAACTATAAATAATTCCTTCATTTCTTACCACAATTCCTTAATATATTAGCATATTAAGATATGAAAAAGATAAGAATCAAGGAAAACAATGATGAACTTAATAGTAAATACATACCCATTTCATAACTCAACAATGAAAACCCACGATATTGCAATGGAAATGTAGGCAAAATGGCCTTCTTCTGTTCTTTAAACCCTTTTGCTCAACCCACCTTCCCCTGTTGTTTGGTAGGCTATCTCCTTGTCCATTAACTTGTCAGGGACATAGTATGGGAGGACATGTGGTGAAGCAATGCTCCCAAATACTTTGATATAGGTAAATGTCACCTCCCTAAACCATCTGGCTACAGGTAAAATATCCACTTCAACTTCTTTGGAAAACCTAGGGGCAGTTGGTGTTGTAGACTTGTTTATGGATGGGCAACATAATTCCTTGACAAATATTGTAAAAATGGGGTTGAAACTGAGACTCCCACAAACTCTTATGGTACACATGGATAGGAAGTGGGTCTTTCACAGTCCACTTCCATCCCATAATAGGAAATTTAGAGCTAAAACAGATTGTGTCCATTACAAAGGCACTCATGAAAAATGGGGATAAACCCTTAAAGAGGGACTCCTCTTTCTCCTATACTCCATAATGTCTTTCTCCAAATTATCAGACAAAGTTTGAGCCCAATTCATTATTGCTGCATTCACAACTGCTTCTATTAAAGGTAGACTTTTCGATGAAAATTTGGTTTTATCGGGCTTTTCAAACAATCTACATAGCATGGCTACTACAAAACTATAAGGGGGAGAGATAGATGATGTAGAACAAATACCCGTCTTATCCCACTTGATATTTCTTTCATTTTCTATCCAGGCCCGTATAACATCTATTGGGTCTTCATTTTCCTTAGCAAATTTGTCAAGGAACTATTTGTTGTAGAGCTTTTGTGGCTCTAGTAGATTGTACATAAGCCATAGGTTGTCTGCTGAAAAGCATCCCATAACATCCTGCCCGTTATTCTTGAACTCTCTGTCTGAGACATCCACCACATCAATTATCCACTAGACCATATCTACGTATGGGATTATCTTCGACCTTTTAGCTATGCGATGTAGAAATGCGCATGTTGTCTCAAAGTAGGAGGTGTTGGAGGAAATCTGAGCATCGGTTGTGGCCTTTGATACCAGAGGCTTTGGTTTCTCTTCTTCTAACAAATCATACATTTCTTCCCATGTTGAAGTTCCTTTATCTCTACCACACGTAGTATCAAAGAATAGAGGGATGATTTCTGATTTTTCGGATGTGACTGCCTTTCCCTTCTTTTCCATTTCTCCTAACAACTCTTGCTGTGGATATTTACTGAAATGGAGAAAAGAAGAAGTTATCAGATAGACACAAGCGAGAATGAAAATAAGAATTAATGACACAGATAACCTTCAAAAGGTGACAAGGAAGGAGTTTTAATTAAAAGCAGATGAAACGATATCATATCACGTCGAGCCTCTTTTGAAACATAAATGCCATTAACCCATATTAGATTCTCACTAATGTTTTGTTATCACTACCTTTATTACTCATTAATGTTTCGAAACGTAAGAGGGGAAGAAATTTTTTTAAGGTTACAAGCTTTGATTTGCGAAAATGTCCATTTTGCGATTGCAATGCAATATCACAAATCACATTATCGCGTATTTATTGTGCACTTTCTTTAAAGTTCCTTTGGTTTCTGCGGGATGCGAGATGCAGGTTTTTTTTTTTTTAAAGCGTAGCTTGTTTAACGAGATTTACCTTATAAAGCGTTTTTCATTTGCATAGCGGACTTAAGTGTTACTTTATAGCATATGTTTCAATCAGGTCCTTGCTTTTATCACATTTCCCAACTTCGCATGGTTTGTAAGATTTCAAACTTTTCTTAAGTATTTCCAACGTGATGCGATAAGGTTGACAACATCATTGTAATATCAAATTTCGGATGTTTCAACATGCTTCGTGAGAGTGTGCCCTTTGTGAATTGTGATATGTTATACAAGGTTTATTTCAAGAGGAAATTCCTTAGGAACTAGTTTTTAATGAAAATCCTAATTATGCCTAGGTTAAGTGTGGTGATTCTTTTAGATCGCATTTCATGTGTTTTGTTTTTTAATAAGGCTTTTGACACACTCGGTCCAGTGAAAGGGCGAGTACTGCTAGCTTTCAAAGGGTTTTGACTTTGTCAGGCCAGGGTAACTCCAGACTTGGCAGAAAAGACTAATTCGTTATTTCATTATGTAACTATTGTTTATATACAGATTTTTGACTGATCAGTTCATCTTCTTGATGACTGTTCACATTCCAATTTACCCAACCGCTGAGGATTAAGTGTCAACATTCCCCCCCTTAATCTGAAGGGATGTTGGTGAGTCCAAGCATCGTTCTGAATCTTTCAAGCTTTTCTCTTCCAAGCGCTTTGGTGAAGATGTCTGCAATTTGTTCATTTGTGGAACAATGACGAAGATGGATTGTTTTGGCCTCAACATGATGTCGGATCAGATGATATTTAGTATTGATGTGCTTAGTACAGTCATGGAACTTTGGGTTCTTGGCCAACTTTATTGCAGAGGTGTTATCAATCATGAGTGGAGTTGATTGTACTTGTTTTACCTGCAAATCTTCAAGAATTTTCCTGAGCCACACAATTTATTTCGTTGCTTCAATTGCTGCCACGTATTCTACTTCTGTTGTGGAATCTGCTGGAACTGATTGTTTGCGTGATCCAGGAGACATCTCCTGATCCAAGACTCATAGCATATCCTGAAGTAGATACCCCAGTTTCTTTGTCTCCATCGAAGTCTGAATCAGAGTATCCAATCAAGCTAAAGTCGTCCACCTGTGTATACTTTATTCCAAGGTCTTGAGTTCCCTTCAAGTACCTTAGAACTCTTTTTGCAGCCGACCAATGTCCCTCACAAGGCTTTTGCATAAACCTGGAGAGGATTCCAATAGCAAATGAAATGTCTGGTCTGGTAGTAGTGAGGTAGATGAGACTTCCTACAAGATGTCTATACATTGTTGCATCCTCAAATTCCTTTCCTTCAGTAGATGTGAGCTTCAAGTTTTGTTCCATTGGAGTAGAAAGAGGATTGCACTCTGTCATGCCAAATCTGTTTAACAAATCTCCAATGTATTTCTTTTGAGAAAGAAATATGGATTTTGGATGTTGGGTTACTTCAATGCCAAGATAGTAATGAACATAGCCCAAATCAGTCATTTCAAAACTTTTTCCTAATTCTTTCTTTATGGATGCAATATAGCTTTCATTGTTCCCTGTCATTAAAAGATCATCTACATATACCACAAGATATACAACTGTTTTGCCAACTCTCTTGACAAATAAAGTTGCATCATCAAGATCAAAATGATTGAAGTTGAGTTTCAGAAGATGCTCAGTTAGTTTTTCATACCAGGCTTGTGGTGCTTGTTTGAGGCCATACAAGGACTTCACAAGTTTGCATACTTTATGTTCATGTCCTTTCACAGCAAATCCTTCAGGCTAGGACATAAAAACATTCTCGTTTAGATCTGCATTCAAGAATGCAGTTTTTACATCCATTTGATGGACTTTCCAGCCGTTCTGAGCAGCTAGTGCAAAGAGTGTTCGGATGGTGGCCCATTTTGCTGTGGGGGCACAATTTTCCTTATAATCGACCCCTTCCTTCTGTGCAAAACCTTTTGCCACAAGCCTAGCTTTGTGCTTGTCAAGTGAGCCATCAGCTTTAGACCCACTTGCAGCCAATTGGTTTGGTTCCAAATGGAGGATCAACCAGCTTCCAAGTGCCATTCTTTGTGAGAGCATCATACTCCTTTTGCATTGCTTCTTTCCATTCATCATGAGAAGCAGCTTCTTTGAAGGAAGTTGGTTCAAAATCTATAGACAAGTTCAATTCACAATCATAAGTAACATCCATATCAACAGGTGAATTAGAGTCATCTACATCACCTCCATTTTGTCGGTTTGAATTTTCTGGTTCCTGTTTTTCCAATTTCATCAGGATGAACACTTTCAAGTGACTTTTTCAGCCACTTTGGGGGACCTTTCTGAGATGGTCCAGGCTGATCTTTTGATTGAGTTGGGACTGAATCAAGATTGAGTCTCCCAATTCTATCAATTACATCACTTAAAGCATCATCCGTTGTTGGAGTGTCATGCAGGGGAGATTGTTCTTCAGAAGAAGATTCCACATGTTGATCTAGTATAGGAATCCCCCCTTCAAGATGTGGAATCTCATTATCAAACTCTTGAAATGATTTCGTTTTTGTGAATCTATCCAAGCGATCAAGTTGCCGCTCAACAACACTATCAGATTTGGATGATTCAAGAAAAATGACATCTCTAGATACAACAAACTTTTTATTTACTTCATCATAGAGACGGTATGCTTTAGAGGTGTTTGAATACCCCAGGAAGATACACTTACGACTTCTAGCACCAAGTTTGTTTCTATGTACCTTTGGTATTAAAGCATAACAGGTGGAACCAAAAATCCTGAGATGTTTTACCGAAGGAACATGTCCATACCATAATTCATAAGGAGTATTGTTTCTTATAGCACTAGATGGAAGTCTATTCTTTATATATGCAGCACATAGAACAGCATCAACCCAAAACATTATCTTTACATTTTTGAAGAAAAGCATTCGTACCATATTCAATATTGTTCTATTCATTCTTTAAGCTACACCATTCTGTTGGGGATTATAAGGCACAGTTGTTTGATGTTTGATCCCATGTTGGCGAAGATAGTTTTCAAATTCATTTGATGTATATTCTTTTCCATTATCAGTGCGAATAGACCCAATATGAGATTGTGCATCATTTTCAATCCACTTATGAAAATTCTTGAATGTTTGAAAAGCATCAGATTTGTTCTTCAATAAATAAACCCAACACATTCGGGTGTAATCATCAATAAATGTCATGATATATTTATTTCCATTTGCAGAAGGAACAGGCATTGGACCACATAAATCTGAATGAATGAGTTCAAGCTTCCTATGTTCTCTTGAATGTGAATCATGAAAAGACTGTTTGCTATGCTTTCCTAGAATGCAAGCATCACATTGCTTATGTTTTCTAGGAATTGTAGGCAAACCAGCAACACCAATTTTCTTCAATAAGCGAAGACTGTCATAGTTTAAATGTCCAAATCTAGCATGCCATAATAAACTTGATGGAAGTGTACCTTCTTCATGATGAGAAATATATGAGAAATGTTGTGCATGAGCAGAGGTTCCTTGCAGTTTAAGAAGTCTTTCTTCTTCTATTCCCCTCATGACAAGTGAGTGGTCAGATGCCTTTCTTACCTCAAGCTTTCCATCAAACATATGAATGGAGTGACCTTGCTGGCGGATGTCGACCAAGGAAAACAAGTTTCTCTTGAGCTGTGGGAGATATAGAACATGATCCAGAAGAAAGTCTGGAAGACCAGGCAGTTTAAGCCTGATTGTGCCAAGCCCTGATGGCTTGATTTTTGACTGATCTGCAAAGTATACTGCTCCATCAACATTGTCAGTGAAATCTTCAAAAAAATCTTTCCTATGAGTCATATGACAGGTTGCTCCTGAATCAAGCAGCCAATCATTTTTCGAAGAAGCAAGTGAAGCATTAAACAAATCTTCATTTACTCCAATGTTACATTGTGCCTCAATATAGTGAGCAGATTCAGGTGCTTTACCTTTGTCTGTATCATCAGTTTTACCTTTCTGCTGGTTTCTTCTCTGCTCAATTTTGTCCCATGGTAGCTTGCATGTAGAAGCATCATGTGATCCATTTCATTTGCAGCGAATGCAATGCAGATCTGCCTTTTCTCCTTGAGAATGTCTGCCCCCCCTGCCTCTGAAGTATCTTCCTCTTCCTCTTCATCCACCTCTTCCTCTTGTAGAATCTTGAGTAGGATGCTTTTCTTTATGAGCAAGGCAAACAATCTCTTTAGAAGATTCAGGGACTGCCTTCTTTCCAAAGGCTTTCTCTCTCTCAGCAAACTTTTTCACAAGAAAGTCAAAGGTTATATCTTTAAGATTTCCATTTGCCTGTAATGACTCAAGATAATTGGAGTAGGTAGGATAGAGTGCCTTGAGAAAAGCTATAAGAGGGATATCCAGCTCAACCTTAGTAGATTTAATATCATGCATTATAGACTTTACTTCAGATGCAAGAGCAAGAGGATCATTATTTTTCAGTTCAAGAGTGAAGAGTTTAATCATGAGCTGAACAACTTCAAGTGCAGAATGTGAGTCATAGAGTTCTTTCAGCTTTTGTAAAGCTTCAAAGGCAGTGGAATAAGATGAAATATGACGACTTACTTCTTCATTTACAGATGCTGCGATCAATGCATAGGCTTTGCTGTTCTTGTTTTCCCAAATGACAAGTTCTTTATCTGATGTAGGCTGCACAGGGTCTGTCTTCTTCTCCGACACACACTCCTTTCCACAACTCATTGTAGATGAGGGTGTGTTTTACCATCCGAGACCATTCAGGATAGTTCTCCTTGCCAGTGAGAACTATTCCTACCATAGAGATGATTGAATGCATTCTGTAAAAAATTACTTCTGTTGATAAAAAAAAATCCTTACGTTACAACCTTCAAATCCCTCTAATATTTGCTAAAAGCATCGGCATTTTATTGTACATATCACTGCAATACTACTATGTTTTGAAAAAATGCGACAGGGATCACTTCAATATATCACCTCAATGTATTAATATATCACTTCAATATATCAATATATCATGCAATACTACAAATGCTTTGGTATATAAAAAACTCTGAAAACACCACAATACTTTGAATGATATATAAACGCTTTGAATCATATATACTGCGGAATACTATGAATTCAACAAACGTTTATACTTTGACTCAACTGCTCAACACTATACCAAAACCGCCATCATAAATATACACAGGAGTTAAAATCAACTGCCCAACACATTACCAGAACCGCCATCATAAATACACATAGGAGTTAAAATCAACTGCGCAACACGTTACCAGAACCGCCATCATAAATACACACAGGAGTTAAAATCAACTGCGCAACACGTTACCAGAACTGCCATCATAAATACACACAAGAGCTAAAATCAACTGCGCAACAAGTTACCAGAACCGCCATCATAAATACACACAGGAGTTAAAATCAACTGCGCAACACATTACCTCCCTTGCTTAAATCACCGAAGGATTCTGGCAGGCCCCTCAAACCGTGGAAATCTGATAGATTGATGCGTTTGAGTTTCTTTAGTTTACCAAAGGAATCAGATCATAGCAATTTGAGAGATCGATCTGTTGGACGTTCATTAAACTACCAAAAGAATCTGGTAGCCTCTCCAAATTGCGGCAGAAGGAAAGATCAATATGTTCGAGCCTTGTTAACTTACCAAAAGAATCTGGCAGTGACTTCAACCTTGAGCACTCTTTTAACACCAAGGCCCTTAAAGATTTCAGCTCACAAAATTTGTCAGTATTCACGGCAGTCCCTGCTACTGCAGCCGCGGACGGGTACACCACACAACCGTCTCACAAGCCAACGCTCAGCGTAGCAAGCACCGAGCCGAAGGGAGGAGTCCACCATACTTCGATATTGTCAAAGACTTGAAAATGATGAGAACCCATACCTGAATTGAGAGGACAGCGCAGTAATGGAAGGCTGATCTTCACGCCTATTCACTAAAGAGGGCACGCTTTTCATTAAAGAGAGGGCACTGCACCATGCAATGCAAGGGACACTTCTTCAGAAAACACTGGCAATGGCAGGTTCATTGGACAGTCATACAAGTTGCGTTTCCACAAATGGAAATGAAAATGCGGCTCAAAAAAATGTAATTACAGTTCAAGCAACACGGCAGTGAGCGGCATTGTTCAAGGATAGATTCAGCTTGGTGCATCGACGGTGGGAGGACGTTACATTGTGCCTCAATGAGCGTTGGGTCCAACGCATCTCTGGGCAGCGACAGAGGTAGTGCAGTGCACCATCATTTCTGGGCAGCGAGCATGGAGTCTAACGTTCAGGCCAGACAAACGTTCAGGCCAGACAGACTTTCAAGCAGATGCGTTATGGCCAGACAAACGCTCAGGCAGATGCGTTATGGACAGAGGAGTTACAAGGAATCTGGGACCTGCGCTCTGATACCATGTCAGGCCAGGGTAACTCCAGACTTGGCAGAAAAGACTGATTCATTATTTCATTATGTAACTATTGTTTATATACAGATTTTTGACTGATCAGTTCATCTTCTTGATGACTATTCACATTCCAGTTTACCCAACCGCTGAGGATTAGGTGTCAACAGACTTGATATCTTGGTTTATTTCAAAAATTCAAAAGAAAGTGTCTAAATGTTAAATTCGTTTTTTGGAAGGATTTTTTAAGGGTCCCCATTTATTGATATAATATTATCTATTAAATTAATAAATGGGGGGGCTTGTTGAATACCACAAGAATTGGTGATTCACTAGAAGAACTAGTTATCTCTAATAGTTTGTTGAAATTTCTAAAAGCTTCAGAAATAAAGGTTGTTCAAAAAATAAAATACATAAAATATAAGATAAGTAACATTTCTCTAAATAATAAAAAACAAAATCTACCTAGCTATTATCCTTTTGATTATCCTCCTCAATATGAAAAATTCTTTGTCTACATCAGCCATTACTAGGTTTTAAAGATAAAAATAGGGGGCTCTCTCAAATAAGCTTTTAGATGTACTTAGTTATCGTAGGTAGAGCCTCTGTTGCCAGCAGGCGTCCATAGCCTTGATAGGGTTACTTTTTAACCAACAATGATTTGATATCCCATCTAGATAAGAGTGCAAATTTTAAAGATAAGTTCACATTCATATACTTTCTCTTTCTTTTTTCTAAACAATTCTCTTTTCTTTAAAATTTTAATTTGTCTCCTTAAAGGCCATTGTCTTGTTTTGGTGACCAAAATTGAGAATGCCACTCACTGGTTGTAACTTAACTGACAAGCTAGCTATTGATGAGACCCCTTGTCTTTTGATTGATACAATCTCAAGCCATTACCCTGTTTTGATATGCAATATTGGTAATGTGAATTAGTTATTTCCCTATGATCATGGTAAGTCAGCCCTTGATGATACCTCTTATCCTTTAAGTTTAAGCATATTTTAGAATTACACTCTAAAAAATGAAAGCTCACTAGACGGGGAAAATCGTTGACTTCTTAAGATGTTTTGGATGACAATTACAAAGTTAAAGATTCTTTTTTGTAGAGAGTCCTTGCTTTGTTATATATACTTTTCTTAACCGATGGTAGAACAAAGGTTCTTTTACAAAGTTTAGTTTCATCAAATGATAACTGATTTTGGTAGAGGACAAGCAATTTTAGAGAGATAGAATTTAGGTTATGTTTTAAATGTAAAAAATTGTTTCCTTAACAATCTCTACTTATACAAGTGAAAAGTCAAAATATAAAAGAGACTATTATTATAAAGGCCGAAATTAAATGCTAATAAACTTTTATTTTCCTAAAAAGTAAAAACAATAATATACAATGAATAGAAGAGGTTATCTTCTATGAAAAATATTTTTTCAGGATTTGCCCACTAACAGGTAGAGAATCTCTCTACCTTGATAGATCTTGTAATAAAAAGTTTGATGGGCATACTTGTTTCACAATTTGAAATGGTTCAAGCCACATTCTTTGGAATTTCATACACTTACCTTTTACCCTATGTTCTTTATCCCATTTCAATACCAAGTCTCTGAGTTGGAAGGATTTTGAACTTACAAAATTTGCACCAAAAGAAGGTTTGACTAACTGTTGATGTTGTACATGTGTGGTTTGGCCTTTTCTCTTTCTT
The DNA here is from genome assembly GCA_031772625.1 of Pinus tabuliformis. Classification (NCBI taxonomy): domain Eukaryota; kingdom Viridiplantae; phylum Streptophyta; class Pinopsida; order Pinales; family Pinaceae; genus Pinus; species Pinus tabuliformis. The sequence goes on from CM062808.1 coordinate 823,676,103, forward strand.
CTTCGAGCTTCAGGATTTGTGATTGTTTTGCTTGCACAGAAAATGAAGGGTTTCTTAAATAAATTGAACTAGGGCTAGAGAGGGAATAACTACATTTGTACGAAGGATAGCCTCTTTCCCATAGACCAAATTGAAAGGAGAAGTGCCTATTGAGGCCTTTTGTGTTATTCGATCTTCCCATAGAGCAAATATTAAATATTTGTGTGAGTTTTTCTGACTTTGATCAACGTTGTTTAATAATTCCTATGCTATTTTTGTTTGTAGATTCGGCCAATCCATTTCCATGAGGATAACAATTAACAGAGTATTTGACTTTAAAACCTTTTTTAAGAACAAACTATGTCATAGCATTTCTTGAAAAATAAGATGCATTATCAAACATGAGGGCAGATGGAAGACCAAAAATCGTAATAATAAATTGATCAATAAATTCAATGATGTTTTTAGAATTGGCTACCTTAAGTGGAATTTCTTCCACCCACTTTGTAAAGTAATCAATTTTTGTAAGGATATATTTATGCTGCTTTGAAGAGTGAGGAACGATCTCACCTATTATGTCCAATCCCCATTGTTCAAATGGTTGTTCAATGTTGACTAGCTGCAATGGTAATGCAGGTTTTCCGTGTCTCCCAACAGCTGTTTGAAAAACTTTACATTTCCTTACATAATCATGTGCATCTTTAAATAAGGTTGGCCAATAATAGCTAGCATGCAGGATTTTATGTGTGGTTGTGTCCCCTCCAAAATGTCCACTAGCTGGTCCATCATGGAGTTCTTGAAAAACTTTTTCAGCCTTAGATTTTCAAGACATATAAGCAAAAAGGAATCATAATTTATTCTAAATAACACATTATTGATGGTTTGATATTGTCTATCTTTTAACCTTAAAGCCCTTTTTCTTTTATAACTTAGTTGCGTAGGGGCATATCCATTTCTCAAATAAAAATGATATCATCATATCTGGATTCAGTGTCATTAAGCCTTACCTCATATACTTGTATATCATCACATGAATCTTGTAGTGCTGGTAAGTTGGATGCTCTTGCTAACATTCTGCAAAAACCTTGACCTTTTACAATTTTGGTTAGTCTAATATCCATGTCATATTCTTGCATCATTGTTATCCAGTTTTCCATTTTCTCTCCTACATTCCTCTGTATTAGCATATTTCTCATCGCTAATAATGGGACTATTAACTTGGTGTGGGTTTTGAGGAGAAAGGGTCTGAAATAATTTTTTGATTAGAAAATAGTGAAAGCTTGTTTTTCAACATTTGAATAGTTTAATTCAGCCCCTTGCAAATCGGAGCTAAGGAAATAAATCAGTGCCTTGGCTTTATCATCATTAACCTGTGTTAATATACCTGCATATGATTTCTCGGAAGCAAAGGTATACAAAATGAAATGATTAGAAATATTCAGGGTTGCTAGTGAGGGAGCATTTAAAATTGCTTGTTTTATCATATCAAAGGCTTCATGCTCTATATGTTCCCATTTAAAAAGAAATTTTTTCTTAATCATGGATTGAAGAGGTAAAAAAATTCGTAAAAAGTCAGGGACAGATCATTTGACAAAATTTATCCGACACAGGAAATATTGCATTGATTTTTTGTTATGAGGTAATGGAATTTTTGAAATTTATCTTATCCTATTAGGGTCAATGTGGATCCCTTCTTTGGATACAATAAATCCAAGAAGCTTTCCTTCACTTAAAGAAAAGAAATATTTCCTGGGATTAAGAGAAATTCCATACCTCTGACAATTCTCAAAGATTTGTTCTAAATCCTTTAAATGATTACCGTGCCTTTTTTAGTACACAATTATATCATCTAAAAGATTACCATTGATTTATTAACCAAGCCTTTGAAATCTATGTCCATGGCTCTATGAAATGTGGAACCAACATTGATTAACCTGAGTGGCATCTTTTGATAGGCATAGGTGCCCCATTTGGTTCGAAAGGTAGTCTTCATATGGTCATCTTGATGTACTATAATCTGATTGTAACCTAAGAATCCAGCCAAAAAAGACATTAGTTATAAGCCTACAACTAATTATACTATATGTTCCATAGGAGGTAATAGAAATTTTTCCTTCCCACAAGCTTTGTTGAGATTGAGAAAGTCTATACATATTCAAATACCACCATTTTTTTTTCTGACTGGGACAAGGTTGGAGACCCACCTTGAATGCCTGACAGGGAAAATTATCTTGCCTTTATGTAGCTTATTCATTTCAGATTTGATATGATTATCTAGATTTGGTTGAACCTTTCTTAGCTTCTGCTGCACAGGTTTTTCATCAGATATCATGGGATGGTATGTTGAATTATAGAAGTGTCATATGTCTTTAGATATTCATAGTTCCAAGAAAAGACATTCTTCTATTTCTTCAACAAATGAATGAAGGATGATTTTTCATCTCGTGTAAGACCTAGACCTATATTCATATTTTGAGGTTTAAGGTCAGTTCTAGGATTAACTAATTCAAACCTCAAAGTTGAATTTTGAAGTTTTGAGTTGGTGGGTTTCTTGAATTTGTCCTTAAGATCATATAATTCTTCAAGCTTAACCACATACTTAGGTATGGAATTTATAGTTATTTCTTGCTTAAGATGGTTGTCATGCTGATCTTCATCAATTATCTTGTCACCATACGAGCCTTCAGATGTCAGAAAAATTATGATATCTGGATCGTTATTAAAGACTTGCTAATTGGTGATGTTGTTGGGAATGGAAGACCTGAAAACCAATTCAATAGAAAAGTGATCAGGACTATAATCGCCCAGTGGAATAAGCTTGGATGCAACATTACCCAATAGATCGACACTCACATTTTGGGGTCTTGGGATAAGGGAAATATTAAATGTTGTAAAGTGAGAAGTAAGGTCCTGAACTAACGATTGATAATGTTTCAAATGTCTAGACAAACAATGTAGAGTATTCCTTACCTGTTTAATAAAAATTTCTAAATCTCTAGACACTTGTAGATGTTTGATATTAAGTCTGATAGACTTATACAACCCTTAAACCAATGCTTCATATTAGGTAGTGTTGTTCGTGCATTTGAATTCATGTCTACATGCTAACATAGTTTTTTCCCCTTCTGGGCTAACTAATATGCATCATGCTCTGAATCCATCATTTTATTTGGATCCATCAAAAAATAATTTCCAAAACAAAGGGCTAACTACAGGGTTATCTAAAAAATTTACACACTTAAAAGTATTTGTTTGAGAGAAATTTTCAAATTGGGATACAACATAATTTTCAAAGAAAGGTGAAGTATTTGCATTAAAATTTCATAGAAATCATTCAAGTGAGTTGTTTTCAATGATATTTCTTCTATATGGGATTGGCTCATTCTCTATTTCTAGTTTTGTGACAATGTACTTTTGATTTTTTTTGTTGTCAACCATTATTTGATTTGGCTTTCCATTATAGGGAAGCCACATGTGGGACCAATCAGTTGCAAAATAGCCATGAAGCTTTTCTGACTACTCTTTGCTAAGGATTAAATCGTGGAACTCGGGGATATCAACCACAAGAATGTTAATGACTTGAAAAACTTTAGGATTTGATGAGAGTTTGATAGTGACTTGATAGAGCTCTCCTATAACTTTGACTTGAGATCAGTCTACCTGTACAATGTGAACAACAGAGTTTTGGGGCTTAACATTTAATTTGGCACATAATGTTTGTGGTACAATGTTAGATGAAGCTCTAGAGTCAACTAAACAGTTGTGTAAATTTTTGTTCAAAATTTCAAAAGGAAAAAGAAGTGGAGGAGTATTGGATTTATATGTTCCTCCGGGTAGAGAAATATCGGTAGCATCATTTCTGTCTAATGAGGTATTAGGAGGGCTTCCCATCTCTTGGGCAGCTTGTGATATTACAACAGCTGGAAGAGGAGAAGTAGGGACTGCTTTTAGATATTTGAGTAATAGATTTTGCTGATGTTTCATCTTGCTAAGCTTGTGAAAGGTAATGTTCACCCTAGTATTTTTCATATCTTCCACTATGTTATACTACATTTCATCGGAGACTATCAGGGTTTTAGCTCGTGGTGAAGAATTTGATTGAGGAGGAGTGGTATGAGTGGATTTAGATGAAGCTTTATTACCTACTTCTTTGTCATTGGGAGTGGAGTTGATACCTTCTTCATTGAATTTTTTTGTGGCAAATCAACAGGGCTTCTACTCTTGGTTGCAACAGGTAATTCTTCTTGTGTTTATCTATTGGGGAGGATAAAATCCCACATTCATTTTAAATTGACTGCCTCTTCATCATCTATTTCCTCTTCTGCTATTGAGACTTCATCTTCCTCCACATCTAATTCAGCATTTGATATGGTGCTTGGAGGCTTAGTATAAGAGGGGGGGCTTCTTTTGTATGGTCTGAAAGATTTCTTTGAGGAAGTCTCTACTACCTGTTTCTTAATATCAACCATTTCATTGGACATGGTTTTAAGGACCTTTTGTAAACCTTCAAGATCAAAAGGATATTTAGGTGGCTTTTTCTTAGATTTGTCCTTAAAAGTCACTTTCTTGTATTTTCGTTCTTCTATTTCATTTTTCTTATCTAAGGCTATAATACATTTTTCTACAGCTATGCCATCTTTCATGTTTTCTGCCAATGTTGGTTTGGCAACTCTATCAACAAAAATAGTTGTGTTTGAAGGGAGAGCATAAATGTACCATTCATTTTGGACTTCATCATTGGGTTTAGATGCTGTTGGGATTTTATTCAACAACTTATTGAAAAGAGAATTGAAGTATTATATCGGTTCTCTAGATTCGGATTTCAAATTGGAGAGATCATTGATAAGAGTAGCCGTTGATCCATCACCTCCAAACTTGGTTAGGAACTTCTTTTGAAAGGAATCCCAACTATTAGTAGAACCTGATGGTAATAAAAAATACCATGATCTTGCTAATCCTTGTAAGGTTTAAGGGAATAATCTTACAACTGCATCTTCTTCCACCACTTCATTTAGGTTTATGTACAACATAAAATTGTTTATGTGGTCCTTAGCTGGTAGGCCATCATCAGGATTGAACTTTGGTAATCATTTTTCCGAATGGGATGGAAATTGATGTAAGGGTCCTTCCATCTATATAGCTCCTAGATTGGTCCATGGCCTTTGAGGGTTTTGAGCCATCATAGGTATCTGTGTAGAGGAAGATGCTCCAGTGGTTGAAGGTGATTGAGTAGAGGAGGCTTGTGCTCCAGTACTTGTTGGATTATTGGGGCCTGACCGAGGTTCAGAAATGTTTAGCCAAACAAATTTGGAAACTACCGGCTCTTCCAGCAACAGTCCGCGGAACGTAGACTAAGGTCTCACCCGAGGTAGTATGGGAGGGTGCTGGAACCTAGTTTCTGCACCCTAGGGATGTCTATGAGGTCTGGAAGTTCGCGAGCTGATCCTGCGCACTGCGCTACTTCCGCGAAGCCTTCTGTTTAGAGTAACTACCTTCACACGACTTGGAAGATGAGCGCAAATGAAAATTACCTTTTATGTGCTTACTATTATTATAGATCTTGAATTAACTTACTAAGGCACAATACTTTCAGTTACCATTTAACATAAATAGACATGCACGCAATCATAAACCATAAACAGATGCATAAACCATAATATAGAAACAGATACACAATATTCCAAAACCAAATTATCTTTATTAATGCCTTTTTCCAGTTACAATCCACTTCCTGCCATGTGCATACAACAACAGGGATCCGTGCACATAGCTGCGGACTCTACCAGGCCTCCATGCACACAACTGTGGAGCCTCTATCTCCTACTACAACCCTCAACTCGGACTTACAGACTCAGATCTAATACTACATTTAGACACCCATATTGCTTCTTAACATCACCAAAAGCTACTTCTTACACTTAGAGCCTCGTTCTTATTTATACATTCCCATTGTCCACAGACCATGGGTAGGCTGACATATTGTAGATTAATTTAAAATATTTTAGGGCGGACTACCCTTAGACTTGACCCATTACAATTCATGCTCTATGCATTTTGCAGAGATTTTATACTACCAATATCCAAAATTTTGCGCTTTAAGCCCCAACACTGTTACGCGGGGGATCCGCTGCCCAACAAGCCCCCAACATAATCAGCGTGACTCGTCTCGAGTCACTCGTCGGTGCGGCGAGACGCACTGCCAAGGCTTCACGGTCCACCATCCTTGTGAGTGACGCACTACACTTTGTTGCTTCATTCTTGCCTCTTGAAACACTTCTTCAAGCTCCTACTCCATTGCCCCTACTAATTCGTGTAACCGATGATGCTCACTCTACTCTGCTCGGTTAAAACAAAGTGGCCCCTCAAAGGATTTTAGCTCTAGCTAAGATGTCAAAGGTGTGAACTTTTTGTGTAAGAGAAGCAAGCTTGCAATCTCTTGTCTAGTATACTCAATGTCTGCTAAAGCTTGTGTTGCCTTTTTGCAAGAGAGATGTTGTTATCCGCAAGGTCCCAATCTTCAAAATTTGTCACGGGCACATGACCCAGGAATGCACTTTTCAATGGAATTATGTCTTTTATCTGAAGATTCACCATCTCGCCCTTATCTTTCATAGATTGCTTACCAGACCACAGTTTTCACAGCGACATCCGGACCAATCCTGCTATCTATCTGGAAATTTGCAGGATATCTCCCACCACTAGTGTTGGTCTTGGCACGGTGACCTCGACTGTTAGCGTTACGTTGTCCCGAAGGTCCTATGTCTCTTTTGGCAATGTTGCAGCCACTGGGTTTATTCTCAAAGCATCAAAGTTGGAAGGGTCCATATCTATCAGATAGCTCAATAAATTAGGTCTCAAGGTGCCATCATTTGTCCGGTGGATGACCAACTATGATTTATAGGCCGGCTGATATTCAAATTTGACCATTGCCTCATTTTCTAGTTCATTAATGCGATACTGACAGAAGATCGTTTCCAATCCAATTCTGATTTCATGTCCTAAATGCCCGCCGTCCACTCCTTGTTTTCTCATATTAACCATATTGTCATGAACAGTGACCTCAAAGATCACTTTCCCGCCTCTCTACAAAATAGCACAACCCTTTATGTGTGACTTTGATTCCTGCGATAAACCTATCTTACGCAGAACCTTGTTTCCGCACAGCTTTCCTGTAGACGCGTTTATAGTCTCATGTCTTCTTTCAACCACTTGGAGCACTAATACTGTACTTCGGTCTATTAGTTAGACAAATGACCCACTCTTGTAGATGTTATAGCTCGAAATCTCACTCTTGGGGTTTGTGATGCTGCACTCATGGCCTAGGGCAACCCCTCCTTCCAGACCAGGTCCAAAATTTAAAAAACAGTGTTTTATTCCCTATACGCGACATTGCCCTGAGCTAAACGTGTGTATACGCGGGTCTGTGTATACCCAACCCGCGTATATGTCTTAAAACAATTTAAAAAAAAATTAATCTCCCTAATTTCGGGAGGAGATCACAGGTTTTACCTACTGATCACCTGTTAGTGCCCGTGGCCCAACTGTTCCCAACGAATTCCCAACTAAAAAAATACTTCATGAGAAGTATAAAAAGGCTTCAATGGGAAGGCCTAAAGGAGGAGAGAAGAGAGAGAAAGGTTATTATGCTGAGATTTCCCTGACCAGGTCTGAAGATCCTAGTGCCTCCTGCACTTCCCCCATTTATAGGAAACCCTTGTTTCCTTGTGTGATGATGTTCATCTACTACTTGAGATATCATGGAGTAAGTCATGCAAGGAGTTTGCTAAAGGCTTCAGACTGGACGAATTCGGAGGATGGTTCCGCTTGGAGCCTGCGAAAGGACGAATCAGGTGAAATTATTCCTTTCTAAACTTTATTTGTCTATAATAAAAGAAACATTTGTCTTTGTTCCTGATATAAATCTTCTTCATGTTTATGATATCCATGTTATGATTCATATAAGAAAGGTTATTTAATTGTATAACTAACTACTTTTCAATATACTATGAAGATGATTTCTTTATAAAGTTTAGTCCATATATTGTTGTACTTTCTGGAATTGATTGTTTTGCAGGTTGAAGGAGCAAAAGGAACTCCAAGAAGGGTTTGGACCCTGGAAGGCTCTTCCCAAATGTAGGACCCCCGGGTACGCCCCTTATCATCTTGTTTGCTTATATTAGCATTATGGCTGTATGGAATGTGTGTTTCTCTGTATAGACAACCTCTGATCTGTATAAAAGTATTGGTGTTCCTAGTTTGGGTTTAATCAAGCCAATCAGGGCTCAGCTGTTTGTTTGCTTGCTGCTGCTGTGTAGTTTGTTCCTGTAGGAACTTGAATTGTAAGTTCGGTCAGTTTCATCAGACTCTTTTTTAGTTTTTCTTGAAATATTTTGTATACGTTGTTTTTCTTGTTTACAGAAGCATATATACGCATGTTTCCTTAAGTAAACTTGTGTATACGCAGGTTTCCTTAGGCTCAGTCGTGTATACATGCAACTGTACATCAATACAGTCGCATATATCTTGCAATTTTCAAGATTTTTTAAATCTTTTGTTTCTGAAGGTCTATCTACTGGTTTGATTCAGTCCTAAACAATTACTTTCCAGTGTCAGTTGTTAGTTTTACAAGTATCTGATTTCAAATTCTCTCTGATTTTGGAAAGTGTTGGTCTTATTGGTTTTATTTGCAAGCGTCATCGTTTTGTTAAGCACACAAGATTTCTTGTTAGGAGTCTTGGCTACTCTTTTTTGCCAGCGTAGAAAGGATGATCTCAGTATTTGTGTCAAATCTTGTTTTGGTGACCTTTTGTGTTTGCTTGTTAAAACTACATTTTGTGACCATCTACTTTTCTTGTTTTCGAAAGTTGTTGATTGATACTTTCTTGAAAATTGTCTTTTTGATCTTTTGGTATTTGTTGCCAAACCTCCCATTGCTGCTTTTGATTGTTGAAAGCATCTCAAAACACATTTTTATTGTTGAGTTTTCATCCATTTTGTGTTGTCAGGTTGCAAAGTGTTTGGTTCCGATTTCTCAATCATAAAGTTTCAGTGTTGTTGAGAGCACTTTTGAAAAGACATTTTTGCTTTTGCTTTTGAAGAAAACTTTTTGGAAAACTTGGTTTTGCTTTCTTGAACTTTGTTTTGATTTAGTTTCATTTTAGTGAATGAAAGTGAACTTTTGTTTCTCTTGAAGCTTTTTTTTAGTGTTTAGATGAAATGAACGATAGTAACTCATATTCTATCTAAACATTTTAAGTGACAAATTAGAAATTGATAAACAAGTAAATTTCATTTCTTGATTTAGAGTAGTCTTAAGTCTTGCATCAGCATGTACTCATTGCATTAGGATAGATTTTCACATATTTTTAGGCATCCATAGTTTTTTTAACTTTTGTGAGTGTGAAGCGTGAGTAAAAGAGAAGAAAAGAAAACTTGTTTTTTTTTTTTTTTAAGTTCCTCTGAACCTTGTAGAAATTTCTTTTCATTGAAAAACGAAAACAAGTGCATTTACATGTAGTTTGGTTTTTATTAATTTCTTTTGCATAAAAAAACCACTATTTTCACTTCTGATTATCCCTTGAATTAAAGAACAACCCATTTAAAAACAAGCACTAATTAAAATATACTAGAACTTTTTATAATTGTCAAGTTAGACACACCAACAAGTTTTAGGATATTTTAGGGCCTTCGATTAGGCGAGTGGAGAGATAAATCTCCAAGGCCATTTAGACTTTCAAACATAGGAGTCTGAATAGTGAGTGAAAATCCAATAACATTAGGGAGACCAGGAAAGCTCCAAATCTGGGAGTTAAGCACGAGGGTTCTTGAAGACAGGGAAGGGAGATACCCCCTCTCTGACTTGTCAGATCTAACCTCAAGATTTTTCCACCTGGCTTCTGATACGATTTGGTAACCTTAGTTGCTATGCCTAGGTATCTACGCAGGTGGCTATGGAGGGGAATCCTGTGGCACCTGAGGTTGACGTTGTATCACTCTCGACGGTACTACTGGAGGGCACCTTTGTAAAGCTTGGGGGCTTGCACCAGCGCAAGCTATTGTTAGGAGGTTAGCGTAACTTCCTCTATTACCTTCACTGATAGGAATGGGTTGTCATTATCCCAGAATATCTTTGGAAGGCCCATTACTTCACTTTCTTGTATTTTGATGTCCGCTCCTCCCCACCCGGAGCGGAAATACTCGAAATTTGTTTGACTGGCTAATATTTTTTAGGGACTTTTTACTGTGTGCTCTGTTCTCCTAGTTGGCCTAGCTTTCAATTTTTTGAGTCTTTAGCTAGATCTTAATAAAAAATTCAAAGTGGCTGACCGATCACCTAGACGGTCTCGAAGACTTCGTGGTCTTTCACCACCAAGTTTAGAACCTTCTCCCAGAAGGTGCAGAGGTAATACTGCCGATGGGTTTCAACCCGTGGCAGCTGACGCATCGGGGATTGATCCTCCTCTTGGGGCCATTAGTGTTCAGAATAGGCCTGGTACTTCTACAGAACAAGAGAGGAACACTCCAGTTCTTTCTCGAGTTCTCTTTCAGATGGAAGATAACATAGAAGTAGAAGAAGTTCAAGAGTCATTAGCGGCTCTGAATTCTCCCTTACCTTCTAGTTATCCAGAAGTATTATGATACATTGGGACTCCGACACATAGACTGTCAAGTCCAGGTCACACTATGCACTTACCATCGATGACCACTACTGGAAGCATGGCTTCTACTACAAGTGCTACAACTATGCAGACTCCAACATCAGTACAAGGGGGAGGAACCATTTCCATCCCCTCTGCATCTTTATTTGGGTCTTTTGCTAGCACATCTTCGGTTGGGTCTACCTCCATTCCTTCTATGAGTGGAAATTCCCAAGCCAATGCTTTTAGTACTGGATTCTTCCCTTTTGGCACCCATTCACAGGGTATTCCATCAGTTCCGTTTAGTGCCTCCACATCCATGATGGGTGGATCAGCTTCATTCCAGGCTTTTCCTTTCGGAAGTAGTCATATACCACATTCCAACTTGACAGTAGGATCTATGCCTTTTCTTCTATAGGACAAGGCAGTAATCCTTTCCAAGGTTGGACTAACACTACAGTTAGTGCCATAGGAACCGGGAATCCATTTTTCAGCCAACAAGGGAGTGGGCCGTACTCCACAGTTAGTTTGTTTTGAAGTATTCCTCCCTTAGCTACTTCTTGGAATCCTTATCAGTGTTTATCCACCCCTTATAATCCTTTATGAGGAATCTTCACCGGTCATGGAGGTTTTGCAGCCGAAGTTGGTCAAACTCTGAGTTTTGCTAGATCACAAGGTCTGCCTTTTGGTTTGGCTGGTTTTGCGGGTTACTTCGGGAAGCCTGGTGCCTTCCAAAATCTAGGCCAATCTTTTCAGAACTTTGGGAGCTCCGCCCAGTCAGGGTGGAACCCCCAAGGTCCTCATAGGCTTCCTTTTCTAGCAACTTTGAACTTGCCAGATGTCAGGAAATTAACAAACGATCCAATCAAGTACAACCCGACCTGGCCTCCGATCCCAACCAAACTACCTTCGGACATTCCAAAATTCAAAGGGAAGGGTGGTGAGGACCCTGGCGACCATGTAACCACATTCCATTTGTGGTGCTCATCAAACTCCCTTATTGATGACTCGATTAGGTTGAGACTTTTTCAACGCACCTTGACTAGTAATGCAGCCAAATGGTATATAGAGTTGCCAGAGGGAAGCTTTACATATTTCACTGACTTAGCTAATACTTTCTTAAACCATTTCCAGTTTCCCATCTGTTATGATGTCGGAACTAAACTTCTGGCCAATTTCCGTCAGGACACGACAACTCACATTCTGATCATATTCAGGAATGGAGCTGGAGAAAGAGGCTCATCAAGGCCGAGATTCCTCTGGAATACCATCACGAATGGTTTTTTAAATTTACAACTTGAAATCTCTAAGGATGTCTCCATGTTCAGAGTCTATTCTAAGGAGCAAGCTATTTTTAGGGCCCAGCAATTAGAATTGATTTACTCTCAGTCTGGGATCCTTCAAAAAATATTGCCAGATTCTCCTGGGTCTAAGGTTGATATAGCCAAGTCGAAGCCAAGCCCCCATGCGTATGGTATCATTGGATCGGTAGACACAAATGCGGTGAACTTGTTGAGTCCATTGCAGCAATTTTCTTTACAAACTACTTCTAACAACCAAGTCACATCATCTAATCCTTCGTCTTCCCAACCCTCTTTAGTCAATGCTATCCAATCAACCAACCCCAAAGGAAATCAAAATTCCAATGGGAAGAAGAAAGGATGAGGTAAGAAAAAGAGTCAAGATGGGAAGACTGATGCAAATAATCCTAGCAATAATGCTGGTGGTGGTAGAAATGAGTCTAAAAGGAAAGTCAAGTTTCCATGCAAGTTATGTGGTGGAGACCATTTAACTCACCTCTGCCCCAAGATTGAAGACACTCAGTGCTTGTTAGGGTAGCAAGGGACTTCTAGTTCTCAAGCTGTGTTAACCAATCCTTTCCCCAAGGGCAGCAACTTCTTGCTGGCGCGAGTTCAAACCCTGGAACCTCTGCAGGGGGCAACCAGGAAGGGGAAAAGTCATCAAATGCTTTCATGATGGGTTTTGATGTCCATGTGGCCACTTGGTCACGTGATTACGATGAAACTGAAACATCCAAGGACAACACTGCTCCTAGAAATACTGACCTTCATATTGAGCGACCCCCTGTCAAGACTATACCACGGATACTGAAAGGTTCCGCTAAACATGCGACTATTAATCCTAATGCTAGGGCCACACAAAACTGCTCCATTATTGAGGATCTAGCTCAGAGTCCATGTGCCATGTCCGCTTTAGAGGTTCTCCAGTCGTGTCCAGCTCAACGAAGTGCTTTACTTTCCGTGATTGGGGCAGTTGATCCAATTAACTCTTTAGTGCTCACTTTCGACATGTTAAATGTCAAAAAGTGACCCTCATCATATGGCTTTCCAAATAAAGTCTACATACCAGAAAATTAACATTTTTCATACCGTTATTGATGAAGGAGCTTCCACATGCGTCATGTCGATGTCATGCTAGAAGGCTATTGGATCGTCTTCGGCTATTCCTTCACCCACCGTCCTGACTGCATTTGATGGGCATTCTCATAAGCCACATGGGATTGTTCCAACCTTTCCCATATGTGTTGGGGGGAAGGTCGTCAATGTTGAAGTAGAAGTCATTGATGCTAACCTAGACTACAATCTCCTCTTAGGAAGGAACTGGGTATACGAAATGGACACCGTTGTTTTGACTTTGTTTCGTGTCATTTGGTTTCCTCATGAAGGGAAAATCATTAAGGTTGATCAACCAGATTATTCTCCAGTCGATCCTCAAGCATTCACTGACTCTACTATTCCTCTAGTGGATAACCCTCATCGATCTACTGAGAATCTAGGAGTTGGGATGTATTCCTCATTGATGGGTACCTTTGATTTCCCCCCTCCTATCACTAGAATCAATGTCGTTTCATCATCTAAGGAGTCTCCTCGAAAAGAATTCTTTTGAAATAATTAGTTTTCAGACCCTTGGACCTTGCCTTAACCTATGACCACATTAGCTGAATGATAAGTTAATGGAATGGCATTCTCTATGTCTACAGCTGAGCTTAGATATCAATCTATCGTTAACTCTGCAGACAACCACTCTACTCCTTTTTTTGAAGAGGAGTTAGATGGTGACGTGGCCCCGGCCCAGACCCTTGATTCTACCTCTGCCTTGGAATGCTTAGATAAGGTTTTACCTTCTGAAGAAGCAATCCTTGAAGTAATGATGGGTGCAGATTGACCTTGGGAAAACTTACACCATCTTTCATACTTTCTTCCTCCATTGCAGGAAGTGGAGTCTAGGTTCTCCGAGCTCTTTACTAGCGATGTTTGTACAGTATCAAATCCTTTCGCTCCAGCACACTTTCGTGTCGAAGGTAACATGTCAGTGATTTCAAAAATGATACCTATAAAAATCTCTACAAACCCTAACGTGATCGAGAATATCTTCATCGGAACTGAATGTTCCCCAGAAGAAATTCAAGTTTACACTAACCTTTTCAAGGAATTTCGAGATGTATTTTCTTGTTCTTATGAAGAAATGCCTGGAATTGATCCATCCATAGTTCAAAATGATATCAAGACGTATGAAAATGCCAAACCAGTTCGTCAAACGATTTGGTCGGTTAATCCTAGGAAAGCAGCAGCCATTAAAGCTGAAGTAGAGAAGCTGCTCAAGGCGGGTTTCATATACCCTATTCCTTTTACCGATTGGGTTTAATCCAGTCCTGGTGGATAAAAAGCAAGGAACAATCCAAGTATGCATCGACTTTAGAGACCTAAACAAAGCTTGTCTAAAAGATAATTACCCCACACCATTCATTGATCAGATTATTGACGAGTGTGCGGGTAATGAGAATTTTTCCTTCATGGATGGTTTTTCTGGGTATAATGAGATCTCTATCCATCCTGAAGATCAACATAAGACAAATTTTATATGTCCCTGGGGTACCTTTGCATACAGAAAGATGCCTTTTGGTCTTAAAAATGCTGGAGCCACTTTCCAGCGGGCCATGTCATATGCTTTGCATGACATTAAACATATCATTGAAGCATACTTGGATGATCTCGCTGCTCATTCTCGAAAGAGAACTGATCACCCCAGTCATCTTCGATTGGTCTTTGAGCGATGTCCTTTTTATAAAATCCAGTTGAATCCCAACAAGTGCGTTTTCATGGTTACATCTGGTCGGTTATTAGGGTTCATCGTGTCAAATGAAGGGATTCGGGTTGATCCCTTCAAGGTTGAGGCAATAATTTAGTTGCCTCCCTTGTCCTCAATTCGAAAACCTCAAAGTCTTCAAGGGAAGGCTAATTTCCTAAGATGGTTTATAGCAAACTATGCTGAGATCACTAAAGGGTTTATGTATTTGCTACGCAAAGGAGTTCCATTCATATGGGATGACTTTGCATAGCGTTTGTTCGATGCTTTGAAAAAGGCATTAGTCTCTGCCCCGCTTTTGAGTCCACCGGATTATGGTAGGGACTTCCTTTTATATCTCACTGCAGTAGAATCAACCATTGGTATGGTTTTCGTTCAGGGAGATGATGTTGTCACAGAGCATGTGATTTATTACTTGACCCGAGGCTTAATAGGTCCTGAACTTCGCTATTCTCCAGTCGAGAAGTTGGCTTTGGTAGCTGTCCATGCTATCCAGTGACTCCATCATTATATCTTGATACGCAAAAATTTTGTCTTAGCGGTGGTCAATCCATTTTAATTTGTTCTCAGTAGGTGAGTGATTGGGGGCAAATATAATCGATGGATAGTCATTTTGCAAGAATTTGATCTTGAGTTCTTGTCTGCCAAGTCTAAGAAATCCATGGTTTTCGCCGAACTAATTTCTAAGCTGCCTTGTGGAGAGGATACTATTTATGAGGAAAGTTTTCCTGACGAATATTTATTCCTCATCTCTTCACTCGACCCTTGGTATGGAGATATCATTGTCTATCTCCAGACTTCGAAGTTTCCCTGTACCTTCTCTAAGGATGAACATCGGAAATTACGTCACCTAGCAAAGAAATATGTTATCATAGGTGACACGTTATATCGTCAAGGGGTTGATTCAATCCTTCTGTTATCACTCAGGTTGTTCCCTTTGACTCCGAAGGGAATACGGTCGAGGTAACCACTAACCAATCTTTTGGCCACAGGTCCTAGCTTACCTATAACCAGAGAGGGCTCTCTCTTTCTGATTTAGTGTTGTTTTGGTGTGAATTTTAGGCTAGTTATGGTGCACAGGATTTTGTTTTGAATTTGTTGGGATGATGATTTCAGTCAGAACATGTATGTTTTTGCAGAATAATCTAGACCATTGGGCATGGAGTTGATGGTGGTGAACTGCTGGAAATAACTTTTTGAGGAAAAGGTTATGCTACAGAGCCAGAGAAGCATCTATGGAACAATTTTTCAAATTTGTAATATGATGGGATGAGATCAGGGAGTGAAAGGCAAATAAGGATCTTTCACTAAACTGATAGAGGGAATAGTGGTAACATTATTTAGGAGCATTTAAGAATTCTTTAATAACATTCATAATGATAGAATGAATACAAACATGAGCAATTAAGAATTCATGCTTATGATTAGTTCTGCAGAAAACATTTTTTAACAACAGAGATTGAGCATAGGGTGTATTTAAACAATTCCTGTACTATTCCTTTTCTCTATTGCTAAGCTAATGACACATATATTTGAGTTAAGAAAACATAGAAAGACAAAACATAGTTTAGGATAACTTATTGTTCCATTAGACAACACGAGAATTATGTAGCAGAATGCAAATCATCACTTTAACATCAGACAACGCAGAGATCATGAACTTTTCCGGCCATTTGTATTAGATAGTCTGAAAATATACACAACAGTGTCTCAGAGAGAAATTCGCCAACCCCAAATACCTTGTATGGGGAGGTATATATACAAAATTTATATACAAAATATCTAGCTAATGAGTTAATGGCTCATAAGTTCTATGCCAACCCCTGAGGAATTACAGCTGAGAGAGTAAATGCTGTAATAACTATTTAGTGCATTAGCTATCCAAAATTGTCAGAAAGCTTTGACTTTTGTGACCCATTGAGTCGGCTGGAGCCGTGCTGTCCAAAATTTGCGCGTTTCCTTTCTTTGGCTTGCTGTCCCAGTACTTGGCTGAGTCATTATTCTCACCCGCCCTGCCTGCTGTCTTCATGCTGCATTTAACTTTTGTTGACCTGAAGCTGATTAGAAGAGACCGAACTAAGATTATTGGGGCAAAATTTGCAGCATTGCCTGCCACCAATCCTCCTTAGGCAGTTGGTGTCTTCGTATTTTTGTTAGAGTTTCATCTGCCTCTGTGTACCTGTAAAAATTTGGTGGGACCTCAAACAGGTGATTAATTTCATGCTCAATGTAGAATAAATTTTCTAGCTTGTTATAGAGGCCCTACCCTGATGGAGGTCCTGCTTCTTCAGAAGTGCCGGTGGATGCTGTGATCTGATTTGCAATAAAATTGGTCATCCTAGTGGCATATTTCTCACGGGTGAGCAGTCTTCCTGCGCCGGTCAATAGGCTGGGCAATCCTTTGTCTTGCAATGCACCCATTCTAAGCTTGTAGTCATCTACCTCAGCCTGCATTTCCTGGCATTTCCTCTCCAAAGTTTTCACAAAATTTCTGAGGGTCAGCACTTTTTTAACTGTTAGAACAACATCTGTTCTGCTGTTGATGTTTAGGGCTGCCAACTCCTCCTTGGTGTGAGTGTTGAGGAAACGTATCATCCTGTTCGCCTGCTCAGGCATATTTCCTAGTGTTGCTCTGGCCTTCTGGCTTTCAACTTGTGCTTGGCCTATTAACTCCATCTTCTCATGCACTGTTTTGATTGACTTCCACTGTTTGGTAATAGAGTGGTTAATCTGGGTCCACAAAATCTTCTTTATCTCCGCCAGAGTTTTCTCTAAATTTAGTTCCTTTTCCAAGGTCTTTATTTTGTCCTTTAGGGCCTTAATCTCTCTAGTATGCTCTGCTACTGTCATTTTGGATTTGTCATATTTTGTTTCTAGCGCAGCCAATTTTTCTTTGGCTTGTTTGATCTCTATTGCCTGAAGCTCTAGCTCTTTGACAACTTTGGTCAAATAGCCCATGCTTATGCTAGCCTCAGGAGCTGTTGTTGTTGCCGCTGTAGCATCTGTAGTTGTTGTAGCCGTTGGAGGGGTCACTGCTGCTTCTGTAGTTGCTGTAGTAGTTGGGGCAGTTTGAGGAGGCTGGGAGGTTGATTCTCCCTGTTTGTCTTGCAATGCTCTCTCCAACTCCCCTTCTAGATCAATTACTCTTTGGTTCAGTTTCATCATTAGATCCAATTTATCCTCAGCTTCATTTTCTTTCTGCAATTCTCCTGTTTGAGGGTGCTCAGTAGGAAGCAATCTCAATCTCTTGTTCAATGCAGCAATATCATCATCCTTCTTTTTCATAAGGGCCCTCACACCCTTATGATCCTTAGGATCATTTCCTAAGTCCACAATAATATCCTCCAATGTTTTGATTCTGTTGTCTTTGGCTGTGGAGTACATTCTTTCTAAATCAAGCCTACCTCATTGAAATGGACATATAAGAAAGGAGGTGGCCCTGTAGGCTGGCGGTCTGCCCTCATGAATGTCTTGGTGATCTTTTCAATTTTAGCAGTGGAGAGTTTCGCGCTTGCATCTAGCAAATAGTTCATGGAGAAGGGAAACAACAGCTGAGTCTGCTTGAAATTGAGCATTTGGTTGATGGATTCAGGATTAATGTGAAAAAGTATGCTCCCAGATGGAGACTTAACAATTCTCTGAGTTGGATCATACTTCCCAGCACATAAGCGGATGAGCTTCAGAAAGATATTGACAGATGGGAGGAAATAATAAGGCAGATTGGACTCCCATATACCATATGTGTCATTGTTGCTTAGATAGTTGTTTCTCAACTGGCAGAAGGTCTGTAAGTGGTTTCTGTCACCAACAAGATCTTGGATAAGGTAATCTCTATCAGCAAGAGGCATGGCTTCAAGCTCCTTGTTTGGTGGATTCATAGGAGTGACATTGAGAGCTGATGGTGCAGCCATTGTAGAACTTTCAGGTGTTATCTTTAGAATGAAGTTTTTGAGTATAACAGGCTGAAGATGATAGCTTATGAGGATTTGAAGAGGAGTGGCAGAATGAGTGTAGCTGGAGCCAAAGTTGCCTTTTGAAAAGAACAACTTGAAGAGTTTGATTTGAGCTTTAGTTTCTTCTGGTGAACTTTCAGAATTTAGAGGCAGTGAGGGTAAATGCAGAGGAGAAAAGGATTTCAGCTTAATATACTGAGAGCTTGAATCGAAACACGGCAAAAGGGAACAATGTTGGGCAGGTGTGAGAGTATGTCAAAAATTCAAGCCCGAAAATGATTCTGTGACAATGAAATTTATGTATAGTGCTCGACTATCTTAAACAGGGTGTGCTTTAGATTATTTAGGCCAACATTTGCAAGACAGTACCATTAAATTAAGGAGTTTTGTAGGCACTTTAGTGGAAAAATTTGTAGAGAATGGGAAGAACATGGGCAAACGGGTTCAATTTGGAAAATAACTGGATTAGCCAACGCCGAGGGTGGTCGAATTGATTGGAGGACGAAGACTGTCGTCGAATTTGCGAGTGATGGCGTCCAAAGTGAATTTTATAATTTGGAGGCAGTTGGAGGTGACTAGCAGAACAACGCAACCCCAATTGTACAATGAAAATGACCGAAAATGGTCACTTTCGGCCTTTTTAACAATAAATTTGTCGCATAGGCGCTTTCCCGCGATGACGTCATCAGCGGGCCCCGGGTACGGACGGGTGACGTGGATGCTGACTGGGATGACAGCGTGGCAGGACATGGTGGCAGAATGTCGGGGTGCAAAGACAACGTGGCGGGCGACGTGGGATAGAGGCAGGGTCCCGGGGGTGATGTCACAGTGACGAGAGCGCTGACGTAATGGGGGATGGCCGGTTTCTGGTCAGCGGTTTTCGATTTCCCTGCACCGCCTTTGGGAGAAGCGAATTCGGGGGGGAGGACTCCGAACACCCCGGGCTGAAGACACGTGGCGGGGGTACGACGGCAAAACCGCCCATCCCCCGTACGTTAAAGATCGACATGTTGGCGGCTCAGATCACCCGCCCATCGTTGGATCGGGTGTGGTGGGAGATCAACGGATGGCGGGGCCTCCGCCACGGCGTGCAGGTTTCAGAGTGGGACCCACCCATTATTTAAATAATATTTTGTGGCACGGGTTTAAAACTTTAGTTCTGGTGGGTTTTGGGTTTCGAATTAATGCAGGTCATGGCGCCACAAGGTTTAATACAAAATATTTAAACCTTTTACCATTTAAACATTGGATTTCAACTGAGGGAGCAATTTTTGCAAGGGTTTAGGTGTGTGCTATTAGTCTTAACCAGGGGTTAGACTAATTCCGGGGTAAGGATGCTAAAGGGTTGACTATAGCCCCAGATGGACTAATGTCTCCCATAACCATGTTACTTAGCTATAATGCTAAGGGGGGGGATATTTAATATATTTTTTGGGAATTTTCTATAGTTTTCTATAAGAAATAGGGGTGGGGATGTACTAGGGAGCTATATAATAGGGTTAGAAGTTAATATGGGTATGTGAGGTGAAGTGGGAAACTAGAGATAGATGAAGTATGAAGTGAGGGCTTTACACAAGAAATGTGGCTTCTTTTTGAAGAAGAAGGTCACAACTTGTCCTGACTTTCTCAAGGGAGAAATGCAAGGAGGATTGTTTAGGCAGATCCTAAAGTCCTCAAGGGAATGTTAGTAAGAAACATTTTCAAGGGAATGAGGGAAGTTAGAGATAGTTTGATAGTTTGCCATATGGACCATTGTTCTTGCCCTTCTCTTATTGATGAGATAGGATATGATTTTCAACATATCATGTGATCAGACCTTGCTTCTGCAACCTCCAACTGCCTACCCTGCCTAATAGACCTAACATTTTTTCTTCTTTTGGATGGGTGCACTTAGCCTTGCAAACCTTGATTATCCTCTTTTCTTTTTGCTGCCCTCCTATCTAAATCTACCCTTATGTCTTCCAAGGGCCCAGCTTAAGCAATTGGGCTCCTTCCTTTCTCTATCCAGCTACTCATCTTCCAAGCTTGAATTGTTTGAACATATATGCATTCTCTAATCTAGAACAGGCAATTTAAAACATGGCATGGCCCAGCTTGAACTGTTGGGTCATCCATCAAGATAGCAGTGGCATTTTGGTTGGCCACTTTCCTGGTCTTTCTTTGGGGTTCATTTCAATGATTTTTTTCTGACCAATTCATTTTCTTGCCTTTTGATTATTCTTTTAAGGCATACCCTCTTTACATTTTTTAACTGTCTGTTACTTTCACAAACGATTGAACCTTTGTATCATCAAAGATGAACATTTTTGGCACTTTCACTGTCAATCATGAAAAATGAAACCCTATTGGTGTAGGAGACTAACAGTGGCTCCACTTGGGGATGGCTTTTCCAGATGAAAAGTCAAGAACAACAGGTCAGATCACCTTATTTTTTCTAATCTTGCTGCAGCCTGAATTCTCCTTTTGTTAAAGACCATTCATCTGAATCTTTAGAAACTTGTATGAAATACCCTGCAAGCTGATTTGCTGTGAAATTATAGCTCTGTTTTTTACTTGTTTCTCTGAGTGTTCCTCATCACCTTGATAGTTCCCAAGTGCTTTCCCTTGCTTTCCAATGATTGGATCAAAACATGTATCAAAAATGGTGCAGTACCCCGATCTTTCTCAAAATCAGCTCCACTTGGTCCTTTATCTATCTGCTGTAAATGAAAAATACTGAAAATACAAATATTTATGTACAATATACAACTATGTAGTGCTTGATCAAAGGGGGTCAAAATAATGCTTGAGCATCCTCCCATTGACTGGGCCTTCCTCAGTGTTTGAGCCATCCACACTTTTCAGAAAATAAGTGTTATTACCTTGTACATCATAAATGACATAAGGTCCCTTCCACAAGAAATCAAACTTGCCATGTTTTCCTTTATCCTCTCTCCTGGAATCCCATCTCAACACTTTACTTCCTATGAAGAAGTCTTCAGCTTTGGTTCTTTTGTCAAATATTCTCTTGATCTTATCTTGTAGTACTTGGGTTCTCTGATAGACTTCCTCTCTCATTTGCTGTAGGTGAATTGTCTGATTGATCCTTCTTTGAATGTCATTTGGCTCAGCTTGTATCTCCTGCAGTAGCTTGATTATAGGGATCCCCAAAGATGAAGGAAATCTTGCTTCCATTCCATAAACTAGTTCATATGGGCTTGTGCCAATGGATCTCTTAGTGGTCAACCTGTCTGCCCATAGTGCATTTACCAACTTCTTATGCCAATTCGTTTTGTTCTCCTCCAAAACCTTCTTGATGATGTTGATGAGGATTTTATTGGAAGACTTAGCTAGGCCATTTCCTTGACGATAATAAGCTGTGGAATGACCCAAGGTCATGTGATATTTATGGCAAAAGTTGATCATTTTTTTGGACTTGAAAGCAGCAGCATTGTCTGTAATAATTTTATCTGGACAGCCAAACCTGGACAAGATGTTGGTTTCCAGGAATTGTATAATGATGGAGTCATTGGCTTGCCTACAAGGGATGGCTTCTATCCATTTGGTAAAATAGTCTGTAGCAGTCAAAATCCACCTATGCTGACCAGAGGATGAAGGGTGGATTTCACCAATGAAGTCTAAACCCCATTGCTGGAATGGTCTCTCAGTTGAGATACGTTTGAGTGGTAAAGGAAATAGCTTTCTTTTGCCTTCAAAAATTTGGCATTTGTGACAAGACATTATAAATTTTCCCATATTAGTAAATAGGGAAGGCCAATAAAACCCAGCCCTTAATTTTATCAGCTGTGGATTTCCAGTATAAGTGTCCTCCACAATCACCTGCATGAAATTCCTTGAGGACATTGTCAGTTTCATCGAATGTTAGGCATTTAAGTAAGATTCCTTCATGATTTCTCCAAAACAAAACATTATCTATGATACAAAATTTTGATGCTTTCATTTTTAAGAACCTTTTCTTAGTTCTGGACAACCCTGGAGGAGCTTGCAGGTTTAACAATACAAAACATATATCAGCATACCAGGGAGATTGCAAAAAGGCTTGGTTGATCTGTGGAGTCGCCATCTCCTGTTCGTTGTCCAGTTCATTAATGTCAAGGGCTTGGAAATTGGTTTCAGTCATTAGCTTGGCTAGACCTTGTCCTTTTATGAGTTTGGTAGGCTTGATTTCAATGTCATATTCTAAGATATTGGCAATCCATTTGCCCCTTTTGCCTTCAATTCGTTCTTGAGTTAAAATGTCCTTAACCACTGCATTTGGGACATAGGCAATTATATGAGAGTACAAAATATATATTGTAAAGTCTTTAATGGCCTTTACCAATGCATAGGCTTGCTTTTCCATAATATGATATTTTAAGGGGGCATCTCTAAGGGATCTGCTAAAAAATGCAATGGGTTTTTCACAGCCTTGGTCATATTTTTGTAACAGGACTGCAGCAATTGTATGCTTAGATGCAAAGGAAAAAATGATGAAGTCTGTATCAAACCTAGGACTTGTTAGAACTGGTGTGTTTGTCAATGCCCTTTTGATGTCCTTAAAGGCTTGTTTAGCTTCCATGGTCCATTTGACCTTGGAATCCTTCTTCAACATATTATTTAACAATCTTATGAGCTCGGCCAAATTAGGAATGAATCTTCTCAAGAAGTTAATCTTACCTAAAAAACCTTGTAATTCTTTGATGTTTCTTGGATGAGGGACCTGAAGGATAGCTTGAATTCTGTCCGGATCAATCCTAATACCATCTTTTGAGATTATATGCCCTAGGAGTTTACCTTCCTCTAGGCCAAACAGTGATTTCTTTGGATTCAAAGATATGCCATATTTTCTGCAAATTAAGAAAACTTGTCTCAAATGTTCTAAGTGTTCTAAGTGTTCTTGGTCTGATTTTGAAAAGGCAGTAAGATCATCCAGGTAGACCACCAGAAAATCATAGATTTCTTTGGTGAAGGCTATATCCATTGCTCTTTGGAACGTGGCCCCTGCATTCTTAAGCCCAAAAGGCATTTTGACATATTTGAAAGTTCCCCAAGGTGTTGTGAAGGCAGTTTTGTCTTGATCATCCGGGTGTACTAAAATCTGATTGAATCCAGAGAATCCATCTAATAATGAGATCCTAGAGGCTCCCACTACCCTTTGCAGGATATGATCCATTTTTGGTAAGGGGTAATGGTCTTTGAGAGAGACTTTGTTCAAATTCCTTAAGTCAACACATAGTCTAATCTCTCTCGTTTTCTTCCTAGTAGGCACTAGGTTTGAAATCCACTCTGAAAACCTGATTGGAGCAATGATTCTTGCTTCATACATACGTTTAACTTATTTTTCAATGAGGGGAAGGAGGACAAGGTTGACTCTCCTAAGCTTTTGTTTAAAAGGTTTTTGGTTTTCTTTTAAAGGTATGGTGTGTTGGATGACTGAGGTATCATAGGACTTTAGGTCCTCATAACTCCAGGCAAAGATATCTTGAAACTCTTTGAACAATTCAATGTATTTCAACTTTTGATCAGCTGGTAATGCCTTAGATAATTTTATCATTTTGGGATTTTCTGTGGTTCCAATGTTACAGTCTTCAATTTCAGCATTCAGCGGTTGCATTTTTGGTTTTCTTGAGATATCATTTGAATCAAACAAATCCTCCAAAGGGGTTAAACCTATGGGCAGAAAATTGTCTTTTAGATCAATTACTTCGGCTTCTGTCTCAGCTATTTCATCTAAATCTGTTTGCTTCAGCTCCTGTATATTTTCGTTATTAAAGGTAGTAGGGTGCAAAACCAGATTTGCTGTTTCAGCTGATATATTCTGCTTGATTGTGTATACCTGCTGTTGATCATGCACAGTGCTAGTATCAATGTTAATGCCGGAAAATTCTTCTTTTAGAGTAAGGAAGTTTTTTATTTGTGTTTCACTCTCAAAGACTTGCCAATTATTGATGTTATCTGGGACTGCAGGCCTATGTTTGATTTCAGCAATGAACGTGTGATTGGGTTTGAAAGGTAACTTGCAAGTGCTGGCAAAGGTTGCCAGGCGATGAGCATGTAAATTGAGCTTTCTGGAAATTTTAGTTAGCTGAGATTCTGAGAAGGTATCAAGTACTTGGATAGCTGCTCCCTTATAAGCTCTTAACCTTAGATCATTTGTGATAAAGTTTCCTTTCATCTGTTGTATGATCAGATCTGAATCTCCTAAGATTGAAACTTTGGTTGCACCTAAATTTTTTATGAGTTTGAGACCTAACAAAAGGGCTTCGTACTCAGCCATATTGTTTGTGCATCGAAAGTTTAACCTATATGCATGACCTTTAGCTTGGTCATTCTGCATATTGTGAATCCAGACTCCTGCCCTAGCTCCCAACTTGTTTACAGAGCCATCAAATTCTAAATACCATAGGGTTTCATGGTCAAGGTTTGTATTGAGACTCTTAGAAAGTTGGATCATGGGCAGATTGGTTTCTTGCAAGTCATTTGATGCATCATTCTCCTTTGTTATATCAATTATATCAAAAGTCTTTTGGTCTTGAGAGGCAAATTGTTCATTCAATCCCTCTGTCTGTGCTGCCACTAATAGTTTAGAATAAGCTTTGCTGCACATGTCAGCATTATACAGAATAAATGAATCCATGTTAGAATGTATTGAATATATAGGGAAGTTTTGAGGCTTCTCTTGACTTCTCACCACATATTTCATCAATGTTTCACGGTATAATCTCTTTGGCTGTCCAAAGACTGAAATGGTGGCGTAGGACATGTCTAATTGCAAAGATCCTTGGAGTTTAGCCCCCCAAGATCTGGATAAGAGCATGTCGTACTTAGGTGGAATGTCAGCTACCACCACATCCATCAAAATTGTTTTGGTTGGGTATTGGACCAGGGAGACACACAAATCTTTAATTAAGCCTAAGCACCTGACTTGGCTCGAATCAAATCAGAAAAGATCTTTGTAAGGTCTTGTGATATCTAGGACTAGTTTTTCCATTACAGATTTGGGCATTAAGTTGTGTGAGGCCCCAGAATCAAACATTGCATTGTGTAAAACCTTGTCATGAATGTTTAAACTGACATATAAGGGTGGAACCCCTCCATTTGTTGTCTTTCCGTTAACCTCAGGACCAAACAGTAACTCAAGTTGATCATCTCGAACATTCACAACATCCTTATTGTCTGATACTTGGAGTGACCTATTAATCTACTGTTTATACACTTGAAGTTTGGCCAATTCAGAAAGAGGGACAACTATCTTTAGCTTGCTTATTTCTGTTTCTAAGTTAAAGGGCTTTTCCATTTGAGTCTTGGCATTAAGTGTAGCAGATTTTTCCTTTTCAGCTGGATTTTCAGTAATCCTTTCTTCATGATTGGTATGATTTTGAATGAAATCGGTACCAAATTTATTTTCAGGGATGCTGTTTGAACTTGCTTTTGAAGGATGGGATGGGGATGGCTGGTTTCCAGAGGGTTGTTGATCTGATATATCCTCCACAGTGACTTCTGTGGGATGGGGGTTTGTTTTATCAGCGGATTCTGGAAGAACAGTTTTATCCTTGGTCTTTTTTGGCTGCTTACTGTCTTTTGGTTTGAAAGTTTCAGGCACTTCTATGGTTCTACTCCTTAGTTTATACTGTTTATGTACCTCATATACTGCTGCATCATAGCCTTCCCTAAAGTCAAAAGACTCTCCTGATTTGGTTTGAAATTGATTACAATTATAGGCCTCTTGATCTTCTTGTGTTAGAAAGACCTGATGTTCACTGTCCAGACCCATTAGGTTGATGTGAGGATCCTCAGTAGGTTCACTAGATGTTGAGGCCTCGGCATAATTTTCTTGAAAAGGGGGTCTAATGTGCTGGTCAGGATCAGTCCTTCCAAGATTTGGATTTTGATTTTTTCTAAAATTTGGGTTTCTAGCAGTACTTGGTTGACCTTCCCATGATGATTTTCTTTCTATGGTTTCTACCCTGTCCCCAAGTCTGTCCATGCCTTTGATGATTGCATCTAGCTTTTGTTGAAATGCTGAGGGTTCTTCCTTAAAAGTGGTTCTTCTTTCAGCACTTGCCCGATTTCTTTTGGCAATAAGATTTGCCTCTACACTCACAGCTATGTTTTGCATGTCTGCCAAGGTTGCAGGGGCTCTTTCCCTTAGTTGGTATGCCATATCAGCATCAAACCCATCAGGGAATTTAATTAAGGCTAAATCAGGTGGAGGTCTAAGGTTTTGAGGGATGGCATGATAAACATTGTTGAATCTGGCACAATAATCTAGGACAGTTTCTTGTGGGCCTCTCCTTATGGTGTCATACTGAGATAAAATATGTAGTGGGTATTTTTTCTTTTCCCATCTGTTCAGGAAGGATTGATAAAGAGCACCCGAATTGGCTATGGAATTTGCAGCAAGTGCTCTGAACCAAGTTCTTACTTCACTTGTTAAACATTGGACAAAAATTTTCATTCTCACGTCATCATCGTCTATTTCATAATTTTCAAAGTAATCTTGCATTTTCTAGTATGCTGTAAGGCAGTATATGTGCTGGTACCATCAAAATAAGTGATCTTACTTTGGTAGTCCTGAGGCATAGCCCCAGGATTACCAGGTAGCTGTAGAGGGGCATAACGATTTGCCATATTTATAGATATCAATGGGACAACAGGAAGGAGGGGAACGATTGGAACAACAGGGACAACAACGGCAGTTTGTGTAGTGAATGGAGGTATGAAGAATGTGTTTTGAGAAGTGGATGAGGAAGAGGGAGAAGACGGGGTTATGTGAGGACGAACTGATGGTTTAGCAGGGGTTGGGATATAACTTTGCTAAACTGCCTCAGGGCTAGAATCAACAAGCTCTTCTTGTTCCTCTTGCTTCCTAAGAATCTTAGGAATTAAATTAGGATTTTCAAAAGCAGCTGGAGGATTTGGGTCAGGATTTGAACTGGTATACCTAGTTTTCTTTTTAGGAGCCAGCTTCCGAATTTGTTTTTGGTATTTTTGAGAATGTTTTCAGAACTAACAAGGAACTGCTCAAATTTTGGAATAGCTATCTAGAATCTAAAACTAACATGAAGTTTGACTGAAGCAGCTTTTATCTAGTCCTGTAAATGCAAAGCAAGAACAGTTTCAAAGGCTTCCTGGCTGACATTCAGGCTTCATCTGTGGTTTTTAAAAAGTAGATAACAGTTGAAAAATTCATTCTGTCCCTCATTTTGAATCATCATGTTATCACTCAGGTTGTTCCCTTTGACTCCGAAGGGAATACGGCCGAGGTAACCACTAACCAATCTTTTGGCCACAGGTCCTAGCCTACCTATAACCAGAGAGGGCTCCCTCTTTCTGATTTAGCATTGTTTTGGTGTGAATTTTAGGCTAGTTATGGTGCACAGGATTTTGTTTTGAATTTGTTGGGATGATGATTTCAGTCAGAACAGGTATGTTTTTGCAGAATAATCTAGACCATTGGGCATGGAGTTGATGGTGGTGAACTGCTGGAAATATCTTTTTGAGGAAAAGGTTATGCTACAGAGCCAGAGAAGCATCTATGGAACAATTTTTCAAATCTGTAATATGATGGGATGAGATCAGGGAGTGAAAGGCAACTAAGGATCTTTCACTAAACTGATAGAGGGAATAGTGGGAACATTATTTAGGAGCATTTAAGAATTCTTTAATAACATTCATAATGATAGAACGAATACAAACATGAGCAGTTAAGAATTCATGCTTATGATTAGTTCTGAAGAAAACATTTTTTAACAACAGAGATTGAGCATAGGGTGTATTTAAACAATTCCTGTACTATTCTTTTTCTCTATTGCTAAGCTAATGACACATATATTTGAGTTAAGCAAACATAGAAAGACAAAACATAGTTTAGGATAACTTATTGTTCCATTAGACAACACAGGAATTCTGTAGCAGAACCCAGATCATCACTTTAACATCAGACAGCGCAGATATCATGAACTTTTCCAGCCATTTATATTAGATAGTATGAAAATATACACAACAGTCTCAGAGAGAAAATCACCAACCCCAAATACCTTGTATGGGGAGGTATATATACAAAATTTAGAGACAAAATATCTAGCTGATGAGTTAATGGCTCATAAATTCTATGCCAACCCCTGAGGAATTACAACTGAGAGAGTAAATGCTATAATAACTATTTAGTGCATTAGCTGTCCAAAATTGTCAGAAAGCTTTGACTTTTGTGACCCATTGAGTCGGTTGGAGCCGTGCTGTGGAGAATTTGCACGTTTCCTTTATTTGGCTTGCTGTCCCAGTACTTGGTTGAGTCATTATCCTCACCCGCCCTGCCTGCTGTCTTCATGCTGCATTTAACTTTTGTTGACTTGAAGCTGATTAGAAGAGACCGAACTGAGATTATTGGGGAAAAATTTACAGCATTGCCTGCCACCAACCCTCCTTAGGTAGTTGGTGTCTTCGTATTTTTGTTAGAGTTTCATCTGCCTCTGTGTACCTGTAAAAATTTTGTGGGACCTCAAACAGGTGATTAATTTCATGCTCAATGTAGAATAAATTTTCTAGCTTGTTATAGAGTCTCTGCCCTGATGGAGGTCCTACTTCTTCAGAAGTGCTGGTGGATGTTGTGATCTGATTTGCAATAAAATTGGTCATCCTAGTGGCATATTGCTCACGGGTGAGCAGTCTTCCTGCGCCGGTCAATAGGCTGGGCAATCCTTTGTCTTGCAATGCACCCATTCTAAGCTTGTAGTCATCTACGTCAGCCTGCATTTCCTGGCATTTCCTCTCCAAAGTTTGCACAAAATTTCTGAGGGTCAGCACTTTTTTAACTGTTAGAACATCATCTGTTCTGCTGCTGATGTTTAGGGCTTCCAACTCCTCCTTGGTGTGAGTGTTGAGGAAATGTATCATCCTGCTAGCCTGCTCAGGCATATTTCCTAGTGCTGCTCTGGCCTTCTAGCTTTCAACTTGTGCTTGGCCTATTAACTCCATCTAATCATGCACTGTTTTGATTGACTTCCACTGTTTGGTAATAGAGTGGTCAATCCGGGTCCACAAAATCTTCTTTATCTCCACCAGAGTTTTCTCTAAATTTAGTTCCTTATCCAAGGTCTTTATTTTGTCCTTTAGGGCCTTAATCTCTCTAGTCTGCTCTGCTACTGTCATTTTGGATTTGTCATATTTTGTTTCCAGCTCAGCCAATTTTTCTTTGGGTTGTTTGATCTCTGTTGCCTGAAGCTCCAGCTCTTTGATAGCTTTGGTCAGATCATCCATGCTTATGCTAGCCTCAGGAGCTATTGTTGTTGCTGCTGCAGCATCTATAGTTGTTGTAGCCATTGGAGGGGTCACTACTGCTTCTGTAGTTGCTACAGTAGTTGGGGCAGTTTGAGGAGGCTGGGAGGTTGATTCTCCCTGTTTTTCTTGCAGTGCTCTCTCCAACTCCCCTTCCAGATCAATTACTCTTTGGTTCAGTTTCATCATTAGATCCAATTGATCCTCAGCTTCCTTTTCCTTCTGCAATTCTCCTATTTGAGGGTGCTCAGTAGGAAGCAATCTCAATCTCTTCTTCAATGTAGCGTTATCATCATCCTTATTTTTCATAAGGGCCCTCACACCCTTAGGATCCTTAGGATCATGTCCTAAGTCCACAATAATGTCCTCCAATGTTTTGATTCTGTTGTCTTTGGCTGTGGAGGACATTCTTTCTAAATCAAGCTGAGTGTTAGTGTTTTTCAGAGATTCCTTTAATTCATGTGCCACTGTGGCCTTGTCTTCCAGTGTGGGATAGACCATTTCCCCAGTTTGCTTATGCAGTTCTATCTGATCCATGGGGTGAATGTCTTTTGCCATGACCTCCAACTTTGTTCTAACATAATCTGCAGCTGAGTGAGGCTGCTGTATTTTGGGTTTAAAATGGCTGAGGATCATCTTTTCCTCTTTGATGTCATATGCTGCCATCAGCCTTTCTTGTTTGACCGGTGTTGCTTTGAGAAATTGGTCATATAACTGCACTCTTATCAGCTCATTTTGTGCCTTAATTTCTTTGAAGGTGGCCTTGGTGCTAGATGGCTTCTTGCTTTGCTGAGTGGAGGAGGACACCTCCATGCCATGCTGTCTTTCCTGCTCTTGTTGAAAAGAGCTTGTGGCTGTTTGTTGACTATCTTCTTTATCTTTCCTTGGGCTTCCAAGGATCTCTTCACTAATTTCTTCTATAACTGGAGAATCAACCTTTTGCCTTTTGGCTTTAGGTTGCTGAGTGGATCCACTAGCAGGTGTGGACTCCTCTCGGTCTCTTTTGTTGCCTCTTTCCTCATGTGCAGGAGTTTGCAAGGCAGGGACTATTGGTGCCTCTGTTTGTTGTGGAGGATTTTGTTCTTGCTGCGACCCAATTGAAGAGGCAGGTTGCTCTATGACCACTTCTTTTTCTACACCCATTATCCCCTTGCCCTTTTCTGTACCTGTTGCTGATGTAGATGGCCCCTGGGTGGCTGGTGCAATTGCAGTAGTGGATGTACCTTCCCTAATTTGATGTGGTTGTTTGAAAGTTACCTGCTGCAGAAAATCCAAGTCAAGAGTTTTTTCTAAATCCTTGACATTTTTCTCCATTATTTCCTCTTGAGTTAATTCCTCAACTAATGTGCCTTGCAACCATTCATCTTGATTGGCATACTGCTCAATTTGTGGATATTTATAGTGATCATAACCTAGCAGCCTGTATTTGACTCTTCTAGCACTGATAAAGCCTTCTGGGTCATAAGGGACCCACCAGAAGCTCGTCTTTAGTTTATATTTATCCCTGAGAATTTGATCAGCATCTTACCAACCTTCTTTCTTGTTCATGATGAAGGGGCCCAGATGGTCTTTAAATTTGAGGTGGGCTTTCTATTTGGCACTATGAAAGTGGGTGAGGTCAGAACTAATGAGTTGTCTATAGTATTCCAAGGCAAACAATATCATCGATAGATACCTTGGGAGCTTGTAAGGAGAGAGCTCACAGCCATAGATTCTGATGACCGTATGGTTTTGATATAGGTACCAATCACCTATTTTATAACTCTTGGACAACTGCAAGGTATTCTGAATCTCAAATGACAGTCTGGGAGGAGGGGATCTCATTAAGAGGCAAGAGACTGGGTAAAAAAATTGGTCAACAAACTCATAGTAAGAATATGGAGAGTCTTGAACTTGGTGGAAAACTGATGACCAGAAGATGACAAACCTCTTTTCACCCCTAGAATCCAATTTCTTGATGGGGCATTGGAAGATTTCAAACTGATAATACATGAATAAGTGGTAGATATATGATAAATATTTAAATACTCCCTCCCTATACACTTTCAATAGCTGGTCATGTATTTTATTGGCTATAAACTTGGCAAAGTTATACTTGTAAGTAGGGGGCTGGCCTGGACTATATGCAGCTAATAATACCAACACTGTCTCATCAATGTGCTCACTGGTTTTGAAGCCCAACACATAGGAGATCATATCAACTAGGAGCTTGCCTACCTCATTGAAATGGACATATAAGAAAGGAGGTGGCCCTGTAGGCTGGCGGTCTGCCCTCATGAATGTCTTGGTGATCTTTTCAATGTCAGCACTAGAGAGTTTGGCGCCTGCATCCAGCAAATAGTTCATGGAGAAGGGAAACAACAGCTGAGTCTGCTTGAAATTGAGCATTTGGTTGATGGATTCAGGATTAATGTGAAAAAGTATGCTCCCAGATGGAGACTTAACAGTTCTCTGAGTTGGATCATAGTTCTCAGCACATAAGCGGATGAGCTCTGGAAAGATATTGACAGATGGGAGGAAATAATAAGGCAGATTGGACTCCCATATACCATATGTGTCATTGTTGCTTAGATAGTTGTTTCTCAACTGGCAGAAGGTCTGTAAGTGGTTTCTGTCACCAACAAGATCTTGGATAAGGTAATCTCTATCAGTAAGAGGCATGGCTTCAAGCTCCTTGTTTGGTGGATTCATAGGAGTGACACTGAGAGCTGATGGTGTAGCCATTGTAGAACTTTCAGGTGTTATCTTTAGAATGAAGTTTTTGAGTATAACAGGTTGAAGATGATAGCTTATCAGGATTTGAAGAGGAGTGGCAGAATGAGTGTAGCTGGAGCCAAAGTTGCCTTTTGAAAAGAACAACTTGAAGAGTTTGATTTGAGCTTTGGTTTCTTCTGGTGAACTTTCAGAATTTAGAGGTAGTGAGGGTAAATGTAGAGGAGAAAAGGGTTGCAGCTTAATATATTGAGAGCTTGAATCGAAACACGGCAAAAGGGAACAATGCCGGGCAGGTTTGAGAGTATGTGGAAAATTCAAGCCCGAAAATGATTCTGTGACAGTGAAATTTATGTATAGTGCTCGGCTATCTTAAACAAGGGGTGCTTTAGAATATTTAAGCCAACATTTGCAAGACAGTACCATTAAATTAAGGAGTTTTGTAGGCACTTTAGTGGAAAAATTTGCAGAGAATGGGAAGAACACGGGCAAATGGGTTGAATTTGGAAAATACCTGGATTAGCCAACGCCGAGGGTGGTCGAGTTGATTGGAGGACGAAGACTGTCGTCGAATTTGCGGGTGATGGCATCCAAAGTAGTGAATTTTGAAATCTGGAGGCAGTTGGAGGTGACCAGCAGAACAGCGCAGCCGCAATTGTACAATGAAAATGACCGAAAACGGTCACTTTCGGCCTTTTTAACGATAAATTTGGCGCATAGGCGCTTTTGGCGCTTTCCCGCGATGACATCAGCATGACGTCATCAGCGGGCCCTGGGTACGGACAGGTGACGTGGATGCTGACTTGGATGATAGAGTGGCGGGACACGGTGGCAGAATGTGGGGGTGCAAAGACAGTGTGGCGGGCGACGTGGGACAGAGGTGGGGGCCCAGACGTGACATCACAGTGACGAGAGCACTGACGTAATGGGGGATGGCCAATTTCTGGTCAGCGGTTTTCGGTTTCCTCGCACCACCTTTGGGGGGAAGCGGTTTCGGGGGGGAGGCCTCCGAACACCCCGGGCTGTCGACACGTGGCGGGGTTACGGCGGGAAAACCGCCCATTCCTTGGACGTTAAAGACCGGCATGTTAGCGGCTCAGATCACCCGCCCATCGTTGGATCGGGCATGGTGGGAGATCAACGGCTGGCGGGGCCTCCGGCGTGGCGTGCAGGTTTCAGAGTGGGACCCGCCCATTATTTAAATAATATTTTGTAGCTCGGATTGAAAACTTTAGTTCTGGTGGGTTTTGGGGTTCGAATTAATGCAGGTCATGGCGCCACAAGGTTTAATACAAAGTATTTAAACCTTTTACCATTTAAACATTGGATTTCAACTGAGGGGGCAATTTTTGCAAGGGTTTAGGTGTAGGCTATTAGTCTTAACCAGGGGTTAGACTAATTCCAGGGTAAGGACACCGAAGGGTTGACTATAGCCCCAGATGGACTAATGTCTCCCATAACCATGTTACTTAGCTATAATGCTAAGGGGGGGGGGGGGGGGGGGGGGGGGGATATTTAATATATTTTTTGGGAATTTTCTATAGTTTTTTGTAAGAAATAGGGGTGGGGATGTACTAGGGAGCTATATAATAGGGTTAGAAGTTAATATGGGTATGTGAGGTGAAGTGGGAAACCAGAGATAGATGAAATATGAAGTGAGGGTTTTACACAAGAAATGTGGCTTCTTTTTGAAGAAGAAGGTCACAACTTGTCATGACTTTTTCAAGGGAGAAATGCAAGGAGGATTGTTTAGGCAGATCCTAAAGTCCTCAAGGGGATGTTAATAAGAAAATTTTTGAAGGGAATGAGGGAAGTTAGAGATGGTTTGATAGTTTGCCATATGGACCATTTTTCTTTCCCTTCTCTTATTGATGAGATAAGATATGATTTTCAACATATCATGTGATCACACCTTGCTCCTGCAACCTCCAACTGCCTACCCTGCCTAATAGACCTAACATTTTTTCTTCTTTTAGATGGGTACACTTAGCCTTGCAAACCCTGATTATCCTCTTTTCTTTTTGCTGCCCTCCTATCTAAATCTACCCTTATGTCTTCCAAGGGCCAAAATTAAGCAATTGGGCTCCTTCCTTTCTCTATCCAGCTACTCATCTTCCAAGCTTGAATCGTTTGAACAGATATTCATTCTCTAATCTAGAACAAGCAATTTAAAACATGGCATGGCCGAGCTTGAACTGTTGGGTCATCCATCAAGATAGCAGTGGCATTTTGGTTGGCCACTTTCCTGGTCTTTCTTTGGGGTTCATTTCAATTATTTTTTTCTGACCAATTCATTTTCTTGCCTTTTGATTATTCTTTTATGGCATAGCCTCTTTACATTTTTTAACTGTCTGTTACTTTCACAAAATATGGAACCTTTGTATCATCAAAGATGAACATTTTTGGCACTTCCACTGTCAATCATGAAAAATGAAACCCTATTGGTATAGGAGGCTAACAACTTCGACACTATTTAACCTTGGAGGAAGCAAATTTGGTGCTAAATGACTGCCACAGTGGAGCTGGTGGTGGTCATCTGTTAGGGCTTGCTATAGCCCAGCGCATCTTGCGTGCCGACTATTTTTGGCCTTTGCTCTTTAAAGACTATGTTGAAGCGGACAAACGTTGTCAGCCCCGTCAAATCTATACTTGAAAGATGCATGCACATCCAGCTCCTCTTTTTCCCGTTGTCACTATCGATCCTTTTACTAAGTGGGGTATCGATTTTACAACTTGTAATCCGCCTTCAGCAGTGAATCGCAGGTACATTATCATGGCTGTAGACTACTTTACAAAGTGGGCCGAGGCCATGCCCACTTATAAAAATGATAGTGACACGACAACATTGTTCCTTTTTAATCAGATTATCTCATGATTTGGTATCCCGAGAGAGATTTTCACTGACCATGGCAGTCATTTCCAGAACCAACTGATGTCTGAATTGGCTCTCAAATTGGGTTTCCGATAGGAGAATTCGTCTCCTTATTATCCTCAAGCCAATGGATAGGTAGAGGCAGTCAAAAAAACTTTTAAGATGATCCTGCAATGGACAATCGACAAAAATCGGTCCAATTGGCATCTTATGTTGTATCCAGCTCTTTGGGCATACCGAACCTCCATGAAGACTGCTACTAGTTTTACACCTTTTCAGCTAGTTTATGGGATAGAATCTATCTTTCCTATTGAATGTGAAATTCCATCTCTTAAGTTATTTGTTTAGCTCCTTCCAGAGACTTCAAGTCTCATAGAGTGCCTCCTTCATTTGGAACATCTCGATGAGCAGCGTCGAGATGCTACCACGATGAATGAGGCTCATAAGAAAAGGGTTAAAACGCAGTATGATAAAGCTGTCTGTCCTCGAGTCTTTTCTGAAAGTGACCTTGTCTTGGTCTATGACTAAGATAAGGACACCTTGGGGGTAGGCAAGTTTAAGCCTATGTGGTATGGTCCCTTCATTATTAAATGAGTTTGAGAAAAAGGGTCATATGAGTTAATCAATTTTGAGGGAAACAAGTTGGCGGAGCCCCAAAATGGGCTCTACCTCAAGAAGTACTTTGCTTAAGTAGTAATCAGGCAATGGATTCTTTGTACATTATGTATATTTTTACATATCTCATTGAGAGTTTTTGATATCAACACTTTTTGGTCTGCTGTTGCAAGTGTTGATGGACGACTTGGTCTATTTTGGATTCGCTGATGGTGCTAGTTGGCACACTCAGAATCTCGCTTCCGCAGCTTGGGTTCTCTACTATCCAACTAGTCAATTGATGGTATCAAGGGGCATATGCATTGGTCCCACTTCAAATAATATGGCTGAGTATACTACTGTCATTAATTTACTATCTAAGGCAATTTCTTATGGAATCGACTCGTTGGTAGTTTATCTTGATTCACAATTGATAGTGTCGCAATTAAATAACATTTATCGAGTAAGGGATCCATGTTTATATCGCCAGTATTTAAGGGTGAGGTTGTTGCAAAGATCATTTACTTATATTAATTATTTTCACATTCCAAGATCTCATAATCGGTTAGCTGATTCTATTTCTAATCAAGCATTAGACTAGCACATTAATCATTCATCACAATAAAATCAAGCATCAAAAAGTCGAACTATATATATATATATATATATATATCATAAAACATCTTGAGTGTACATAAGTTTGTCCAAAAAATATACAAAATTGGGACGCAAATGCCCAAAATCATGTCTAGTACATCTAGTGCCCCGGCTCAAGATGAGCGGCTAAGTAGGTAGCTATTGCATTGGCCACACGCCGAAAAGTGCGGACCTAGTCACGTGGCATGCCAACCACATGACGCTGCATATCCTCAGGAAGATCCTCTACCGCCACCATCGGTACTCCATGAGTGAGTCTCACCAAGTGCCACTGGATGGTGTGAAGTAGTCGCTCTGTGTCTGCAGCTGCCTCTTTGGCCCCTCGGCCGTGACGTCTGTGCCATGGGAAATCATCTGGTCATACTAACCCAATATCTGGAACATGATCACCATATTAGTAATTTGAATCCTATCAAAAACAATTTTCAAATGTCATTATTATATTTGAAAAATCCAAAAAATCATAAAATCAAAAAATACTTACCAATGTCGCCCCATGTTGCGGTTGGTGGTAATGCTAGATCGGGATCTCCTCGGAAATCCAACCCAACATAAGGGTAGTCATCTATGGCGATGATCTATTGATCCCACCAGGAAAAGAAGTCATTGTCAAATGCAGTCCGTGGGACGTCCCCACCCCCTAGACATTTCATCAGGTCAGCCCACCTACCCATGCATGGATCTCGTGGGGTGCTGATGGAAACTGCTACCCTAGGGCGGAGCGCAGGGACCCTCTCAAAAAGGAAAGAACACAAAATAGTCCCATATCCAAATTTTTTGGTCTATCCTCTCTTGATGGAAGTAAGTTTACTTTTCAAGCTGGCCAGAAGATGAGTACACCAGTCAAATATGGTGGTGAGACAGTCCACCACCAAGCTCATGGTTAGCCGTGATGCCTAGTGCAGAGAAGCTGATCCGCTCACTCTAGCTATGGTGAACAGGATTATCCTCAGCGATAGACTCTCCACATGTGTGATGGAAATCTGACTTCCAACCTTTTTTGGATGTCTCGGGCAATAGATATGTACGTAGTCCTCAATCGAGAGACTGCCTTGTGTCCTACACTTGGAATGTACTACCTCTCCCCCCTGGGAAAGGCCTGTGATGAAGTAAATGTCATCCACTTCCATCTTGAGTGGCATCTAGTCAATCATGAATGCATCATCATAGATACTCCAGTAATCAATAAGCATCTCAAGTAGACATGTGTTTGCTTTCATATTTGGCAATTTGAAGAATTTTAGCAAACCACATCCCCGTAGGGCATCCAAAGCATTAGGATCGTTCATGACCTCATCATCGACTGTGGTATGATCTCTTTCTCACCAAGTGACTGGCATCCTGAAGAAAAATGATTTTCAACCGTTATTTTTTTTTTTGTTTAAAATGTTCACGGTGTATATGCAGGTCCCTTTGCATGCATTCGCGTGTAGGGCTCACGTGTATGCGGGTTTCATATTTCCATCCCACGTATATGCCATGGTGAAATTTTTGACAAAGAATCCAACGGTAAAACATAAATTAAAAATTCTAAAACTAGTCACAATTTATTGCAAGTCAAGTATAATAGTTACCTGGGATTTTGGAAGAATCTGAACGGTTGAATTTGGCATATGGAAAACTTGCTTCTTTTGCTCCACTTCTCTGCTCTCAAACTAAAATGGTGAAAATGGTGAGTCCAAAAACTCTTTTAGATTTTGAAAATGAATTTTTTTTTCAAAATTTTATTTTGTTTTCCCTCATGTAACTTTTAACTTGGGAGCTTGGAATGTCGAGAATGGTTTGATTTTCAGGACATTTTGGACGCCTTTCGACAGTTTCAAGATGGGTCCATGACTGTTGACCTGTCATGGCAGGTATCGTTTTCTCACTGGCATATAGGTTAGGGAAGCCATTTTTCCATTGCATTATGCATACTAGCCTCCATCTGTCGATACATTTGCCATACGGTCGATCCCATCGTGTTATGGTTCATACGCCATCTTCACTCGCCGATTTCTTAAATCATGACACGATGGCAGAAGCCATCCTTTACATGGGCATCGTAGTTAGCACCTCACTAACATTTTTTGCCCATGCTACTCCAATCTGAGTAGGCTCGGGAGTCCTCTGTAGTCCCACCATGAATTATGCGATGAAGACTCATCCCTCTTTGCTTCTTCGCTGATATTCTAGCCTTATACCCTAGAGGCTCCTTTGTGTTGAGTTGTACTACTGCATTGCACCTTTTAGCCTTTAGCTGGCTTCACTTGGACTCGTGTTTAAGCCAAATTTTGACCATGATGACTGCAAAATCAAACTTGCATACCTTTAACTTCTGCAACTTGACACACCTTGATCCGTGGAAGGAACACACCTTTGAGTGTCATTGACCAATTTTTACCTCCCTGCATTTGCACATAGGAATGTTCCAATCCCATGAACTAGATCGTTTGTTTCACTGACACTCATTCCTTCCACTATACTATAACATTCTTTTATTCTTTTTCCATCTTAAAAGAAAAAGAAAAAAAGATTATATATTCCAAAAAAAGAGTGGGAACGAGAGAATATTTCCATTTATTATTGGTAGCTACAGTCAGTCATGTCACCCTTGAACAAAGCACTCAAAAGTAGAGTCTCCTCCATTTGGGCAGGATTTAGTTTGACTTACGTACGCCTTAACCTTGTTATTGAGTCAGTTCTCCCCCAATTTGTTATCTCTTCCAATCATATGGAGGGTTCATTTGTGCCTCCTGCATGATGAACTTATACAAAGTCATCATATGCTGCCACATAGTCACATTGAGTCGTGCTTTTATTCAAGGGAAGTTAGCCTGAGTCGGCCTCTCTGCGGTGTCTCTTGACTCATTTTTCAGTTGGCCATCCCTGGTTGTCAGTATCATGTCTATTATCACATCAGCTATATTGGTCCTTTACTCGTGTCAGTTTGAGAAGGTCCCCATTGACTTCTTGCTGGTGGGTCTTGTCCTTATCGAAGACGACATCTTGCTCTGAGGATAGGCCTAGAGCTGCACCCTGGCCCTATTTTCATTATTGATATGGTCACCTTGTGCTCAGCATCGATCAGTATCATGGGTATTTGACTGAGTAGTTTCCCTTGTGTTCGACATGAGCTTACATTATCACACATTGGGATTTGTGTAGTACCTTGGTTTCCATTTGACCATATTGGTGGATGCCTTGCCTCTGTGTCAACACTCATTATTGATTGGTTCAGAGGGTTTCTGTCATGCGCTAGCCACATCTTGTGTACACTGGAAACGTACTTCAGTTGGGTTACTACATCTCTTTCATCCGATTCCTTCCACATTATTGGCCTACGGGTTACACTCGTGCTAGATTGATGAAGGATGCCTTAATACCTTCCTTCTTGTGGATCTTTCCTTATCGACTTCGACTCATTGCTCTGGGGCAAAGATCTAGAGTCCATTTGGCAGTACCTTGGGGTTTGCAGTCGTTAGTGGCAGATCCTTCACTATCGAGAGTGGGAAAACATCATTATCTCCTGCTCGATAGATTCTTACAGGTGTTCGACTCTAGCTCATCTATTCACACTTATTAGATTGTACTGGGTACCTTGACGCTCATTTTCATTATCAGTGAGTAGTCTCGTGTTTGTTAACGATATACATCAATGACCAGTAATCAAATGATTTCTCACATGGTCGACTTCAGATCATTTATTCCCATGGTGTAGAAATGTACCACGGCGGTCGGTGAAGACCTCAAGTTTCATCAGCATTCATTGGTTCACTTGACAGTTGCTCTTGTTGCTGCTAGTTGATACCACCTCATGTTATATGTTACAGTCATTCATGGTGACTTTCTATATGTTGGCCCCTGAGTTTACAGTGTAGTACCATCATGTTCAGTTGGTACCTTTTGTGATATCAATGATCTGGTTCATCCTTCAACGTCATTGACATTCTTATATGTGATATGCAGACATGTACTTATTCGATCATGATCAGATGATCCATTATGTTTTTTCTAGTTATTTATACTTGTATACTTAGTGGATCCGCTTGTACTTGATATGCGGACATGCTTTACTTTTTCTGAGCATGGGTATGCCCGCCTCAGACAGTGTTTCTTTCTGATCTCCTTTTGTGGCTTGGCAAGCTGAACTCTGGTGAAGTCCCTCTCAGTTTTTGGCAGGTTTTCTTTCATGACTTACTCCATGATATCTCAAGTAGTAGATGAACATCATCACACAAGGAAACAAGGGTTTCTTGTAAATGGGGGAAGTGTAGGAGGCACTAGGATCTTCAGACCGGGTTAGGGAAATCTCAGCATAATAACCTTTCTCTCTCTTCTCTCCTTCTTTAGGCCTTCTCATTGAAGCCTTTTTATACTTCTCCCAAAGTATTTTTTTAGTTGGGAATTCATTGGGAACAGTTGGGCCATGGGCACTAACAGGTGTTCAGCAGGTAAAACCCGCGATCTCTGCTCGAAATTAAGGAGATTAATTTTTTTTAAGTGTTTTAAGACACATACGCGGGTTGGGTATACGCAGACCCGCGTATACATGCATTTAGCTCAGAGCAATGTCGTGTATAGGGAATAAAACATTGTTTTTTAAATTTTGGACAAGGTATGGAAGGAGGGGTTGCCCTGGGCCATGAGTGCAGCATCACAAACCCCAAGAGTGAGATTTGGAGCTATAACAGTAGAGCTTCAAGGGAATTCCATTTACTCTTCCTGGGAAGGGCTCTCCATTAATTTTTTTGAGCTGGACTGTGCCTCCATCTATGACCTATTTCACTACATATGGTCCCAACCAATGCATTCAGAGTTTTCTAGGGAATTTCTTGAACTTGCTATCATACAACAATACTAAATAGTTTACTTTGAACGTGCAAAACTTGATATGGTGATCATGCTAAGCTTTCTCACGCTGTTTTTGTACCTGCTGATGGAATCCTGCTAGAAACTGTTCTTCCTCAAGTTATTCCAGTTGTACGAGACTCTCTTCCAAGGCCTTGTGGTTTGCCATGCCAGTCATTGCTGCTATCCACAAACTAGGTCCATGGCCGAGTCTTTCCATACAATGTACATTGGTTCACTACCGAGAGTCATAATAGTTGCAACATCTATCTTCCTCTTCTTCCTATGTCTCTTAACAACAACTTTGTGAGAAGGGGCAATTGCACTGTAGACTTGTTTATGGATGGGTAGCATAACTCCTTAGAAAAACTTGTAAAAATGTGGGTGAAAATGAGACTCCCACAAATTCTTATGTTACACATGCATAGGAACTGGGTCTTGCATAGTCCACTTCCATCCCATAATAGGAAATTTAGAGCTAAAATAGATTGCATCCATTATAAGGGAACTGATGAAAAATGGGGGATAAACCCTTAAAGAGGGACTCCTCTTTCTCCTATACTTCATAATGGATTTCACCAAATTATCAGACAAAATTTGAGCCCAATTCATTATTGTTGTGTTCACAATTTCTTCTATTAATGGCAGATATTCCAGGAAAAATTCGGTACTTTCGAGTTTACCAAACAATCTAAATAGCATGGTTGTTGCAAAACTATAAGGGGGAAAGATAGATGCCATAGAATACATACCCAACTTATCCCGCTTGATCTTTCTTTCTTTTTCTATCTAGGCCAATGTAACGTGTGTTTGGTCTTCGTTGTCCTTAGCAAATTTCTCTAGGAACTATTTGTTGTAGATCTTTTGTGGCTCTGGTAGAATGTACATAAGTCGTAGACTATCTACTGAAAAAGATCCCATAACCTCTTGCCTTCTATTCTTGAACTCTCTTTCAAAGACTTCCACCACATCAATTATCCACTTTACCATATCTGTGTATGGGATTATCTTCGTCCTTGCAGCTATGCGGTGTAGAAACGAGCACACTGTCTCAAAGTAGGAGGTGTCGGAGGAAACTTGAGCATCGACTGTGGCCTTTGCTACTAGAGTCCTTGGTTTCTCTTCTTATAACAAATCATACATAGCTTCCCATGTTGAATTTCCTCTATCTCTACGACAAGTAGTATCAGAGAATAGAGGGATCATTTTTTATTTTTCAGACGAGGCTACCTTGCCCTTCTTGGCCATTGCTCCTAACGACTCTTGTTGCTGATTTTTCCTGAAATGGATCAAAGCAGAAGCTATCGGATAGACACAAGTGAGAATGAAAATAAGAATGAATGATACAGATAACCTTGAAAAGGTGACAAGAAATGAGTTTTAATTAAACACAAATGAAAAGATATCATATCACATCGTGCCGCTTTTCAAACATAAATTCCATTAACCCATGACTAATGATTTGTTATCGCTACCTTTATTGCTCTTTAATGTTCCACATCGTAAAATGGGAAGAAATTTTTTTAAGGTTATGAGCTTTGATTTTTGAAAATTATTATTTTGCGATTGCGATGCAATATTTCAAATCGCATTATCGCATATTGATTGTGTGCTTTCTCTAAATTTCCTTTGGTTTCTGCGGGATGCAAGATGTGCGACTTTCTTTATTGTTTTTTAAAGTGTATCTTGTTTAATGAGATTTATCTTATAAAGCATTTTTCATTTGTGTAGCAGACTTAAGTGTTTCTTTCTAACGTAGGTTTCAATCAGGTCCAAGCTTTCATCACATTTTGCAACATTGTGTGGCTTCTAACATTTCAAACTTTTCTTAAGTATTTCTGACGTGATGCGATGAGGTTGACCACCTCATCAAAATATTTCATTTTGGGTGTTTCAACATGCTTCATGAGAGTGCACCCTTTGTGCATTGTGATATGTGATACAGGCTTTATTTCAAGAGGAATTGTCTTAGGACCTAGTTTTTAATGAAAAACCTAATGATATCTAGGTTAAGTGTGGTGATTCCTTTAGATTGCATTTCACATTTTTTGCTTGTTAATAAGGCTTTTGAAACACTCAATCTAGTGACATGCGAAAAGGCGAGTATCGCAAGATTTCAAAGGGTTTTGACTTGATCTCTTGGTTTATTCCAAAAATTTAAAAGAAGGTGTCTAAATGCTAAATTTCTTTTTTGGAAGGATTTTTTAAGGGTCACCATTTATTGATAGAATATTAGCTATTATATTAATAAATGGGGGGAGGGCGGGGGGGGGGGGGGGGGGGGGGGCGCATTATTGAATAGCACAACAGAAGCCCAAAATTCCTCTGATTATATTTCCTAAAATTTCATAACCCCCATCTAAAAGTTGGACCAGAGAATTAGTGAGACTTCCCCTCACAATGGTCCAAGTTTCAACATATGGCACCTTCTATAAGAAATGTTATAGTAGAAATTCCAACATGACTTGTTTAAATAAGAATTAAGGAAGCCTGTCTTCCTCAACCTATGTTACAAAATTTAATACATATAAAAATATAAAGAAAAATAGCATAGAAAGTACAACCATGATAGATTTGTTGAAGGGAAATTACATGTACATATAAACTTTCTAAAAATAGAAATAAAATAATCATGCATAAGAGGGACTTATCTTGATTCAAACTTTCTACAGTATGGAACTGAAGAATGGTGAGTCACTCTTCACCCAACCATAGTATTAGTTATGTTATGGTGTTTCTCATAGCTTTCCACTCCTAAGCCAAATATCAATGCCTTTAGGGAAAAACTAAAATCAAGGATTTATCACAAAATTTTTATAAGATATCTAACACAAAATGTGAAGGCCACTCTCCTCCACAAACATAAACTAATCTTGGTGTTTAGCCTTTCCATTTTTGACCAGGACCATATACATTTACAAATGACAATGCATATTTGTATAGCACAACAACGTCGTTCTCTGATCTCTGTAGTCTCATAACCCTCCCTTCTTCAATGTTATCTATGGCACACACAAACATGAGAACTACCAATCCTCAAAGCCATCTAGTCCATGGAAAAATAACTACAACACATTCAATTCCTACTACACAAGTTGTCACCAATTCTCATGGAAATTTATATATTTTTGTGAGAGAGGGAGAAAAAAAGTGTATGAGTAGAATAATGGAGTAATGCTCATAACAAAAAGAAAAAAGGAAAAAACTCACCGATGCATTTTCTCTTTCATTTTTATAAACATGCCTATATTTTTCATCTTCCTAAACATCACATTAAGGGAATTATTGATTCAAGATATGCGTTTTCATCTCAAGTCATGTTTCCCCCTCTCCAAGGCATCATAATTTTTTAACTGTCCTCTTTATTTAGCTCTAGAATATTTATTATTAAAACTATA
Organism: Pinus tabuliformis; assembly: GCA_031772625.1. Taxonomy (NCBI): domain Eukaryota; kingdom Viridiplantae; phylum Streptophyta; class Pinopsida; order Pinales; family Pinaceae; genus Pinus; species Pinus tabuliformis. The sequence goes on from CM062808.1 coordinate 823,721,098, forward strand.
CATCCTGTCATATAATAGAGTTTGAGATCATAACATCAATTTTGTCGCCCCAACATTATATGTTCTTAATTACATTACAAAAGTTGGGGTAGTGAAAAGGGTGTCATGATTTGCGCCCCCTAAAAGGAAAATCATCCTCTATGTTCTACTATATGTAGAGCTAATCTAAGTAGAAAAATGGATATTCCACTATCGTATCAACAAAATTTTCCATGTCCTTATTTTCTACTTTTAGCATTGACATTCATTTTTTATGGTCTAATTACCTCTAGAACTCCTATAATTCCAACACATTTCTGCATGGTTTTCCATTACTTCAGAAGGCTCCCAAGGGAAACACATTAGTTCATTTTTTATTGGACACACCCAATGCTTTTGTGATCATAATGAGTTTGTACATGAATATTTGAAAACAAATTAATTCAAGTCTCCCCTTCCTTGTAGTTGCACACTTTCCAATTTCAGGCATCTCCTTCTCTTCCTCCACAGTCCTTAGGGTGATCCATTCCTTGGTAAGGATTCCTCACACAGGAAGAGTGTCAAGACTCATGGAGTCTTATAGCCAAGGAATCTCGTTGTCTTGATCTAAATAGCACAACACATTTTTCATAATATAATTCATGGTGATCAATGTATGTCATAGGGTTACAATGTCAAAACAATGGCATTGTCCCTGGGATTTTCAACTACAAAACCATCAACTATCCTTCTTGGATATATCATCATCTAATCTGGATCACAAGCACATATTTTCAATGAGCTTCATCATAGTAAATTAAATCAAACATTCTTCCTTTCTCTTTTCTTTTCCAAATTTTATTCATATAGGAATCATATTCCAAAAATGTGAGATTCTTCTCATAATGTTTGAATCTTGAATATGGTATTACTCATCCTTCATTATGATAACCCATTCCATTTCAGCTGAGATTTATAATTCCAATTATCCAAACAGTGGTAAGTGTTCATACATAAAATCTTTTCATTGAAATATTTATAACATCCCGTGAAGTCATCTCAAAATTATTATACATAAAATAATTCAGTCACTTTCAATTGATTTAAAAATAAGTTGAAATGAATCTATCATTAAATTATTTATTTTCATTACAGTCATTCCAAGAATCACATAATCCATTCAAAAATTTATTACAAAAACTAAATAGTAAAAAATGAAATATACATATCTCTAAATCCATGAGGACATAGCTTCCACTTTGCCTTTCAGGATGAGGGATTAATGTTTCTCATTACAATACTCAACAATTTGTCAAAATTATTAGAAGTTATTTCCTTTCATGTCATTCAATCATGCAATTGATTGTATCATACAAGCATCCATGCACTCAATGCACCATGCATATGTAACATCTTGATTCATAGTATGAGTGTCATGACCAAATCATGCCATAGCAGCTCATGGGTGCATCCCAATGATTCTATTAATCTTTACACACTAAATTCTTCTTGCCTTTGTCATAACACACTTAGTATTAATGAAAACTTTCTTTGAAATATCAAAAACATGGGAAAATGTAGGGGTTAATATTCGTAGGTGGGCTAATTTCCATGGATTTTCCAAAAAAAAGATTTGCCAATTTCCTTTTTTTCTAAAAATAATTTGCCCAAGTTTTAGAATATAAAATTATTTTACCTTAAATATCACCAAAATTATATAGAAAGTATTTAGAAAAAAAATAATAAATTTTAATTTTCTTACAAATATATCACCAAATGTTTTATATTTTTCATATTAGAGATTAGCAAGATTCATTGAGGTTTTTAATCTTTAAGACAAATTCCCATCCTTAAAATTTCCCTATCAATAATTACATACAATTTTCACAATAATTAGGAAAAACAGATCCTTCAATTACATGTTTCTTACCCATAAACTCAACATTATATGATAGAATCATTTGTCTCATGTTTAAAAACTATTGGGCCAATACGTATGGACTGATGAATATAATTGGAGTCCCTATATTTGCCTCATACATCCCACTATTGCATGCATTCTATCAATGCATTACCAAACATATTTTATCTCAATATTGTATTATTCATTCAATTAATCTTTCTTCAACATGGAAAATCAATGCATGGACACATTATTAACATTTTACTATATTTTTTGTGCAAATTGTTTTTGCCTTAACGATACCCCTTCTTGGGAATTCATGCAATACATTCATTAATTTGAAAAATAAAATATATGAAATTCAATTGAAAGGAGTTCTTCACTAATTCCTTTACCTTTTTACATTTTCTTACTACTTGCCTTACCTACTTGGCTACCATCACATGCATTCTTAGCTATGCTCTTTTCAAGGAGTTCATTTGGCTTCTTAGCATACTTGATGTTGCAACAATTAACAACCCATAAAATGATCTCAAACTCACATATTAGTTACAAATCTATCATTTCATCTCCTTACACACAAGTTCCAATGAATACTCATAAAGGGAATTTTCACTATATATCAAATTTACAAATTCAAGCAATGCCTTAAACCATGCACCCAAACATATTCATATACATCTTGTCATGTATATGCCATACCTACACATATTCCATGTTATTCATACACATTTATTTCTAAATTTATTTTTCCATCTCCCTTGTCTTCAATCATTCACACAACAAGTCTCATTAGCGTAAGCATAATCACACTACTTTATTTCATGTTGTAGTTAACAACAAAATATCACTCTTTTTCACCTGCAATATGAACATTCCATGTGAGATGAAAATTATTATGTAACATTATTAGATTACCCAAAACATAGAAAGTACTAGTTTTCTATTTTCTTAACATTAACGCATTCATATTATTTTCATCAATAAAATATATCAACCAATAACAATTTCAAATTAAGCTAAATTCCCTTCTTAAGTCACTTTCATAGCTATGACTTTATTGTCCATATAGTTCATATTGACCCAGTTAAGCCCTCCTTGAGTATTTATTTATTCATGTCTTCCCTCTAAAGTAATTATACAAGGAAATATTTGAGGACCATTAAGAATTTCTTCACATTAATAGAAATAGCAATTTTATTAAACAAATAAATAAATTTTGACAAACTCTTAGTAGGCTTGCAACCCAAATTTCTTCATCATAATAGCTATAGGGTCCTTCCTATTTGCATACCTATCCATATAAGTTGTATCAACACACATTATATCAATATAATTGTCTTAGAGAATGATAATTAGTTCATGTAATATCATGAGCAAATAATCATACCATGCACTTAATTAGTCATTCAAACAATGTTTTAAGTTTCCACAAAATTCAAGAGCCATTATCAATAATTATTAGAACACTTATCTACGTAAAACCATTTTATGTCAACAAGCCTCTTATTTTATTTTAACCATGGATTCTTCTTCTCCTCTTTTGTTTAAAAATAAATCATTCTCATGTTGGGCCATGAACTCGCAAAGAAAAGGGCTTACTAAGTGTGAACACAAAAAAATTCAAGGTACCAACTCTAATAGCCTCCAACCAACAGTCTAACATCTGCCCCCAGTAGCTCAGTCAACAAGAGGTAGTGCACCCCTTTCTCTCATCACAATAGATCCTAAAGTTTTCCCACTATCCTTCTAGGGTCTCCAACTTGGGTTTTCTAAGTATGTATTACAGCCCTATGGCTTATGGCAGTTTCACCTACCTCTGCGACTCTAGGTACTCTCTACACCCCAAAAACACTTGCCACTACAATCCTCTCTTCACAACTCTAGTATTCGACAAGGAAACACATGTAGAAGTGCACTCACAATATCATCACCACCTTCATATCAACATTCATGGGCACCACTTGTACCATTCTCTCTTTAGTAGGTTATCTTCTACAACCTTGATTCCAAAAGACTACTTGCAACACCTTCATTGGCTTCCCAATCATGGTGCTAACCTATTCCTAGTTGCATGTCCACCATTATCCACTACTAGTCATCTAAATAATGTCATGATTTAGTATAATAATCCAAGTATTTATGCAGGCATGTCCATTACTACATGCAACTGCCATATCTTCATGCATCTAACATATCATTATTTAATACCTTTTCTTTAGACATGCATTTTTGAACATTTTCATCCCTTGCATTGTTATGGTTCCTATGATATTATTCATTAGCATATGCCAATTTCTAAAAACATTAGATAAAAGTATTAAAACTAACATGAGATAAGTTAATAGGTTCCCTCTCATAGTTATTGCTACATCACCCAACCATAAAATTTTGTAATTATGTTGGGATACTCTAGGGAATCTAGTCAACATCCTGCATGTTTATATTTTTTAAACAAACTCAGGTTAGTATTCAAGTTACATTAGTGTATTCATATATACAACAAAATAATTACACATAGATACAAATTCATGCATATATATTAATTTAAAACTTAAACTATTTCCTATAATTGAGCCCATCTAGGTTCAATGTTGAGCCTTAGCTCTGATACAATTTTGTAACATAGTATTAGAGATCCCATTTGATTTTTTATTGAACCCATCTGGGTTCAAGGTTAGACCATGCTTTGATACCACTTTTCTCATAGTGTCAAAGATCCATTTCATCTTTTTTTTAGTGCATCTGGGATCAATGTTGAACCATTCTCTTACACCACTTTATCAGATGTCCAATTCCCTCAGTGACTTACAGAGGTTATGGGGTACGCAAATTTTTATTTTTCTTATTATTAGCATGAAAGTAACTACACTTGCAAAAAATTGATTCTCATATTTCACACATTTTGTCAAACTCTTTACAAGTAAACCTTTCATCAAATGCTTTATATATGACCAATTAAGTAGTCATTTTCTTGTTGACATTTTTTCAAGAATTTTATATGAAATCAAATAAGAAACATTTCTTTGACTCCACTTGTAACATACTACTTGAAAAATACCACTCAATGATGGAACTTTTGTTTTATTCCTTCAAGGTATTTTATCAAATAGTTGGTATGCAAATTGTAATAAAACAACTTTAACACACTTCTTCAAATGCTTTGCATGCAAACATGTATACATCAACTACAACAATATTATCATAAAATAATTCTAACATACAACAATACTATCCTGTTATGAAAATATCTCACAAAAATATAGGAATGATAGATCAATGCCTTAGAAATAAGCCTCTTCGAGGGGGAAACCTCCTTTACATTACACAAATGAACAATTCTTGGGTGATTCAAATGACAAGACCTCCTTTCTATATATACGAGTCTAAGGGGTCATAATATAATCAAAGTCGACATAATAATAATAATGTAAGGGCACAATAATAACAATAGTTAGCTTTTATGGGGAACAATAATTATAATATGGGGACTACATGGGCACAATAATATAATAAGGGGGTTGTACTAATAACAATAAGGTGTTACACTAGTAGTATAGGGACCTAACATGCCCTTCTCCATAAAAAAATGTTGTCCTCAACTCTTGAGTAGTTCTTGATGCTTTTGTATAAAATTCTTGTCCTCCCATGAGGAATCTTCAGCAAGTAAGTTCTTCCACTTGATCAGATACTCTGAAATTGATCAATTTTGTAGCTTTCAATTTCTCAGTTCTGTGACTGCTTTAGGTTCCAATATGATTTTTCCTTCCTTGTCAAATTCTCGCAATACTGTTTGAACTGGGATCTTCTACAACTCTTGAATGAGTTCCCACTCCTTTGGGCATATGGATATCTGTAAGGTTTGATGTTTGGAGGGACACTTCTTGGAATCAAATGAATAGCATGATCATGATCATGAATAGGTGGGAAGCATTTGGGAGTCTCAAATACCTTGGACTGATTGTCCAAAACGTTTTGGAGATCTAGAGAAATACATGATTTCGATGTGGGATCCTCTAGTTAACATAATTGTGCAATTACGCCCCATTTTTCTTTATTTAGAAGCTTTGTCATGCTGTTAGAGTTGATTATCTTTCCCGATTTCCCTTCGATACCCCTCAATTCAACTGCCTTTCCTTCCCAAAATAATTTCAAGAAAAGTTCTTGAAAATTAAAAGCTAACGTACCCAAAGATTGTAGCCATTGGACTCCTAGTAAAACATTAGCAACACCCATTGGAAATGAAAGCATTGGGCTATTCAATACATATTCTCCCATGGATAGCTTGATATTATGGCACTTTCTAGAGCAATTTATGGTTCCTCCACTTGTAACCATCACTTGACATTCTGTTGCTAGATATAGGAAGCAATTCAATTCCTTGGCTATCTTACAATGAATAAAATTATGGGTACTGTGCGAATCAATGAACATTATTACCTTTTTCTTCTTGATATGTCCTTCTATCTTGATAGTTTGAGGATTGGTAATTTCTTCAAATGCATTAAAAGATATGGTCAGATTCATTTCTTGATGCTCAATGTGATCTTTCACTTCTTGAACATTTTTCTTCTTGATATGTCCTTCTATATTGATACTTTGAGGAGTGGTAATTCCGCCCAATGCATTACAAGATATGGTCAGATTCATTTCTTCTTTCTTGATGTGATCTTTCACTTCTTGAACCTTCTTCTTCTTGATATGTCCTTCTATCTTGAGAGTTTGAGGAGTGGTAATTCTTTCCAATGCTTTAAAATATATGGTCGGATACATTTATTCTTTCTCTAGGGTGGGTTCATAGTTTATATCCTCTTCTTTTGATGTTTCTTGATCCTTTTCTTCCTCCTCTTCATAATCTATGTAAAATAATTTATTCTTAGCACACTTATGAACTTTAGTGTATTTTCTATCACAATTGTAACAAAGCCCCTTTTCTCTTTTTTCTTCCAATTGTTGTGGTGTAAGCCTTGTAGGTTGGAGAAGTCTATGAGGAAAACCACTTCTATAATTATAATTGTGAGTGGTGGGATTCCTTGTTTCCATAATTTCACTTTCAATTTTTCTTACCAACCTAAATGCCTTCTCCAATGAATCAAGTTCCCATAGACGAAACTCGTGTGGAATGTTATCCTTTAAATTCCCTATGAAGACATCAACCATTTTCTTCTCTAAAATATCATTTACCCTTATATTCAATTTTTGGAAGTCCTCAATGCGCTCTACCATTGAACCCTTTTGTTTGAGATTTATCAGTTGGCCAAAGAAGGTGTTTCTCTTTGTATCCTCATAATGTGCTATCATTTCCTTCGCTAAAATTGACCACATGACAAGTGGTTTACAAGAGCAAAGCCCTTTATACCATAAAAGTTGATTCGTTTCTAAATAATTAGATGCAATATGTACCTTTTGTAATAGTGGTACACCATGTAGATCAAAATATTTCTCCATGTATAGTATCCAATTTACTAGATCCTTGCCATCAAACTTCCTCACATCGCTTTTTCATGATTTTAGGAGCTCAATCTTAAAAAAACTGTAATTCTATACTTTCAGATCTTTAAGTTCTGAAATTTTGGTCTGTAATATCCCTCGAAGTCCTCTTTCTAACTCCGCAAGTCTGTTAAAATTGGAAACTATGTCCAAACTCCATGTGGGTCATCTTATTTATGGCAGCTGATATTTTTCTTGGATCCCTCTCATCGAGATATTTTTCAGCCTCTCAAGCAAGCAAGGTGTAGCATGGTGTAAGCAAGGTGCAGCCAACACATAGGTCAGGATGCAACAAGCAAGGTGCAGCCGACACATAGGTCAGGATGGCAACATGATGCAACAATGGCACATAATGCAATATAGTGGTGGGTACAATCATGATTAATGAAGCGTGATGAGATGCAGCATAGTGATGATGGGTGGAGCATGGTGCAGCATGGTGAGGTGTAGCATGATGACAAAATGCAGCACAACAATAGGTGAAGGAGTCACCTTGGAGAATTAGTTGAAGCAGCATGTCTTCAACTAATCTCATGTATCATCTTCTTAGAGATGATCTATGCTCTTATATAGATAAGTCAAATCATTGACTTCTATTGTAAAAGTACTATCTCTCTCCCTATCTGCTAAAAAATTGAAGAACATATAAGAAGAATTGATCAAGGGTTTCCCCACATTGGGGTTTGTCCCTTGCTTGTGTGACATCTTGTGTCCTCTTGTCTTGGCTTGTCTTCTGCGATTTATGTTTATTTTCTATCTGTAGTTTACTTTAATGCTAGTGCGATTGCTAATCTAGAAAAGATATTGAGCTAACTGTGAAAATTGAAATAAATTGCTCTAAGCATAGAACATACCTAAAATTAACATGGTATCAGAGCTGAGGTGAAGACAATTCCCAAGAAAGAGTGAAATAGAAATCATCGAAGAAAGTTGGGAAAGGACAAAAGGATTAGTGGATTCCTCATCCCTCTTCAAATTCACCGAGGGTGAAGTCAAAGCAAAGAATATTATCAGAATGGTGCAATAGAAGTTTCTGATGGCCTACCTAAATATCACTTCATTAGGAAGTCCAGATCTAAGGGTGGAAGGAAAGGCAGATGCCTTGGTTGCAATAAGTTCAGCCATTATGTGAAGGAGTGTCTGAATGGTAGAGACACATCTCTTGATGAAGATAACAATCATTCCAAGGACATCTTAAATGATCAGAGGAATGACAGGTAATGCAGATCATCAAGGAAATGGCTGAATCTTCAAAGAAAGCAAGTAACCCCAGGTATGAAGAATAAAATGTTGTTTTTGATAAGATAAAGAAGCGTTATCTTGTATTGGCCCTCTCCTTCATATTCTTTGGGAATCTGGCTTATTGATCATAGTGCTTCAAGGCCCCTCATTGGATAGAAGGGTGCTCTCTCGAATTTGGTCGAAATGGAAATGACCATGCGATTATACTTGGAGTCAATGCCACCTATCCCGGAAAGGGTGTAGGGAATATTACCACTGAATTGAATGAGGGTAGCTCTATTCATTTACAAGATTACCTTTTATGTACCTCATCACTAGAAGAACCTGGTGTCCATCTTGGAAATGGAAGTCAAAGGTTTCAGGGTGGCATTCATCGATGGAAAGGTATGTGTTAAAAAATAGAATTTTCAAAGATGCTTTTTCTCATGGGTTCAAGGTTGGTAATTTGTATCAAGTTGTAGGATGGTCCATTAGGGATCATGTCAATTGACATATCGCATCTATAACACCAGTGGTCTACCTATGGGGCTCTATGTGATGTGAGCCAAATGGTGATAGGGATGTCTGAATTCAAGTAGAGCATGAAGGTACATGTCTGAGATGTACCGAAGGAAAACCTTATAAGGGAACCATTCCCCTCATGCAGCAGGTCCACAGGTTTGGAAAAACCCGAGAAGTTTGAGATTCGTGATTGGGAATCTCATGTATATAGGTGGAAGAAAACCCTCTATGGCTTGAAGCAAAACACCCCAGACGTAGTATGAGAGGATTGATAGTTGTCTGATGAAGTTGAGATTCACTAGGTGTGAAACCAATCCAAACCATTACCCGAAGGTTGTGGATGATAAACCTCTCATACTGACACCTTATGAGGACTACCTATTTCTAACAGGTGTAGACCCTCTCATTTGTAGAAGTAAGAGAAAGTTGGATTCTGGATGTGGAATGATAAACTACATGCCTGTGAATACCTCGAGGATCTTGACTTTCAGAAGTTATATGGTAGTGATGTTGAACTAGATTTAGGAAATGCCTCTGAGTTTCATAAACTAATTCGTGTTGATGTTATTAGTGAACTTCCGTCAGGACATATCTTTTGCAGTTAACATGGTGAGCTCATATTTGGTTGAGCCTCACTAGATTGGTGCCAAGAATCTTCTGAGATATCTTCGGGGCACAATCTCTCATGGATTGAGTTACACTGCCAGAAATATGAAACTGCATGATTATTCGAATGTTGACTGGGTAGGCGGTGTGGAGGATCACTAGAGCACTTATTAGTGCTGGTTCTCTTTGGATTTTCCTTCGATATCATGGATGAGCAGGAAGCAAAATTTGGTTGCTATAAGCACCGCCGACACTGAATACATAGCTATGAGTATGATCTCGTGTGATGTTGCATGGTTGTAGAAGATCTTAAGTGAGAAATTTGTACACATGATGAATACCACTGTGATTCTCTGTGACAACTAGAGGGGGGATTAGATTATTGAGGAATCCTGTATTCGATGACTTCTCCAGTAGATAGACATTAGATACTGTATTATCTATGATATGGTAATTCGATGAGTGAGGAGGCTCCATTGCATTGAGACTGATGTACAAGTCGAAGACATTTTGTCAAAGCCTTGAGGAAAGGTCAAATCTGTGACTTTCCCAAATGAATTGGAGTCATTGAGAGACCTTCTTATAAGGGTCCTGCATGTTGCATGCATTGAGCTCTGGGAGCTCTAAGTGGCTTGGGGTACTTACTGGAGCAACATACGACCACAGGGCAACTCACCCTCCCCTGGTGGTGTGCTATGAACAGGATGATTAGTTCTTCTGTGGGCTGTGATGATTAGTTCTCCCATGGAAACTATGGAACAACATGATTAGTTCTCTTGTGGACTAGGATGATTTGTCCTTCGTGGTGACTATGGAATAGGATTATTAGTTCTCCTATGGGCCAGGATGATTTGTTCTCTGTGGTGACTATGGAACATGATAATTAGTTCTCTTGTGGGCCAAGATGACTAGTTCTCTATGGCATCCACTGATAGGATGATTCGTTATCCTGCGGATATGATGATTGTTTCTCCTATCGAGGAACCTTACCAGTCTCGGACTCATGGGAAGTACCTTTGATCTGATCAATGAGCACGGAAATGACGATAGGGACCATAGTAGTACTATCGATGGACACATCGTTGTATCTACTATACTCCCTATGCTAGGATGACCTCCATTGATCTGGGATCAATGAAACTGATCTGGGATCAGTATGAGTGGTTTGAGACACTCTCTTGTGACATTGATCCGGGATCAGCATGAGTGGTTTGAGACACTCTCTTGTGATATTGATCTGGGATCAATAAAACTAACTTCAGGTCAGTAAGAGTGATGTGACACACTCTCTTCAGATGAAACTGACTTCAAGTCAGTAGAGAATGGTATGAGACATTCTCGACCAATTCTTCTTCTTCATGGTTCAGCAGAGTAGAGCAAAGCAAAGCTTAACAGAGCTCAGTAGATCTCAGTAAAGCAGAGGTCAATAGATCAAAGCAGAGTAGAGCTGAGTAGACCAGAGCTCAGCAGATCAGAGCAAAGCGGTGTAGGGCACTGATGGCAAAGATACTATAGTCAGACATATGGATCAACAGATGGAGTTCTCTCTAATTGAGAGGGAATGTTAAAATTGGCAACTAGGGCCAAAGTCCATGTGGGTCATCTTATTTATGGCAGCTGATATTTTTCTTAGATCCCCCTCATCAATAGGTGTAGGATTGATCTAAAGATAATCCGATTCCGATAAGCATTCATGGAGTTATGAATTTATTTACGTTATAAGACAATTTGTCAAGGTCGGCCAACAACCAAATAAACCCCACATGTGCTCAACGTTTTAGTATAAATAGAGGTGACCTTCAAGTCATTTCAACAAACTTGGGATCTCTTCCTCTCTATACTTGTCTTTTGGTTTTAGTAGGAGGAGAGATCCTAAGGAATAAATTTGCCCTGATCCAGAGGGTAGAAAGTTAGAATTGCTGAAAAATCCTGAACTTTTGGAAAAGCCGGAAAAGCTGGAACTACCGGAAAAGCCAGAAAAGCAAGAACTAGTGGAAAATCTAGAACTGACAGAAAAGCCAGAAAATTTGGAACTGTCGGAAAAACCAGAAAAGCTGAAACTGGTGGAAAAGTCAAAACTGTTGGAAAAGCCGGAACTATCGGAAAAGCTAGAAATGCCAAAAAAGCTAGAACTGCAAGAAAATTCGGAAGAGCCGGAACTGCCAGAAAAGATGGAACTGCCTATAAAGGTGGAAATGACAGAAAATCTAGAACTGCAAAAAAGCCAAAAAAGCCAGAACTACTAGAAAAGCCGGAACTGCCAAAAAAGTCGGAACTGTAGTAAAAGACGAAACTATCGGAAAAGCCAAAAAAGTTGGAACTTCTAGAAAGCTGGAAAAGCCAGAACTACGGGAAAGGCTAGAAATTCCAGAAAAGCTGGAACTACTAGAAAAGCCAGAAAATCCTGAAAAGCCAGAACTGCCAAATGATTCGGAACTGCCGGGATTGACTCCACTGTCGGAACTGTCGGGAACAATTGGAACTGTTGGGACTACCAAGAACAGCCAAAACTACTAGAACTACCAGGAATTGTTGAAACATCCGGAGCATCTATCACCGAAAGAGAGCAACATGCAAGGGATAGCTAACTAACATTGGGACAATTTTATGGTACTTTGCAGCAAATACACCAAGCATGCAATGTTATAACTATCATGCAACGGAAAACTACCACGCAACAACAAGCATGCTAAGGACAAGAAGCATGTTAGGGACAACAAGCAAGCAAGGGACAACAAGCAAGCGAGGTGTGGCCAACACATCGTTCAGGATGGCAACATGGTGTAGCAATGGCACATAATGCAGTACAATAATGGGTACAGTCATGATTAATGAAGCGTGATAAGATGCAGCATAGTAATGATGGGTGCAGCATGGTGCAACTTGGTAAAGTGCAGCATGATGAAAAAATGTAGCACAACGATAGCTGAAGGAGTCACCTTGGAGAATTAGTTGAAGAAACATGTCTTCAACTGATCTCATGTATCATCTTCTTAGAGATGATCTATGCTCATATCTATATAAGTCAAAGTGTTGACTTCTATTGTAAACTTACTATCTCTCTTTCTACTGAACTATTGAATAACATATAAGAAGAATTGATCAAGCGTTTCCCCACATTGGGGTTTGTCCTTGGCTAGTGAGACATCTTGTGCCCTCTTGTCTTGGCTTGTCTTCTGCAATTTATGTTTATCTTCTATCTGTAGTCTACTTTAATTCTGATGTGATTGCTAATCTAGAAAAGATATTGAGCTAACTATGAAAATTGAAATAAATTGCTCTAAGCATAGAACATACCTAAAATTAACAAAATCTGATCACAATTGGATTCCTTAAGAATGATTTAGTCTCAATCTCCCATGATGACCTAATTATAGAATAGTTTAGTAGAGTGAAATTGTATGACATGTCACATGTCATTGTTTCCACCTTAGGTTCTGAAAATTATAACCAAACAAAACATAGTCCATCCTCTTTCTGTAACTTCTTACGAAATTTCAATATGATGCTCAGAGAGAAAGTTATGATGATTTTCCCAAGGTCACCTGTAGTTTGGGATGTAATTCGAGAGTCTGCAAAAACCATAAATTCCTCAGATCATATATCCGAAAATATAGTGAGACAAGATCTGAAATTCAAACCCGAGGTTCATACTGATTTCTTCTCAAATGGGTATTTTGTTTAGGTTATGAACTTTGTAGCGAAACAGTTATAGCGAAAATTCCACGATGACCTGTTTTAGATGAAATTATGGAGCTTGCGAAAACTCTAACTTCCTCAGATCATATATCCTAAAATATAGCGAGACAAGATCTGAAATTCGAACCCAATTTTTAGTGAGATTTCGTCTCAATTATTATTTTTTTATCTTTTGAAATGTCGCAGAAAAATAGTCATAGCGAAAATGCCACGATGACCTGTTTGGAGTAGCGAAACTCTAGAATCCAAAGCTTTGATACCAAATGTTATGAAACAAGCTCACTAAAAGATAGAAAAGATAGATCAACGCCTTAGAAATAAGCCTCTTCAAGGGGGGAACCTCCTTTACATTACACAAATGAACAATTCTTGGATACTTCAAATGACAAGACCTCCTTTCTATATATACGAGTCTAAGGGGTCATAATATAATTAGAGTTGACATAACAATAATAATCTAAGGGCACAATAATAACAATAATGGGCTTCTGTGGGGCACAAAAATTACAATATGGGGACTACATGGGCACAAAAATATAATAAGGGGGTTGTACTAATAACAATAAGGGGTTACACTAGTAGTATAGGGACCTAACATATCCCCATTCATTAAACACCATTTTCATTATGGAATTTTATCAAATAGTTTGTATGCAATGAATCATAAAACCATTTAGGAATTTCTTCAAACCCTTTGGATGTAAAATAATATAGAAAATTACTCAGGGCATATCTCCTAAGTTTTAGTACTCCATGTTTGAGAAATTAGTATGTTGATCAATGGTATTTCCCTACTATGGTCCAAGTTTTAGCTTCTCAAACTTCCCAAGTGAAAAGTTATAATATAATTTCCAATGTGAGTTATTTCGTGCATGATTTTTGGAACATATAGGAAACTCAACTTCCAATGACCATATATCCTAAAATATCATGGCCTAAGAACTAAAAGTTGTACTATATGATCAACTGGATTTCCCCTCACTAACCAAGTTTTATCTTATGGAGGCACCCACAGGAAACATTATAGCACAAATTCCAGCATGGACACTTTGAAATGTAATTTTGGGAGAACCAAAGAATATTGAATTTCTCTGACCATACTTCCTAAAATGTTGTAACTCAAGTTATAAAATTTGTACCATATGAACAATGGGTTTCCTGTCACTATGGTCTAAGTTTCAACTTTTGGAACATTTAAAAAAATCATTGTGGAAATTCCAATATGACTTGATTAAATATGAATTTAGAAATCCCAACTTCATATGAACATATTTCTAAAAAAATTGTCGCCCAAGATCTAAAAAATGGATCAAAAGGTTAACAATATTTCCCATCACTCTAATCCAAGTTTTAGCTTCTACAACCTCCTAGAAGAAAAGTTATATACGAAATACCAACAAGGTCCATTTAAAGAAGAATTTAGGAAGCATATCTTCCTCAACTAGTGTCGTTACAAAATTTAATACATATAAAAATATACAACCAAATAATATAGAAAGTAAACTCACAATAAATTTTTTGAAGGGGAAATTCATGTACATATAAACTTGTTGAAAAGAGAAATTAAATAATCATATATAAGAGATACTTATCTTGGGTGAAATATTTTGTAATATGGAACTGAATAAGGGTGAGACACTCTCCACCATATCATACACTCAACTATGTTGCACTCTTTCTCACAGTTGACCACCTTTGAGCTAGATCTTGATGATTTCAGGGAAAATTTAAACTTATAGATTTAACACATATTTTTCAGACTAGATTTAACATAAAAAGTGAACGACACTATCATCCACACATAGTACAAAATCGTAATGTTCAACCTTTACATTCCTTGACTAGTCACATAGACATTAAAAGATGACAATGCACGTCTACACAACCCAAGGGAGTCCTTATCTGATCTTCTTAGTTCCTCAGCCCTCCCTTATTCAATGCTCTTTGTGTCACAAACAAATAGGACAACTCTGAGTCCTCTAATCCATCTAGTCCAAAAAAAATCACTACAACTCAATCAATTCATGTTACACAAGTTGTCATCATTTCTCACATCAATTCAAATTTCTAATTGGGAGAGAGAAAATATGAGTGTATGAGAATAACAATGGAGTAATGCTAAAAACTAAAAGGAAAAAAGAAAAATATTATCAATTCCTTTTCTCTTTCATTTTTATAAAAAAAATAATATGCTTCATCTTGCTAATCATCACATTTAGGAAACTATTAATTCAACGTATGCATTTTTATCTAAAGTAAAGTTTTCCCCTCCCCAATGCATCATAATTTGGTTGTGTTCCCCTATATTCAGCTCAATTGTTTTTATTATTAAAACTAAGCAATACATTGTATAATAGAGTTTGAAATCATAGTATCAATATTGACAACCCAACATTATATATTCTTAATTACATTAGAAAACTTCAGGAAATTAAAGGGTTCTCACAATATCGTAGGTTAATGAGATGATAATGTTGTAGATTGCTTATTAATTTTAAATGGCACTCAAACTATGTTTTTCTTCATGTGTAATGATTTTTTATAAACCCAAGGAAACTTATATCAATGGTAAAAGTAAGGGTGACCTTTATGTACCCTTATAACTTCCTTTCACTGTAGGAATTTACAGGGTAAGTTCCTCAGAAAGAATACCAAAAGGACACCGCTCACAACCAGATCTCAAATCAATACACCAGTATTTTTGACGTGGTTAAAACCCTCAGAGTGCAAGGAGGGAAACAGTCCACGGCCTGTCCCAACGTGGGTACAGACAATTTATTAATCAGAGAATGAAAATTTACATAAGCTTCTCTCATGCACGGATTACCCGAACAATGACCCTCCATGCGCTTTAAATAGAACTCATGGACCAATCGGGTGTCAAGCCACGGATCAAGTGTCGGTAATACCGAGGTGAGAGTGAACCGTCGGATCACTACATATCGTGACCGTCGGATTGTAAGTTACAAAATGTACAACGGTAAAGAAACACACTTTACCTAACTCTAACCTAACTCTATACTAGACCAAGTTGAACTTAACTATATCCTATGTGTCGGAATATCCTAACATCCCCCCTTAAGAACAACTTGGGATAGGATTGAAGGATTTACAAATATGACACAATAGGAGAAGGAAGGAGGCACTAGAGCCTATCCCCCCTTAGTGACAACTTCCTGAACTCCAAGCATATATCGAAGTTTAGTGAACTTCGCCTCTGTGAGAGCCTTTGTGAAGATGTCTGCAACCTGATCATCCGTTGGACAATATTGCACTTCAAGAACATGGTCATGAATGAGCTTTCTGATGAAGTGCATGTGTAGTTCAATGTGTTTGCTGCGCTGATGCTGGACTGGATCTTTGCATAGCTGAATGGCACTTTGATTATCACACCAAAGTGTGGTTGGATGCTGCTGCTCAAAGCCAAATTCTGATAGGATCTGACGAAGCCACAAGGCTTCCTTACTAGCTTCCACGGCACCACGATACTCTGCTTCTGCTGACGAAAGAGAAATGGTAGCCTGTTTCTTACAAGCCCATGTAATAGGTCCTGAACCAAGAGTGAAGACATAACCGGCAGTAGACTTCCGATCATCAAGGTCACCAGCCCAATCAGAATCAGTGAAACCAACTAACAGAGGAGCTGCTTTGGCACTGTAATGAATCCCAAACTGTACTGTACCTCGAACATAACGAAGTATTCTTTTAGCTGCTTTCCAATGACTTTCACGGGGGTTTTGCATAAAACGAGCAACAAGGCCAACAGCAAAGGAAAGATCAGGACGAGTATGGGTTAAATACAAGAGTTTTCCGACAAGTTGACGGTATAAAGTAGCATCAACTTCAGGAGAAGTACAAGAGACTGAAAGTTTGACTCCAGACTGAAAGGGAGAAGGGGCTGGCTTACAGTCTTCCATGTGAAAATGACGAAGAATATCACAAGCATACTTGGACTGGGAAAGGAAAATACCTTCTTGGGATTGCAAGACTTGAAGACCGAGAAAATAGTGTAAGTGTCCTAAGTCTGTCATTTCAAATTTCTTTTTAAGGCTGGACTTCACATGGTTTATAAGGTTGGGATCACTACCAGTAAGAATAAGATCATCAACATAAAGAACAAGGATGATAAGAGAGTTGCCCACTTTCTTGGTGTAGACAGTATTGTCAGAATGACACCTAGAAAAGCCAGATTCTAAAAGAAAGCTATCCATTTTGGCATACCAAGCCCGAGGAGCTTGCTTGAGGCCATAAAGGGATTTCTTAAGTCGACAAACGAGGCTGGAGTCTGTTTGTATGAAGCCAATGGGTTGTTCCATATAGATTTCTTCCTGCAAGTCCCCATGCAAGAAGGCAGATTTAACATCCATTTGATGGACTTCCCATTTTAAAGAGGCAGCAAGGGAAAGAACAAGGCGGATAGAGTTCATTTTGGCAACTGGAGAGAAGGTTTTAGTGTAGTCAATGCCTTCAACCTGTGAAAAGCCCTTAGCAACTAGACGAGCCTTATGTTTATCAACTTTCCCATCTGGTCCATACTTGGTTCTGTAAACCCATTTGCATCTAACAAGTTTGCGTCCCTTTGGTAGAGGAACAAGATCCCATGTATCATTTGTCATCAATGAATGATATTCTTCATTCATAGCTGCTTCCCAATGTGGATGGCCTGAAGCTTCTGCAAAAGTGTCAGGATCATGATTTACTGGAGCTTGAGCCAGTAAAGAAGAGGCTCTTTCAAACTGAGAACGTGTACGTCGCTGATCTGTAGGATCACCGGCAAGATCACCTGCTGCATCCCGAGTAGCACGGACCCATCTTGGAAGTTGAGGATCCTGAGAAGGTGGGGGAGGATTATCATCCTCGCTTTCATCATCAGAAGAAGAAATGTTTTCAAAGATAGAAGAGATAGGAAGAGGTGGCACATCCGCCGGACTAGGCTCGCAGGCCGATTTATTTTCATCAAATTTTACATCTCTTCTAATGATAACATTTTTGGACTTAAATGGAATAAGTCTATAACCTTTTACATCTTCAGAATATCCAACAAAAGTACATTTCTCACTCTTAGGTTCTAAAGCTTTATGCTTTTCATCTGGAATATGGGCCCATGCTTCACTTCCAAACACACGAAAGTGACTTACATCTGGTTTAATGGAACTCCAAGCTTCTTCTGGAGTGATATTCTCTAGAACCTTAGTAGGAGTGCGATTGATTATATAATTTGCACAATTAATTGCTTCGGCCCAAAAACTAAGACTGAGTCCTTTAGATTGCAGCATACAATTAGCCATTTCCTTTAAGGTGCGATTTTTCCTTTCAGCTACACCATTTTGTTGTGGAGTGTATGGAACAGTATGTTGCATTTGAATTCCATTTTCGGTGCAAAAGTTGATGAATGCGTTTTTAACATATTCTCCACCATTATCAGTTCTTAGCTTAAGAATTTGATGTCCAGATTGTTTTTCAACAAATGCTTTGAAGCCCAAAAAGGTGCTAAATACTTCGCTCTTGAGTTTTAAGAAGTATACCCAAGTGCGTCTGGAGAAATCATCAATGAAAGTTAAGAAGTACTTGCAGCCAGAGAATGAAGCAACAGGAAGAGGACCACATAAATCACTGTGCACAAGCTGTAAAGGGGCTGAGGCGTGCCAAGAGGCACGTTTGTCAAAACTGTCCCGATGATGTTTTCCGAGTACACATCCGGAACAAACACCATCTTTGCAAGATACCATAGGAAGACCTGTCACCATATTTTCTTTACATAGATGCTGAAGGGAGCGATAGTTTAAGTGACCAAACCGCTCATGCCAAAGTTTGCTCACTTCATCATTATGAGCAACAAATACTGAGGGAAGATGGGATGACCCAAAGTTGTGAAACTTATACAACCTTTTGGAATCATCAGCAAGACCAGTAGCTAGAATCTGTTTAGGATCTTTTAGATCCTTGATTACAACATCATGAGGTGAAAATTCAACAATTTTACCTTCACCTGAATGAGTTATCTGATAGACAGATAGAAGGTTGCAGGATAAGTTTGGAACACATAATACATCATTGAACTGACCATTGTCTAGATGAACAGTTCCAGTCCCTACAACATTAAGAGATCTATCATCACCAACATATATATTTTTGGTGTTACAATCATTTAAAGAAGAAAACATGGCTTGGTTTTTGGCCATGTGACAAGAGGCTCCAGAATCAATGAGCCACTCATGAGAATGAGAAGAAGAAGAAGATACATTTAATGCATAACCAGACTGAGATGATTGACGATGACATGCAGAAAGTGCCGTTCCGGAAGTTGAAGTTGAAGTAGGCTCCAGATGGATGTTATGTTTCTTCATTGCGGCTTCCAAGGCTTCCATCTTCTTAAAGCATTTAGATTCTAAGTGGCCATCTCGATTACAAAAGTTACAATGTCTGTCAGTCTTCTTCCATTTGTTTTTATTGGTCTTGTCATTTTGCTGAAATGATCTTTCATCTTGAGGCTGAGTTGGTTTAGGACCATTCCTTTGAGGATAAGACTTCTTAGGATTCTTTGAATTTGGTTGCTGCTGGGCGGCTAACGCTTTCGAGGAAGAGTTTCCAAGATTAAGAAGACCAAGGTGTAAGAGTTTTTCTTGTTCTCTTATTAAGGAATCACAAAAGGAGTCAAAGGAAGGGGGTGTGTAGTCTTTGCCTTGACAAATGAAAGCTTCCCTTGTAGAATGGAAAGTGGAAACAAATACAGAGTAGGCTGGTCCCAACTTAGTAAGGATGGAATAAATAAGGTTACCATCTTCTTTCTTAACTTTAACACCTTCCAAGAGATATCTAAGGGTCTTGAATTTGGACAAGAAATCTTCAATGCAAGAAAAATTATTAGGATCCAAAGTAAGCAACTCATTCTCAAGTTGATGGGCTCTAATTTCATTTTTAATCCCAAAAACTTTAGCAAGTTTTTCTAATGCTTCATGAGGAGTTTCAATTTCTGCAATGTGGAATCTAAGATCAGGAGAAACAGACATTCCTATCAAACCACGTGCTTGATCTTGTCTATTTTCCCATTTTTCGGCCTTGTCTTCATCTTTGGGTTTCTTCTCTTGGTCTGTGGCTATTCTGAAGAGACCTTTACTTCTAAGTAAATCTCCCATGTAGGCTACCCATTGGAAGTAGTTAGTGCTGTCAAGAATGACTTGGCATGGACTTTCCATTTTTTGAAAAAAACTGAAGCTGAAGATGCTGAAAGTAAGTGGTCCAATGGATAGATCTCGAAAAAATAGGCGGTTTTAAAAAAAACGGCTCTGAAAAAGGCTTCCGGATGAAGAAGTTATGGCTTTTTGAAAAAAAATTGTTGACGTTGCCGGCAAAGTGCGCGAATGTGCGGGAATGAAAAAATCCGCCCCCACAAAATGGAGACTTGAACCCAAGACCTCTACTCTCTTAAAAAGTCTTTGAACCAATTGATCTATACAAAATATTTGAGAGAGAGAGAGAGAGAGAGAGAGAGAGAGAGAGAGGGGGGGGGGGGGGGGCCTCGATTTGCGTGCTTGCCTTGGGAAGGCTCTTTTCCCCTACAAAACACAAAACACAAAACCCAACACGAATATGCAAAGAAAAACGAACCTTACGGCTCAAAGTTAGCTTTAGCCAAAAAACTAGAATTTTTAAAAAAAATCTCAAAGTTAGCTTTTAACCGAAAAACTAAATATTTTTCTCAATGTTTCTGATTTTCCAAGATCACACTAAGGTGCAGGGAAAAGAGCATACGCATGAGAAAAATCCTTTCTTTCTGTTTCTGATTTGCCCAGATCGCACAGAGTCGCAGGGCAAAGAGCATACGCAGAAATGAAAGGTATAGATCCGGGAAAAAAAAAAGGCTAAATAAACCGAAACCGAAATAAGCAGAGAGAAAATGACAGTAAACTGCAAAAAAAAAACACTGTATACCTCCCGATCTGAAAAATGACGCAGCTAGGGCTACCGGAAACCTTTTCGCGTGAAACGAAAGGGGTTCCTCACTGAAACAGATGCTCCGAACGCAACAGAGCAGTCCTCTCGGCCCGAAAGCAGTCAGAAACAGTAGATCTAGGAAACGACAGCCGCATGCAGTTCTACCGGCTTCAGATTTGGATCACCAACGGACGCGGCCCTCAAATAGCTCTGATACCATGTAGGAATTTACAGGGTAAGTTCCTCAGAAAGAATACCAAAAGGACACCGCTCACAACCAGATCTCAAATCAATACACCAGTATTTTTGACGTGGTTAAAACCCTCAGAGTGCAAGGAGGGAAACAGTCCACGGCCTGTCCCAACGTGGGTATAGACAATTTATTAATCAAAGAATGAAAATTTACATAAGCTTCTCTCATGCACGGATTACCCGAACAATGACCCTCCATGCGCTTTAAATAGAACTCATGGACCAATCGGGTGTCAAGCCACGGATCAAGTGTCGGTAATACCGAGGTGAGAGTGAACCGTCGGATCACTACATATCGTGACCGTCGGATTGTAAGTTACAAAATGTACAACGGTAAAGAAACACACTTTACCTAACTCTAACCTAACTCTATACTAGACCAAGTTGAACTTAACTATATCCTATGTGTCGGAATATCCTAACATTCACAACTTATACTTCTCCCAAGCTTCCTCTTGGAATTTCTTTTCTATTGCTCTTCTTTCAAAGAAATAATCACCAATCTATCGTAGACTACATGGCTTACCTTTTTTCTCCTCATTAACCTACACCCACATCCCCCTTAATATTTTTTTATTTAATTTCATATGGATGTGTGAATTCAATGATGATCCATCTATCTCCTTTTATAATATTTACAAGGTCAACCATCCGTTCAACTTCTTCAAGAATCCTAACCACTTTAGGGTTTTAGGTGATGATCCCTATGCAATATAATTTATTGATCTTATAAGGTTCCCCCACTATAATTATCATTACAATTATTAAATCAACCATAGAGGGTAGAGTTTTACTAACAATGCTTATGGTATGCTTTACATGGATAACTTTATCGTAGTATTAATGAACAAAGAGCTTGTGGGCATAAAGAACCACTATGGTGATGTTATTAAGGTAGTGTTATGGTAATGATATTCATAATTTTGGAAATTAACATGAGTAGTGATAGTAACAGATTCACATAATTACTTCTTATGGTACATTGTGCTACAAATATTTGAAAATGCTTACTAGATTTTGGACAAACTTCCAAATTTACGATGCACAAATATAGAAGTAACCACCCCCTCAAACCAAGGGTTTTGTATAACCTAAAATGAGGTCATTTGACATTTTTAATATTGGCATGGTATTATTAGTTAGGTATTATCATATTTGTAACTATATTAGTGAAAATAGTAGATATTGATAGCCTTACTATTAACATAATGTCAACAACTCTACCAATTTTGTGAGGTTCTAAATTTATGTCATGAGTAACTAAAATTGACTAACTCTTTAAATTATTTATGGCATCCTATAAAAATTGCTTATGTTATGAACGTGGATGGTAGGGAATGAAGTAAAGGATATGGTTTCTTCCTGAATGAAGGTTGTAAAAAAATGACGATGGTGATTTGGGAAAGTTTATGCTCATAAGGAGAAGTTGGAATGGTGTTGTGACAATGACATGGTTATGATAACAAAAATATGAAAGAGTTTCCAAAATTACTAAATTATTTTGGTTAGATAAATATGTTGTGAAAATTCCTTATGATGCTTCAATGGCACATCTAGAATATGTTTCTAAGTCGCTAAAATCCCCCAAAACTAATGAAGCAAGAGTGTTGAAATAATTCTATTCCTTATTACAAGGCCTTATCTATTTCTTGGGAACCACTAAAACCTTGATTCATAAGAAAAATTGGAATAAATAATTCCTTCATCCCAAAATATCACATGCTTGAAGGGAAAATATAGGGGGTAGGGCCAAATAGAGAGAAATTGTGGCCTAATTCTTGAGGTCCTATATCTATAATTTTATTGTGATACATCCAGCCTAAGTGAGATCCTATAAGAAATCTACATTTTATCCCTCATAAAATCTAAAATATGGCTCTACCTCAAGTATATGGGATGGTTCCCATAGCAAGTCTATTAGACATATATAGAACAAGTTTGCAAGGTGGTTTCACATCGAATTTACAAGAATATCATATGAAAATTTATTTACAGATAAAATTTACAACCATTCTTGTTGTATGTACCAAAAGATATTTTTATTCTACCTACCTGGTGACATAGTTAGCATAGATAAGGATGTAATAGTTCTATTAAGATGGAGGATGAGTCAACCCCACAAAATCAAGTGCCTGTGTTCATGTTGGATCCACCAAAATTTATATTTGTAGAAGCATCTCATTAAATATAAGTAGGCATCCCAATCTCTAACAACTATCACATATATTCACATATTTGTGGGCATCATGAAATATGGTAGGCAAATAATATCCAAGATGGAGTACTTTATAGGTATTTCTTCTATTGGAATAGGTTTCACCGCATGGTACATCATCACAAGCCTTTAGAATGTCATTGATATTTTCCTCTCTAACAATGAACCAAATAAGGAGGCTTGGCCCTATCTATAAATGATAACTCTCAATCGAAGAATACTTTTTACTTTTCCTGATGATATTGTGCCATTATTTGGGTGAGAAATGTGTTGGAATCTCCCTTATAGAAAATAGTTGTTGATATATATACAAAAGGGTGTGTTTGTAGATACTAAGAAAATATCAACAATGCTGCTATATCTCTGAGATTTTTAAATGATGTTGATGCTAAAATATTGTAACAAAATTAAGAATTTGGTTTACCTACCATCATTAATAGTATTATTCATTAAATATCACATGGAGAAGTGATTAGTATGTATAATTACATAATACCTAGTTGTGTAATGTTGGAATTTGTTTGTGGCATGGAAAATGAGAAACTTATTTTCAATTATAGCATAGTTTAACTTAGTAGGGGCGATATTAGTATTGATGAAATATATAACATAATGATTATATTCTTCTTGTCTTCTAAGTATTTCCCTAGTGGTGGTGTCTAAGGAATGTCTAGATATGTGAATTGGTAGGGACTAGTCTCGTCCCGTCAAGATAGGTTATATGGTTAATTTCTTTCTTGGTTCTTCACAAGTGAGTTTGCACCTATCATTCCAAATAAATTCCACATTCTTTCTGAGTAATAAAAATAATGGACGTGAAATATTTGTAAATTTTTCAATGAAACACCTTTAATATCTATCCTTCCCTTGAAACATTTTTACCTCTTTCTACATTTTTTTGGGGTTGTGACTATTACCTCTATTTTTGTTTAATCAACCTGTATACCTATAGGAAATATATGGTTCCCTATGAAAATAACTACCATTAGCATAATGGCACACTTTTCATTACTAAGAGCTATATTGGATTCCTCACATCTTTTGAGTACTTTCTCTAGGCGATCCAGTTGTTGTGTGTGTGTGTATGTATATGTATATGCATATATATATATATATATATATATATATATATATATATATATATATATATATATATATATATATATATATATATATATATATATATATATATATATATATATATATATATATATATATATATATATATATATATATATACTTTTAAATAGTCATTAATCATATAAAAAACTACGCTAGGAATTTTGTTAGTAAAAAATGTCTAAGGTATTGTAAATTCTAAGTGGTAACACCTAATATGAAAATGTCCACCATGGGATGGAAAAGGTGTTTTTTTCTTGGTCCTTAGGAGAAATATGAATTTAATTATAGCCATTGAATCCATCAAGTATGGAAAATTATTTCTATCCCACTAATGTATTATAAGACTTAGTTAATAAAAGGTAAAAGGAAGTGGAATATATAATTTTCATTGTTAAGTTCTCTATATTAAATATATATTATCCATTTACCATTTTTCTTACGGACAATGATGAGAGGGGAGACCAATTATCTATAGGAAATGGGACTAATAAAGGTTATAAATAGAAATTACTACATTTTTTCCTTAACTATCTCCTTGAATTCTAGATTCTTTATTCACTAAGGATGGAAAAAAGGTTAGGAATCCTCCTTCACACACACACACACACACACACACATATATATATATATAAGAAGGAGGATTCAAAACACATGTATACATATGTATGAAATATGTGCATAAATCAATCTGTATTACCTTCATGTTGGCATAATCCCATGTTAGATTCATAATTGTACTAAAATGGGCGTGAACCAATATAATGAAAATTTTTACTTATTTATATGAAATATATTTTAGGCATCAACCTAAAGGAGACACCAATCCCCTCTACTACTTTGTAGGCATCAACTGATACAAGATATAATTCCCCTTTCATACTTTGTAGGCACCAAAGTATTGGTGGCACAACTCCGCTTTATTTCTTTATAGGAACAAACATAGACACCAATCCCTTTTACTGCTTCTCCTTTCACCAAGTCTTCCTTTTTTTTCTTCCTCCATGAAAACTTTTAGCTTCTTCTACCTCCACTAGCTGAACTTGTGACTTCTTCCTTCACCAGGTCAACTTCTCCAAAAACTTGTTTCTTTTGGCTTCTTCCAAGAAAAAACTTGTAAAAATGGCACAAATTGAATTTTTCAAATACAGTTTTGAAATTTATACAACAAATACCTAGATATCTCTTCTTTGTATCCTCCCCATTTCATAGTATAATATATAATAGAATTAATTTATAGTGGAAATACTAATTTGACATGTTTGAGACATGCTTTAGGAGTATTCAGGAACCCTATTTTCCTCAATTCCTGTCATTGAAATTGTAGTGAAAAAATATTTGAAATTTCTATCATAGGTACCTTCATATCTCTTCTTTCCTTCTCCAAATTTCAAAGTCTAATATATCATTGAAAGAAAGATATAGGAAAAATACCAAGTTGACATGTTTGAAGCATGCTTCTATATCATTCAAGAACACTTGTTCAGACACTATCTTTAAAATTAAACTAAAGCAAGATACGAAATTTCTACCACAAGTACCTTGACATATATTCTTTTTTTTTTCTCTATATTTCACAGTTTGAAATATCTCAAAAGGAAATGTATAGAAAAAATTCCAAGCTCGCTTGTTTGAAGCAAATTTCAAGAGAATTTAGGAATCCTAAATTCCTTATTGCATATCTTCAAAATTATAGTGAAAAAAGCACTAAAATTTTGATTGCATATACCTTGATATGTATTCTCTATCTCCCCTTTATTTTGAAAACTAAAATACCACATAAATAAATTCATAGAGAAAATACCATGCTAACCTATTTAAAGCATGTTTCGGAAGCATTTAGGAACAATAACTTCCTTAGATCATATATCCAAAATTACATTGAGAAAGTTACAAGATAGGTACCTTGTCATCTCTCTTATCTCCTTTGTGTTTAATAGTTTGAAAAGACTCAGAAAGGAGGTTATAACAAAAATTCCAAGCTACCATGTTTGAAGCATGTTTAAGGAGAATTCTTGAATCCTAACTTCCTTAGAGTATATATCCAAATCTATAGTGAAAAAATGTGTGAAACTTATACCATATGTACCTAAAAATATATTCTCTATCCCCTCCATATTCAACCTACTAGAATACCATAGAAATAAATTCATAGAAAAAATACTGAGCTGGCCTGTTTGAAGAAGTCTAACTTCTTGAGAGCATATGTTTGGAATAAATTTTAACCACATGTACATGAAGATAGTATTTATATATCCTACAAGTTTTATAGTATAAAAAATCCCAAAAGAAAAATTAATAGTGAAAATCAAAGATGATGTGTTCACCCTATAAATCAAATTTGTTCTTCCAACTTTAAACTCCAAAAATCACCTGGAAAATATTCCTCAACTCCTCTTGTGCACCTCTAATCACTTATTTCTTGGATACACATTAAATGAAGTCGCATATCATTTATTATTAGTGTTTCTACATTCACTTATAGGGCCAAATTGTAGGACTAGTTAGGTTGGCCTTGTACTTTGGTTGTGTCATATTAATAAAAATTTCCATATCCCCTCATTCCTATGGAGTTTGTGGGAGTACCGTATACATTGGAAAGGTATCAAGGTAACATTTTTTGAGGATATATCCTATGCTCCAATTTGAGCTATGAAATTAGAGAAAAAATTCCTCCAAATATAGGGTATCTAAATGGTGCATTGAAAGTCCAAAAACGTTATCTCCAACATTTTCATACTTGAATATTTATCTTCAACATATGTAGTATCCACTATATTTTTTATCAATGAAAAAATTATTTCGAACAACCTCCCCTTTTTTCATTGATATCAACCCTTAGACAATTCTACAATAATACTAAAGAACTTATGTTGTCTACAATTCTCCTCGTGCCTACAAATTCTCCCCCTTTGACATCAATGGAACACATTTTCCCGCCAGAGATTGTGCTTATCCTTATCTATAAATATTCTTTTTATACCCCTTTCCTGTACATTTTCCTTTGGACTAATCCCCCTAGGCATATGCATCCTTTTTTATACAATATAATTCTTTTGGCTGCAACTTTCCTATTTTCCTACAAAGGGATGCTCCCCCTCAACTAATGCTTCTCCTACAACATTTCCATTTCACCATTCTTCTCCTACATCTCACTCTTAAAATTTATCATATTCTTAATGTGGCCTGAGGTATTATAGTCTCTTAATTATTTGTTAATAATGAGATGAGAGATATATTACTCCCAAGTTTTTTATTATATATTCAAAAGCTTCCATCAATAGAGGTTTGGTAAATATACTTGCAACATGCTCTTCAGTAGCATTGTATTGTAGCTTAACATTTTATTCAACTACCTACTCTCTCAAAAATTGATACTTTATGGCAATTTGTTTTTCCATTAAATGCATCACATCATTTTTTGAAATGTTTACTACACATGTATTATCATAGAAAATTGATATCTTCTAATCATATTCTACTATGATATCCTTCAAATTATGCTTCATCCAAATAAGTTGAGTACATGTTGTTGTTGCAATGTATTCAACTTTGCTTGTGGATAGGGATATTTAGGTTTCTTTCTTACTTAACCATGACATTTGATAATTTACCAAATAGAATGCTCCTCCACTTATACCTTTTCTATCATTTACACTAACTGCCCAATTTTCATCTATATACATTGTTAAAGTAAGTATTTCTTCATGAATACCATAGGACAAATTCTAGAGTGCCCTTCAAATATATCAATATTCTATTAACTACTTGCATGTGAGTCTCCTTTGGTGCACTTTGAAATCCTACAACCAATCCTTTGTCTTACATAATATCTGGTCTCGATGTTTTCAAATATAATAAGCTTGTAATCATTGACCTACACAAAATTTTATTTGCATCATGGGATTAATTATCTTTTCTCAACTTGCATCTTATGGCCATAGAAGTGTTGATGGGTGAAAAAGTTTCCATGCCGAATTTATTTATCATTTGCGTTAAATACGTTATTTGATAAATTAATATACCTTTCTTAGATTGAGTAACCTACAATGCTAGGAAAAATTGGAATTATCCTAGCATGGACATGTCAATATACTTTTTCATTTATGTTGAAAACTTTGGACTCCTTAGATCAACATCACTTCAAAAGATGATATTATCTACATATACCAAAATAAATAATAATTTTTCATTATCTATATTGATATAAATATTGTTATTTGTTTTTCCTCTTTTGAATCATTGATGTTGTAAATAATTGTCAAGTCTTGAGTACAAAGCCCTCAGAGGTTTCTTTTGTTGGACCATAGATCACATTGAGAGGGGGGTGAATCAATGTGAGAGAAATTAACCATTTCACAACCTTTCATCAATGAACAATTATTTACAAATGCTTCATAACCATTTTAAAAGTATCAATAAAAAAAGAAATGCATCATGACATTATCATCACATTAGTAAGAATCCATCACATAAGTAGAAAGAGACACAAGCTTTTATTTGGAAAACCATGTAGGACAAAACCATACATTCTTCTTATTCTTATTCTTCAATTAATTACATGGATTTGCAAGCACCAACCTACTAGAGGCACCCACCCCCAAAATATGCATGTTGCTACATGCGGTAAGCTAACCCAATTAAAACAACAACCTCGAAAGTGTGCAAGAAACAAATCACTATAGTCGACAAATTGATTCAGGCACCAGCCTCGATAGTGTGAAATATCCAACCTACTCTAGGCTCCATTCTAATTGAGTAACCAACCTCGATGATGAGCAAGCTCTAACCTATTCTACACTCCAACCTAATTAAGACTCCAATCCTAGTGGGGGTGCTCACCTCCTTCAAATCATTGTGGATCTCTTTTCAAAATGTTTCAAACTAGTTCCATTGTCATCATCAATCTCTAAATCATAAGCAATGGCATAATATGCAATCAGAATATTTAAGCTTTTTCACTATAAAAATTGTTACAATATGTAATCTCTATGGCTATAATACCTAAAACCACTGTCATTACAATTCAATGTCACAATGTAAAACCACTACCACAAACTGTGACATAAACCAATGTCACTAGTTATCACACTACCTTCCTCACTTGACCATACCCTTTCATGGATCTGCTTCATTTTTTTCATCAACCTCATGACATATGAATCATCTATGAAAATATTATTTCCATATATCCAAAACCACTTTATCATGCCTATAAAACCCCAAAACATGAAATGCAGATTCTAAATTTCAAATACATGTCAACAAGCCCTTTGGATGCATTCACCTCTAAACATTGATCACTTTTCAACTTTCGGATTTCAATTTCGCTAAATAATGATATCAAAAACTCAAAATAACCATTTAAAAACTATATAATTAATTAACTATTATATAACATTCACTTTTCTAGGTGCATTAGACAAATTGGTAATAATTCAGCATTGACACTACAAAACATGTGTAACTGATTGGTTAAACATTTGACTTAATTATTCTCAATAAATAAATAAAAATATGACCTGATTAACACTTGGAGCCAGGGTATTTTCCAATCCACTATTAGCACCCAATCAAATGAACTACATAAGATCCTTATAAACTAATACATATGACATTGTGACGAATGTGACTCATAATTTCAGTGAAGGTATGGACCCACGTTGCATGGAAATAATTTTAAAACGTGTTAGTCCTTAGGTTTGACGTGTTGGGGGTTTCATTCCACCACATACCATAGAGGTCTATTGAAGGACGACAACATGAAATCCTTCATGGAAATTAACATTGATCAAACTTTGATATATATTACACCTTGGCCATATCACAGTTTCATATTGAAATAGGGTCAAAGGTATGAGATCACACCATATTCAAAACCACTTAATACTATACAACAAGAAATAGGATCAACAAATTTTTTCATTGTATTCCACAACCATACAAAGCTCCAATCCGTGTCTCATCGCAGAATCATCACCATTGTTATCATTAGAAGAAACCAATTCTCTCCACCGAGACTAAGACTTGGCTTGAGATACAAATGCTTTGCTTAATCACTTTCCTTCAAATTAAGTAGCTGGGAATGTATTTATAATGGTCTATAGTCATGAGCTTATGGAGGACCAAACATAGACCCATAAATATTTCTTATGAAATAGATCCAAGTCACATCAATAATTATGCCATGTGACCAAGAACTAGGTCATATCATGTGAATATAAGTTTATTTAATTTCTTACTTTTGTTGTATACTCGAGGGTTGTTCTTTTCCATGTGATATTAATTTTATTTAATTTCTTTCTCTAACCATATAACTATGGGTTGTCCCTTACCATGTGACCATACTCTTCCTAACACTCAACTTTGCTCCTTAAACTTAGCAGTTTGGTTCCGTGTGACCAAGCTCTATGACCAGGTCCCTAGAGATCCCTAGTCATCCACATGATGATGTCAGCATGACATCACCATGCCCTCTCAAATCCCATGAGGGGTGCCATGTGTCACTAATTTTTTAAATTTCCGCCAACCAAAATGTGTCATTTATCCCTGCCATATGGAAACTCCTGGTGATGCCATGTCAACTTAATGATGTCGTCATATGATGTGTCATACCACATGTATAGGTAACCCATAATATTTTTCCATGTGTTTGGGCTTCGAAATCATCACGTCAATCCAATCAGCATGTACTACATGTCAATTTTCCAAGTCACAAAAATGAGCCATTTCAAGTCTGCCACATGTCTGCCTAATCTTAAAGATAAGCCAAAATGGTCTCACCATGTGTCTACCCTATCACCAAAACGAGTCACTCGATTCTTACCATGTGTCTTTTCAGTCACCAACATGAGCCACTTCATGCTTGCCATGTGTCAATCCATGGGGCCACTATGGTAGGATGGAGATTGTTAATTATCATGTAGATTGTCAGACTTAATACCAATCAATCCATTGTATACTTGTTGTATGCATTCGATCAATAAAATGTTTCACGTTGTTTAACGCTATTAAAAATTATGCATATATTCCTAATTTTCATCGTTTATTTGGGCCACTAAACCATAGTTCTATCAAAATGTGCACACAAATTAATTTATTAATGTTTTTGGTTTTGTTATATAGTCTTTAGGTCCTTAATGATTGTTGAACATCAAATGGGCATAAATTCTAATCCAGGAAGATTTTCTTAGAGTGGGATATATCGTCATAAATGTATGTATGAGACCTATGTAACCATGTTATTTATATAATCATTAGGACACAATAAAGTTGTCGAAAACTCAATAAAATTAAAACTCCTTTTAATCATTTAATTAAGGTACATAACGTATCCATGTGATAGACTACTTAGTTTACCTCATAAGTGATATATCTTTTGTCTCATACATTCCCTTTGACCTCAATGATAGTTTTTTTCATCAATGAAAACACAATGTGCACCCATCTCATGCTTTTTCCTTGATGGAAACACCATCAGAAATTGATGGCCATTGATGTCAATAAAACCTAGATATCCACCAAAATTCCCCTTAACATAGTGCTAAAATATCCTCTTGTAAATATTCTTCTTTTATCAATGCATGCATTCTTTCTCTAGTCTTCATGTTCTCAAAGTTAATGTTGGTATCAATGTCTACAATCTCTCCCCCTTTGACATGAGTGGAAAAGGACTGTTAATGTATACCATATTCATCTGCAAACTTTATCTTATGGTGGCCCACTTTCTGCCATAATGTCTACGTCTTCTAAGTATTTATCAAAAATCCAAAAACTATCCATGTATGGAATAAGGTCTCTATAAGCATGTTGCCAAATCTTTTTGAAATTTTCATGTTCTTGTATGATCTTTTGGACCTGTAAGAACGGTGTTTCCTTTTTCTACCACATAATCACACTACCATGTGGATAGGGTCTCCCCCTAAGATGATATGATTTATTGTTGACGTGATTTAAGTCTCTGACTACCAATGCTACTCATAACTATTACTACACCTTCAAAGTCTCCCCCTAAGACCATGCTTCCTTGATCAATAGGAAATTGTCATATATGCATTCTGTAATTGACCCTAAATTGTCCTATGGACCTCAAATTTCCTTCATTCATATGTTCTTGTCAGTGTTGTCTATAGGTGGACTTGTGGATGTGATGAAATATCGACCTGTTTAGAACCTGCCTATTATCAACCTTACTTTTCACCAGATGTTTTCTTATTACTTGTTCATATGTTTTTCTCAAAGTTCTCCTTCCACTTGCATATAGTTTCTTCTTCAAGTTTTGATTCAAATGATAGTGTTAAAGAAGCTTTCACCAAGGATTTAGATATAAGGAGACTGATTTAAGTGATGTATTTCTTGACCTCTTCTCCATATTGTGTTCATAGGAATTCCCTCTATAATACCATCTTGAGCCTACAATATCATGCTATATGATATTTGTTGTGACATATATAGCATTCAAAATTTCACTTCAATATTTGCAGCAATCGATGAGGTAATCTCCTGACTTGATCCACATGCCTCCATAAACATACTTGATCAATTCCTATGTATATAACAACACCATAGGCCTTGCAATTATGTGATTTGTGGCCAAAATTTGTTCATGAGAAACAATAACCAAAAAATCTATTTTGGTGCCTTGCTGTAGAGAGGAATATTGACCTTCTAAAGTCATTCCTTGGAGGAGAAATATTCATTTTTTGATTTCCAATACTTGTTTCAATGTTTGTTTTGGATGCTTTGTGAGGAGTCATATTCATTTGTTTATTTTCGACACCTGCTTCATTTATGCTTGTGGATCCTTTGTGGATACTCCTTGTCATGAGATACTATTTCTCTTTGTTATGATTTCTTGTACTCTGCTCCTTCCTAGACATATCATGAGATTCATCGAAATGGGTATGTTTTCCCTGGTTCATCACTTGCTTTGCATATGCAAGAGATTTGTGTCTAGATTTTATGAATCTATGATCAGTCCTCATGGAGTGATCATCATTTGATGATCTTTAGGGACCATTGTTCTTGGGTGCCTCAAAATTTTCGAGACCTGTTTTAATGAGAAGAAACCTCTGTGTGTTGAGAATGTGATCAAGATATTTAGTCCATTTATTAAACATTTATTCGAGCTTATCCCATTATTCTCTTAAGAGGAGAATCTCTTCCTCTAGTCTTTCACAAATTTCTTCCTTCTCAATTAGTTGTTAGAACATAAATTCCTTCACACATTTTATTTCTTCCAGTTCAACTTTGAGGGAAATAATAATGCCTTCATTTAGGTTCTTTTCTTGAAGCTGCAGCATTAGTTTACTTTCCCTCCTTATATGGATCTTTATTTCTTTTAATACCCTTCTAAGTTATCCCTAATAGTCTATTTCTACTTCAGGTTCTTCAGTCTTAAAAATCAATAATATTCCATCCCATTATTCATCGATCAATCTTTCATTAATTTCACTGTCACTTTTCTCTTGGATATAAGTTCTTCTTCTTAGTATCTTGCTTCTTACTTTTATTTGTGGACTTTAATCTCAACTCATCATCACTATCATTAATCTTAGCATAAGGACATCTAGATGCATAACGACCTATCCTTCCATATTCAAAGAACTTGAAAGGAATCTTACCTCTGAACTTGTTGATTCCTTTTTTAAGTTTCAGACAAATTGGCTTCTTCTTCATTAGTACCCATAGTGGTATTGCCCACTTCAAAAAAGTGAGAGATAATATTAACTCCTTTCATCTTTCCATTGCAACTTCTTTCCATTTTTTTCATCAAGTATGTATATACATATGTGTGGTGTGTGTGTGTCTTATCAGTCTTGAGAGTTTTTTATACCAATTTACCTATATCTAAATTTCAGATCTCACACCATTTGGAGTTGAATATGACATCAAAACCTTAATAACATATTAGACTAGCACTCATTTTTTTTTTAATTTAATCCTTCTATATACAAGACATCATGGGATTTAGTTCTTCCATTTTTATTGCTAATAGTGACTTTTCTAATGATTATTGAAAATTCCACTTTTTCCAAAATTTACTTTACCTCCATATATCTATTTGATGCTTATATACTTGCGTTGATCCCTTTACATCTGCCTTGAGTAGCCACTATCAATATACCACTTATGTTTTTTCTTTTGAGCATACAATATGAGGCCACAATTTTCTTCTTTCTCTTTCCATATCTTAGATGGACAACTCTCCTCTTCTTGAGTGACTTTACCATTCATGACCTTGCGCTTAAAATAATGCCATAGAGAATGATTACAAGTAATTTCCTTATGAAAAAGTGTATGACATACAAAACAATAAAAGGGTGTGTAGTACCTAGGGTATTGCTTCTTGCTACTTATCTTGGCTCTCAAATATTCCTAAATTACCTTGGTTGATTGGTTTGTCTCAAATATTGTTCTTTAATATGGGTGGTTATGTCATTCCTCTCTTTTAGCTATTTTTCTGTTTCACCAAAATTCTTATTAAATTAATTAATTTTTTTGTCAGTGTTTCACATTTTCTTTTAGACTCTTCAAACTCATGTTTCAATACCATAATAGAGTTTTCCTCTCAATCCATGTTTCCATGATTCCTTGGAGGCACATTCTAGTAGCTAATTGTTCCTGAATATGACCTACTCTTTCTACCACTTGTTCGACCATGGATCACTCTTAGGGGATAGGGGTGAAATAATATGATAGAAATTTAACTATTCCACAATGTTTCATCAACGAACAATTATGTACCAATGAATCATAACTATTTGCAACATATCAACAAACAATTTAATGTATCATCAAGTTATCATCACATCAATAATAATGCACCATATAAAAAAAAGAGACAGAATGTGTAAACCCATACAGGAGAAAATCACAATTCTTCTTCCTCAATTCATGACATATATTTTTAGGCACTTAGCTACTAGAGGTACCAACCCTAAAAATATGCAAGCTGATAGTTGTAGTAAGCCACAACCTTAATGAGGCAGCAATCTCAGAAGTGTGCAAATAGAAACTCATTATAGTCTATAACTTGATTTGACATCCATTTGATAGACTTTAAAATTTCAAAAACAAGAAAATGTTGAAAATATTCTAATGGTTTTAGTCCTAGCTGTTAGAGCCTAGATTTGTCTCAAGCTGAAAAGAAAAGGTTCTAGGTCCACATCAAACCACGCTCAGCCTCATAGCAAGACCTACGAGGACAGGAGAGGGCTCTCTCCGGGTCAATCTCGGCAAAAGGTAATCAATGAGGCTCGAGATAACTAAATTTGCAACTAATATTAGGCTAGGTATTAAGTGCGGGGGTTTGATTTCGTTTTTTTAGGGTTTTGTTGAAAAAATGGGAAAGGCAAATTTGGGCTCTGGGATGAGGTACAGTTTCTGCAGAGGTGTGATTGGGGCAAGGAAGGCAATCATTTTGATGCTTTAAAGCAAGCGAGATGGGTAGATCAGGTAGGTGAGAGGCTAAGGAGAGCAAGAGAGTCTCAATAATTCTCCTTAAACTAAAGAAAACATGAAAATTTAAACAAATTCAAAGGCAGAGCATAACAGTTATGGATTCCACCTTAATCACTCATTTTTTCAAATTCAGAAGAAAAAGCATGAAAATGATACACATAACACTAGATAAACTTAGAATTACTCAGAGAAGTACAACATCAAAACATAAAGCCACATGGATCCCAAACAGTGCTGCAAAACCCTGGTCTTTCCTTAGCAAAAAATGCAGAGATAGAATGTACAATAGAGTGCCAAGCTTTTCCCAAGAGTCCAACCCTGAAAATGACTTAGAAAATACATAATATAGACTAGCCCAACCCATTCCCTTGCCTCTAGGGGTTAAGCTCTTCATTCTAGGAGCTGTTTCAACCAATTCTAAACAAAGCACTAAAATCGAGGCAATCAAAACAACTTGCCTCTATAAGGTAGGAAATTGATTCATTCATTAAATTTTCAATTTTTGGTGAATGAATCCTATAGAACAAGTAACTAAGTGCCAAAATTACATCATGTTTACAAAATTACATCAAGATATACCAAAAATAACATCACAAAGAAAAACTAGTCAAACTGGCTGAATTTCTGAGCTAGAAGGTGAAAAATTGGTCAAAAAACCTCTGTGCGCCGCGCCAATTTCTGTATACGTCACGGCACATTGATGCTGATTCTGAGGCACTTTCTGAAGTTCAAATTGAGTCCAAGTGTGCTTTTTTGAAAGCCCTACTTGTCTAATTTCCAACCCAAGTAGAATTTCTGAATTTGGTGATGATTTGCCCCTCCAAAACCTCAATCTCCCAAGACTGCTTCCTGTGTGTGAAATTAGGGGCAAAGAGGTCATTTTTAGGGTGTTTTTGACCTCCCGAGGACTCAAAACTTGCCCAAAATTCTTGGCCACACACCAACAGTCGTGATTTTTCATGAAAAATCCAAAACCATAAAGGTTTTTTCATTTGGAGCCTCCAATCATAAGCGCGAGCCACGTGGCATGACGCACAGGGAGAAAAACCCTGTTTTTTGCACAAAATTTTCCAAAAATACCAAAAATGCCCAAAATTTATTAAAATTTCGGCTGGAGCTTCCTTATTAAGTGTTATGTTGGGCTAAAGAGGCTTTGACCAATATCTAAAGACGATCAAGCTCCCTTTGCCTCTTTTGCCTTTTTGATGCCTTCTTGGTGCATGCTGTTCAGTGGTGGAAATCACTGTGTTGTTCATATGATGTTTCAGTATCTGTCTCCATAATTTCCATGCAAGGTGTATGTTTAGCAACTTGTTGAAAAAGAGAATTTGGTACTCGTTATTTCAATTCCAAATATGTGCCAAGTAGGAAGGGACTGTGATGAATAGGGACAGTGGGTATAGTGGAGTGTGGGAAAAATGTGGTTCAATCAAGTGAAGGTGAGGACAGTCATTTGACTATGTTTGGGAATTGGGGTTTGAGGATTTTACAAGTGAAATGATAGAAGGAGATAGGGATAATAGAACTTAGGAATAAGTGATTTGGGAATTGGGAGGATGGGCTTAGTGAATTTTGGGGGTATGTTAACTTGGGGAGTAAGGGAAGTAAGGAGAGTATGGAATTAGGGAGTGATGAGGTGAGGGGATACTTATTTACAACACAAAACCCTAGCAGCAATCTCCTTGGAAAATTTTGAAGAGATAGGGTTTCCTTTCCTTAACACACTTCACCATTCATCAAACACCATCAACAACCATCAATCTTGGATGAAAAACCAGGAGAGAAGTTCATCCTACTTGTAGCAATGGCAATCCATGCATTTTGGGACAATATTGGAGCAAATTTAAAAAAAAAATCAGCCTTTGCGGCTCTATGTGTCGCGCCTTCCCAGTGTGTCGCGCCAGTGTAAATTTACACTAGAAATTTTCTCCGAGTGCGCCACGCCTTTCTCCAGGTGACTTTTGGAGGCCTTCTCGGTGTCCAAATTGGGTGCAGGATAGATCGTTGGAAAGGTATTTGAGTCTAATTTCCAACCCAACTATAATTTTTCAATTTTGAGTTCATTTTCCTTATCAAAAAACAAATCGCCCAAGACTGGTCAAAATGTGCCAAATGAGGTTTCCTCAAGGCAGAGTGCTATTACAGTCAACTTTTGAATGCCTTCCTCAAATCAAAATTGAGCTCATGATAGCTCATTGGAAAGATATTTGTGTCTAGATATCATTTGACTCATCAGAAAAGTCATTTGGCCATCCAAACTAGGAGAAAACTTGATTTTTCCAAGGTCACTTTAGAGGTGCATCAATTCTCCCGAGGCAATTGTAGTTTTGACATTTTTATAAAACCATGACACTTGTGTAAAAAGTGAAGGAGGTTTTTCTTATTTGGCCCATTTTGGACAAAAACATCTCTCAGTTTTTCCAAATTCATCTTTTATTTCTCAGAAACATCATTTGAGTAAAACCTACCCCGATGTGTGGAACAAGGGATTTGTCGAAATGAAGTGAAATGAAGGGGATAGGGAGCTTCTAAATTCTTGAGGAAATTTTGGGAAGTATGGAGGGATGTTAGGAAGTAGGGGAAACTATAATCGCTGAAATTGAGTGAGGGGAAGGGGTCCAAAAGGGAGAAACACAGGCCGAACCTAGGAAATTGTCAAGTTGTATCAAGAAACTAGGGTTTGTATGAAAATGAGGAATTTGATGGATTTTAGTGATGGGAAGTGTTTAATAAGGTACATTAAGGATAGGGGAGGTGTATGAACATCAGGATACAAGTTTTGCCACTGATTTGACCATCCAAGAGAAATTGCTGTCAAAACCCTAGGAGAGGGAAATGACCTTACCTAGGCGCAACTGAAGCATGAAGAAGGTGTAAAATGATCCATTGGAACCTGACATGATGATGACAACCCTTTTAATGATTGCACACTCATCTAAGTGGTGACATGAATCGAAATTTGGAAAACTTTGATAAAAGTAAGAGCAAACCCTAGACCTAATGCCTAGTGACCAAATTTTGCTTGAAGACTCACTGAAATGACAAAATTTGACCTTGACACCTTAAACTCACTTTGTAAGAGCATATTTGATCATTGGAGGAAGGCTGCAAATACTGACACTAACATTGGCTCCAATGGGGATGGTAGCTCCTTGGAGGTGCCAAGAATGGTAGATCTTTGGGAGAGCAGACCAATGCCTTCGTCCATTGGGTTATGGAGTCATTATCTAGACAAACAACACAA
Organism: Pinus tabuliformis; assembly: GCA_031772625.1. NCBI lineage: Eukaryota > Viridiplantae > Streptophyta > Pinopsida > Pinales > Pinaceae > Pinus > Pinus tabuliformis. Next base: position 823,760,725 of record CM062808.1, read on the forward strand.
GGCTTTGGCTCATTTATTGACTGAAACCTGACTCAAACTAACTCGATGCAATACTGAAATGACTAAAAAACTTGACTCTAACAAAATAACTCAAAATACTAAGACCTGAACTTAAAACTTAAAGCTTGAGGGCAGTACATGACCACCCATGTTTCTTACAAGACAATATACCATCAAACTATATTAGAATGCCAATGCAACCAATCAAGCATATGGCTTCTTGACTGATTCTTCTGATCAAATCTTCTAGTCAACAATTGATACTTGTAACTCGGCATCCAAAAATATAGTCGACCATAATCTCCTTCATCACTGAATACTGCAATAATCACCTTCACTGCTGACTGCAACAGATCTGCCATTGGATCCTGAAAAGCATGAAGTCTTTCCTCCTGCGGAAAGATAAAGGTGTCTTTCTCCCTTGATTCTGATCTTCCTATGTACTTCAGTAAAAGTGTGTTCCTGGTCCTCAAAAAATTCTGAACAAGTAGATGAGAAGATTTCCTTTTCAAAAACATTTCAAAACATGAGACATATGAGGAAGAATCTGAAATGGAATCCTGAATGGTCTGATCTTTTGTAGTCTGAATATATAGTAGTTCATCCTCATATGATATGACAGCCAAATTCTCATTACATTCATCAATCATGAGAAAAGAAATTTCAGATGTTTTTTGAAACCCAACACTAACATTTCTATCAGCTACCATAGATTCATCCAAAGAAACCTTTTCACTTACTTGAACGAAGATCTTGTCTTGTTTTTCATAGAGGACATGAACTACCTCCTCATGAAGATTTAATGCTGGTGAGATGAGAGTAATTAGGTTTGCAACTCTATTTTCTTCATTTGAGGCACCCACGACAATACAACTCTCTTTTATGAGATCCGAAACAACATGTTTTTCCTCATCACAATTTATCTCTCGATCTGATTTAGCATCATCACTTTTTGAGATTGGAACATCACTTTCAACCATATGGAAATCTTTAGCCTACTGATCTTGACAAGTATCCTCTAAGATTTCTGTGTGCTGCTGAAACAGATTTTCATACAGGGCTTCAATGATCTCTTCATCCATGAAATTATCATCTTCATAATACTTCTCAAGGCTTTCAATAAAACTATAAGCATGCTTGCAACAATCTTGAACTAAATTTAATGATGGATAAGAGTCCTTATATCTTTAAATGAACATGGCATGAAAGTCCTTTAAATAGTAAATACAAGAAGGCGGCAAACTTTCATACCAAGATTGGGCTTTACCTTCCAGAGTGGCCAAGAATATCTTCATCAAGCAATCTTCAGGAAAATCAACTTTCAACTTGCGAATATGCATGTGAAATCTAACCAGATGTAGAGCAACATCTTTCCTACCATCATCTTTAAATGTAGGCAAATTCCTAGACCAATCTACCTTTGGAATTTTATTTGAAAAGCCTGGAATGTGATCTCGACTCATGGGATCATATCTTCTTGCAACCCGATCCATCTTGAAAAGCTCAAAGCTACTAATCTTTCTGCAGTGGAGTCACCATGAAGCATTGATCTCTGGTTTTTTCAGTGAATGAAGTCGCCAGGTGAATGATTTCAGCCTTCTTATGCCTGATCGTTGTCCACCATCAACAATCAGATATGAACAACTTGATACATGCACTGTGGCAATTAACAAGTTAGATGTCACGTTTACAAGCTAGACTAGAGATTGACTGAAGCAGTGTTTATCTACTTGCGCTAATGCAAAGCAAAAGCGTTTCGAAGGCTACCTGGCATAGCTTCAGGCTCTGTCTGTAGCTTATAAAACAAATGACATCAACAAGCAAACCATTTGCTTCCCCAGTACGGTCGCCACTATGTTAGCACCTAGATTTGTCTCAGGCTGAAAAGACAACGTTCTAGGTCCACATCAAACCACGCTCAGCCTCGTAGCTAGCCCTACGAGGACAGGAGAGGGCTCTCTCCTGGTCAATCTTGACAAAAGGTAATCAATGAGGCTCGAGATAAATAAATTTGAAACTGATCTTAGGCTACGTATTAAGTGCAGGGACTTGATTTTGTCTTTTTAGGGTTTTGTTGAAAAAATGGGAAAGGCAAATTTGGGCTCGGGGATGAGGCACAGTTTCTGCAGAGGTCTGATTGGGGCAAGGAAGGCAATTGTTTTGATGCTTTAAAGAAAGTGAGATGGGTAGATCAGACAAGTGATAAGGTAAGGAGAGCAAGAGAGTCTTAAGAATTCTCCTTAAACTGAAGAAAACATGAAAATTTAAACAAATTCAAAGGCAGAGCATAACAGTTATGGATTCCACCTTAATCACTCATTTTTTCAAATTCAGAAGAAAAAGCATGAAAATGATACACATAGCACTAGATAAACTTACAATTACTCAGAGAAGCACACCATCAAAACATAAAGCCACATGGATCCCAAACAGTGCTACAAAACCCTGGTCTTTCCTTAGCCAAAAATGCAGAGATAGAATGTACAATAGAGTGCCAAGCTTTTACCAAGAGTCCAACCCTGAAAATGACTTAGAAAATACATAATATAGACTAGCCAAACCCATTCCCTTGCCTCTACAGGTCGAGCTCATCATTCTAGGAGCTGTTTCAACCAATTCTAAACAAAGCACTAAAATCTAGGCAATCAAAACAACTTGCCTCTATAAGGTAGGAAACTGATTCATTCATTAAATTTTCACTTTTTGGTGAATGAATCCTCTCGAACAAGTAACTAAGTGCCAAAATTACATCATGTTTATCCAATTACATCAAGATATATCAAAAATAACATCACAAAGAAAAACTAGTCAAACTGGCCGAATTTCTAAGCTGGAAGGTGAAAAATTGGTCAAAAAACCTCTGTGTGCCGTGCCAATTTCTATATTCGTCATGCTACTTTGACACTGATTTTGAGGCACTTTCTGAAGTCCAAATTGAGCCCAAGTGTGCTTGTTGGAAATCCCTACCTATCTACTTTCCAACCCAAGTGGAATTTCTGAATTTGGTGTTCATTTGCCCCTACAAAACCTCAATCTCCCAAGGCTTCTTCCTGTGTGTGAAATTAGGGGCAGAGAGGTCATTTTTAAGGTGTTTTTGACCCCCCGAGGACTCTAAAATTGCCTAAACTTCTTCGCCATGCACCAAGAGTCATGATTTTTCATGAAAAATCCAAAACTCTAATTTTTTTTTGCATTTGGAGCCTCCAATCATAACCGCGCGCCATGTGGTGCGGCGCACAGGGAGAAAAACCCTGTTTTTTGCACAAAAATTTCCAAAAATACCAAAAATGCCCCAAATTTCTTAAAATTTGGGTTGGAGCTTCCATATTAGGTTTTATGTTGGGCTAAAGAGGCTTCGACCAATATCTAAATATGATCAAGCTCCCTTTGCCTCTTTTGCCTTTTTTATGCCTTCTTGGTGCATGCAGTTCAGTGGTCGAAATCATTGTCTTGTTCATATGAGGTTTCAGTGTCTGTCTCCATAACATCCATGAAAGGTGTATGTTTAGAAACTTGTTGAAAAAGAGAATTTATTACCCTTTATTTCAATTCCCAATATGTGCCAAGTAGGAAGGGACTGCGATGAATAGGGACAATGGGTATAGTGGAGTGTGGGAAAAATGTGGTTCAATCAAGTGAAGGTAAGGACAGTCACTTGACTATGTCTGGGAATTGGGGTTTGAGGAGTTTACAAGTGAAATGAGAGAAGGAGAGTGATAGGGAATGGTAGGGTTTAGGAATAGGGATAATAGAACTTAGGAATAAGTGATTTGGGAATTGGGAGCATGGGCTTAGTGAATTTTGGGGGTATGTTAACTTGGCGAATAAGGGAAGTAAGGAGAGTATGGAATTATGGAGTGATGAGGTGAGGAGATACTTAGTTACAACAAAAATTGTAGCAGCAATCTCCTTGGAAAATTTTGAAGAGATAGGGTTTTCTTTCCTTAACACATTTCACCATTCATCAAACACCATCAACAACCATCAATCTTGGATGAAAAACCATGAGAGAAGTTCAACCTAATTGTACCAATGGCAATCCATGAATTTTGGGGCAATCTTGGAGCAAATTTAAAAAAAAATCGGCCTTGGTAGCTCTATGCACCGCGCCTTCCCAGTGTGCCGCGCTAGTGTAAATTTACACTGGAAATTTTCTCTGAGTGCGCCGCGCCTCCCCTGTGGTCTGCGCCTTTTTCGAGGTGACTTTTGGAGGCCTTCCCGGTGTCCAATTTGGGGGGAGGATAGCTTGTTGGAAAGGTATTTGAGTCTACTTTCCAACCCAACTAGAAATTTTTATTTTGTAGTTCATTTGCCCTGTCAAAAATCAATATCCCAAGACTGGTCAAAATGTGCCCAATGAGGCTGCCTCAAGGCAGAGTGCTGTTGCAGTCAACTTTTGAATAACTTCCTCAACTCCAAATTGAGCTCATGATAGCTAATTGGAAATATCTTTGTGTTTAACTATCATTTGACTCATCACAAAAGTCATTTGGCCAACCAAACTAGGAGAAAACTTGATTTTCCCGAGGTCACTTGAGAGGTGCATCAATTCTCCCGAGGCAATTGTATTTTTGACATTTCTCTAAAACCATGACACCTGTGTAAAACATGAAGGAGGTTTTTCTTGTTTGGCTTGTTTTGGATAAAAAACTTTCTCATGTTTTCCAAATTCATCTTTGATAGCTCAGAAACATCATTTGAGTAAAGCCTACCCCTATGTGTGGAACAAGGGATTTGTGGAAATGAAGCAAAATGAAGGGGATAGGGAGATTCTAAATTCTTTAGGAAATTTTGGGAAGTGGGGAGGGATGTTAGGAAGTAGGGGAAAGTGTAATATCTGAAATTGAGTGAGGGGAAGGGGTCCAAAAGGGCAAAACACAGGCCCAACCTAGGAAATTGTCAAGTTGTAGCAAGAAACTAGGGTTTGTGTGAAAATGAGGAATTTGAGGGATTTTAGTGATGTGAAGTGTTTAATAAGGTACATTAATGATAGGGGTGGAGTGTATGAACACCAGGATACAATGTTTGCCACTGATTTGACCATCCAATAGAAATTGCCTTTAAACCCTAGGAGAGGGAAATGACCTTACCTAGGCGCAACTCAAGCATGGAGAATGTGTAAAATGACCCATTGGAACTTGACATGATGATCAAAACCCTTTGAATGATGGAAAACTCATCTGAATGGTGACATGAACCGACATTTGGACAACTTTGACAAAAGTAAGAGCAAACCCTAGATCTAATACCTAGTGACCAAATTTTGCTTAAAGACTCACTGAAATGACAAAATTTGACCTTGACACCTTAAAATCACTTTGTAAGAGCATATTTGATCACTGGAGGAAGCCTGCAAAGACTGACACTAACACTAGCTACACGACTTGAAAATAAATACCTTCTACTCATGCGTACCCTTTGTATACTAATCTATCAATATTCCTCAGTACATATCCATCCTCATTTGGCTTGTTCCTAAACACCCACTTAGTGCCAACTACATTCTTATCTTTTGTTCTATGACCACATTTTCATGTATCATTTTCCTTAATTCAATATACCCCTTCATTCATAGTGTTGACCTGATTGTTATCTTCATAATTTGGATTTGGAAAAGTTATTATATTGTATTTTGGAAAATAAGGCAAGGCTTTCATGCCCTGGGGTCCTTATTAGTTGCTTTTTGGTATGAACCCCTAATTTCTTATCACTAATTATTTGATTTCTAGGTCAACCTTCTAAACATAATTTAATGTATTACTCTTTGTATCTGGAAATTATACCCCTTATTATTCTTCTTTTTCTTCTTCATGTTCTTTCATGATTATCACCCTTTCTTCTTCATTTCTTTTCTACTTTTCCAAATCAATGTTTCCTACCACTTTGTAAAGTATTTTTTTTCAATAATTTAATCCCTTGATTTAAGTCACATAATAGATCAAAATACCTTCATCCATTTTCGAATCAAACTTGCATAAATTGTCTTCATTTATCTTTATGTAGCACATGCTTCTAGAGACCTTGAATTGTTTGACTATAGATGGTCTTCCTCCTAAACTTTATAAGGAATATTGTTTTTGTTTACTTTAGTTTATGCCCTTTTTAAAGTGTATACTATAGTATACACTACTTCTTCCCAAAATTTAGCTAGTAGATTGGCGTCATTGGGCATTTTTCTTGTCGTTTCTTGCATAATTCTATTCTTTCTTTCAAAATATTCATTTTATTGTGCAAGTAATTTCCACTAAAAACTCTCTTCCAGTCCATGATTTTCACAAAATTTATTGAATTCACAACTCCTTTATCTAATCTAAAACACTTGATCTTTATCTCAATGCCATTTTCAATTAGAGTTTTCGAAGATTTAAATATTAAAATTCTTCAAATTATTTCTTAAGGAACATAACGCATGTCATTCTTCTGTAATCATCAATATAAATCATAAAATATCCCTCAACTTTTAAGGTTTGTATCCGTTCTCTCCCACAAAGGTCTATATGAATAAGTTCCAATGGATTTTGATGATGATTATTCTTTTTGCTTGAACCTAAACATGGTTTCCCTCCCATGCTAACATGGTTTACAAATAGTATCATATGGTATCGAGATCTTTGGCTTGTTTCTCATTATATATTTTTTTCTTAGTTTAACTAGGTTGACAAGATTGAAATCACCCATCCTTTTATGCTATAACTAGCTCTCATCCAATTTACCCATGCAATTTTTTTTCCTTTGCTCCATATAATATATATACATTACTTGAGGTTCTAGTTGCAATTTCCACGACTATTCTAGAATATGTTTTTCTTATTTCACATTCTTTATAGTGGAATGTGAGATCATATCCTTGATGACACATTTGAATAGCACTTAAGATATTATGTTTTATACCATCAACATACAAAACATCTTGAGATTTAATTTTTTTGTTAAGGAAAGCTACCCCTTTACCCATTATTCTGGTTGGTGCATTATTTCCGAACAAAAAACATCCTCCTTTGTCTTCCTTTAGATATAGAAATTTGTTTTTATCTCTAGTCATATGGTTTTAGCATCCACTATCAATGTACCATTCACTTTGCTCATTTTGAGAAGATAGTACAAAACCATACTCTTCTTGCCTTTCTCACTGTTTTTGAAAACCTTTGTTCTTTTTTATAATTTATAACAACATTTTTTCTCTACTTTGAGTTATAGAAGTCAAAGTACTGCTTCTACAATCATGATCTTTGAGTAAAAAATTATTGCAATTGAAACATTCAACACGATATAATAAGGAAGAAAATGAATTGTGATTTTGACAACATTCTCACTTCCCTTAAAACTTTGAAGGTAGTTTCTCACATAACCATTTATTAATATATTATATGATACATTGATCCTATTCATCATATAGTTTTTTCTTACACATGTTTTGCAATCTATTTCCTTATGACCAAAATTCTTACATTAAAGTAGTAGCCATAAAATACATTTCAATACCTGGATGTAAAATAAATTCTTGGGGGAGTTGATATTTTGAATCCATTCCTATCATTAGGTTGGTATTCACTTGCTTTCTTGGTGCTACATGTGTTGGTTATGAGGTAATGTCTATGTTGATCCTTGACTTCATCTTTGACTCTAATTGCATTGTTGTTGATCCTTTAAATACATTACAACAAATTTTGGCTTCCTCTTTTCATTTCTTTTTTGATGTCATTGAGCTTGATTCTCCCATGGAATTTTCAAGATAAATAAGACATGTTTCAATAAAAAGATATCTCTAGAAACTAAGAATGTCCTGTAAGATTTGAAAACTCCTTCCAGACATCAAATTTTGATTCAGTTGTTTAGTAGATTTTTCTTAATCCTTTCTCAAGGTAATAATCTATGCTTCTAGTTTCTCACGATGTCCTTCCTTTTCTTTGAATTGAATTAGAAACAACTATTTTCTCTTACTTTCATATTCTAGTTGTAACTTCATGAAAAAGAATGTTGATTCATCAAGATCATGGTTGTTTTCTTTCTCATATTTTTATCTCAAATCCTCCAAATTTTTTATTTATATTCTAAGTATTTCAATTTCTTCCAATGAAAAAATAACTTATCCCTTATGATCATGCATATCTTCCTCCAAAGAATCTAATACTTTATTTTATGTCTTATTTGAATATTTGATATCTTATTCCTTTTGAATTGACTTATGTGTTCTCATTTCATGTGCAATATCCATATTCAAATTCTCCACTTATTTCATTTCTTCAACATAATCTCTCCCATCAAACATAGAAGCTATGATTGAACCCTCATGAATAGCAATGACCACCCTAATATATTCCTTCCATTGGCTAGATTTCTTCTGAAGGAACTCACTTTAATATCAATTATTGGATTTATAATAATAATGAGAGGGATGGTTCAATATTATAACAACAGGTTTACTTATTTAAACAATCAAATGTCATAAAACAGCAATCTCATAAAATAAACACATAACAAAATATATATGTGGAAACGCTTATGGGAGAAAACCAAAACAATCCTTTATATGAAATATCTCCTAGGCACTAACCTACATGAGACACCAATCACCTCTATTGTTTTGTAGCCATCAATGTACATGAGACATAAATACTGTATGTTCTTTTGTATGCTCCAATCTATAGGAGAAACTAATCCACTCTACTATTCTATAAGAACCTAACTATAAGAGACAACAATCCCCTTTATTGTTTCTACTTTCACTAAGTATGATTTATTCTTCTTCCCTCACCATGTCTAATAGTTTATTCTATATTCACTAGGTATATGTGTTTCTTATTCCTTCATCAAGTCTACTTATCCAAAAGATTTTTTCTTTTGGATTTCTCCCAAGAAAAGGCTTGCACAACATGCCATCTATTCAATTTTTCATATCTCATTCTAAAACTTATACCATAGATACCTAAATATCTCTTCTCTATCTCCCATATATTTCATGATTTGAAGAAATATGAGAAGGAATTTTATATAAAAATCCCAAGATGACCTATTTAAAGCATGATTTAGGAGCATTTAAGGACACTAAAATCATCAGATCATAACTCTGAAATTTTACTGAAAAATGATATGAAACTTTTACCATAGGCTCATTGTGATATCCTCCCTATTTATTACATATCTAATAGTTTGAAAAATTGTAGAAATATGTTATACAAAAATTTCCAAGCTCTCCTTTTTTGAGAGTTTTGAGGAGAATTCAAAAATACTAACTCTACCAAATCATATTTCCCAAATTGTAGTGAAACAAGGTCTCAGATTTCTACAAAAGATACCTTGAGATGTATTCTATGTGTCCTATATATTTCATAGTCTAAAATTTCATAGAAAGAAAGTTATATAAAAAATAGCAACCTAACTTGTTTGAAGCATGTTTCAAGAGCATTTAGGAACACTAAATTTCTCAAATCATATAACTAAAATTATAATGAAAAAAGGTGTAAAATTCCTATCATAGGCATTTTGAGCCCTATTCTCCATGTCCCCAAGTTTCATAGTCTAAAACATCATAAAAAGAAAGCTATATTGAAAATACCAAGATGACTGATTAGAAGTTTTTTCCAGGAGAATTCAGGAAAACTAAATTTCTCAAATTATATCTCCAAAATTATATAAAAAAATTATAACAAATTTATTCCAAAGGCACATTGATATCGCCTATGTCTCCTCCACATTTCAAAATTTAAAACATTTAGAAAGTAAGTTATAGAAAAAAATCAAGCTGAATTGCTTGAAGCATGTTTGAGGAGCATTTAGGAAGCATAAATTCCTTAGAGCATATCTTTCAAATTTTAGTGAAACAATGCATGAATTTTCCACCATGTATACTTTGATATATCTTATCCGTCTCCTCTCTATTGTATAAAATATCACAAAAAGAGAGTTATAATGAAAATACCAAGCTGGCCTATTTGAAGCATATTTTAGGATCATTTAGGAAGCATAAATAACACAATATAAAATATTATAATGAACCAAGATATGAAATTTTAACCAAGCTACATGAATATTTGTTCTCGATTTCCTCCAAATTTCATCATATGAAACATCCTAGAAATAATATTATAACGAATATACTAAGATGATCTGCTTAACCTATAAATCACATTTTTACTTCCAACTTTGAACTCCAAATATTAATGAAAAAATATTCCTCAATTCCACTTGTGTATCTCAGGTCACCGTTTTATTGGATACACTTAAAATGAACTTGTCTATCCTTTATTTATAGTGTTTCTACATTCACATATGGGGCCAGCGTGTAGAACTATTTAGGGAAACTTTCTTGTAGTTTGGTTGTGTCATCCTGATGAAATATTTCATATCTCCATATTCCTATGTAGTTATAGGGAGTTCCATATACCATTGGAAAGGTTTCAGAATAAGCTTCCAAAACATATATCCTATGCTCCAATTTAATCTATGAAATTAGAAAAAAAATTACTTCAAATATAACATATCGAAACTATGTATCAAATCTCCAAATGCAATATTTCTAACAATTTTCATTTTTCAATCTTTATATTGGACATGTGTAGTGTCACACTATCTTTGACATCAATGAAAATCATTTCCATCATCCCAAGTGAACACACTAGTATTATTTTTTATGACATCAATCAATTGTTTCTTTTGCAATTCAGGTAGCTTGTGTTTGATGTTTAGAAATTTCCTAGGCTAATTTCTATGGGTTCGATAATGTAGCTAAGATATTCAATAGAGGGTGGAACATTTCTTATCAGTAGTGCATCAGACATAAAGAGGTTTTCATGAAAGTTTGGACTTAGGATATAATTAAGGACATGTTGGGAAAGTGGTGAATGTGAGGATTAAAGTCACGAATTTCATCATCTTCAATTTTTTCTCTGAAGGAAAGATACTAGTCCAATTTAAATGCATGATGATTTTCCTCATGATCTATACCTACCCCATCTTCATATACTGGTATTTATGAATTGATATTACACTTGGATAGGGGGTATAATGTGAGTTATTTAGTGGAATTCCCATGAGAAATCATTATATTCCTATCTTTTCATCTAATAAAATAATCAACGGTTGATAGGCATGGTCATTCCAAAACAAAGGGATAACCTCCTGCGGTGGTGTTGGTGTGTAAGACAATAAAGATAGCAGGTTGATATGGCTTTTTAGTTTTTCTTCTGTCTTCCCAATTTCTATAAGAATAACTTTCTGTTCTCTTTTGATTAATTTGAGAAATGTTTGATAACTTGGAACAGTGGTAATCAAACCCATATATTTTTGAATTCCCCCTAAAATTTTAATTTTTTCTAACTAGATAGCTTGTTTACACTCAATCTTTCTAGATAAGGGGGGATTTATAGATAATTTTTTCTATAGTCTAGATTTGTGGAAGAAATAGGGGATTGATCTTCTAATGAATTTTGGTTTGGAGGTTATTCATAATATTCTATATTTATAGGTAAATATTGCTTATTTAGAGTCTTCCTAGATCTTAATTTTATGTATTAACACTCAAGGGAAGAGATGGAGTAAGTGTGGTATTTCTGGATCCTAGAAATGCATGCCACTTGTGATGGTCTATTATTTGGTTCAGGTAAAACTTGTGTAGGGATTTGAGCTTCAATTAGGATATTAGAGTTGCTACTATGGTATGAGTTGCATGTTTTTCTATGATAAAAGCTAGTGGTGTCCCACAAAGGTTTGGTTACTCAACCATTGTTTCCAAGAGTGGTTTTGAGGTGGCACATTAAGGGAATTTTGAGGTCTAAAATGGGTTTCATAAGAAAAATAATAAAATAATGGTTAAAATAATAAAATAAGAGATTATTTTTAAAGAAAAAGTAAAGAAACTACATTTTTCTTGTAATTTCACCTTATCTCCTTGTAGGTTTACTCAAATGTCAAATATTAACACTCATTGGCTACACAATTAAATTCCACGTCCAACAAGTACCCACTTTTCATATTTTTTAGTAGATTTAATGAAAAAAATGAAAATACAGGAAAAATTGTGATCATTCAAGATGATGATATCATCACAATGGATAAATATTTTTTGAGGGAGAAGTAAAATATTTTTTTTTAATTATATTTTCAGGTTATCTCCTTGTAGGTTTACTCAAATTTCAAGTTTTGACACCCATTGGATGTGAAATTAAATTCTGAATGCAATGAGTACCCACTCTGCATACTTCTAAGTAGACTGAGAACAAGAAAAAAATGATGAAAATACATGAAAAAATTATGTTCACATGCTTTTCTCATGAAAATACATGAAAAAGGTGTGATGAACATTCATTTTCATATATTTTCATTTTTCCTATGTGGATCTACCCAGAGGTATGTACATTGGGTACTCATTGGATGTGGAATTTGATTCCCTATCCAACATGTGTTTACTCTTGAAATTTGAGTGAACCTACAAGGAGATAAATTGAAAATACAATAAAAGTTTAGATTACTTCTTTTCCCTACAAAATATTTTCCCATGGGGATGACATCGCCATCTTGAATTCTATTTGTTCTTTCAAATTTATTTTTTGTTACATTATTTTGGCCCATTTTTTACCTCACAATTCCTCCAATATTACTCAAGCCATTTGGTTGAAACATCTTTAAGTAGAGTTTGGTGTACATATTCAACTTCCTAATGATATGATGTGATAAGAAGTGTACACTCAGGTTTTGTAGAGACTTAGTTCAAAGACAAAAAACGAAGAATATTAAGGTTTTCATGCACTACCCAATGATTTTATTCATATTGTAATGTACCTTTTTCCAAGCATGGGGAATGAAGGCTCACTAAGTAGACTAGCCATTCCCATAGGCTAAAAACTAAAATATAATAATGATATATCAGGGAATTAGTTAATTAAAAAGTGACTAAGGAAAAATAATACTATAAGTCATCTTATTAAAAGAGGAAAAGGACCCATGGTATTCAGGTAGTGATATCAATAAAAGGAATGAAGGAGCTCATTCAGGTGTGTGATTGGATATTTGGTGCATTTTGTTCTTACACCCTTGAAGATTTATTTAATGGTTTTTAACCCTAAGGGTAGATCTTCTTAAGGGGTGAAACTATCATCCCTAGGGATCCACACAAGTTTCATTGGTGAAAAATTCATTGTACCTAGCTAAGAGCGAGGACCACTTTAGGTTCTTCATTTATGCTTAGTGAGAAAGGAATTCTAGAAGAAGGTTTAAGTACTCCACTATTTCTAGAGGCTGAATTTTGGAACCAACTGGATTGTGCCAATATATCTACAACCATGGTTGAGCATGGAGGATTTTCTAGAGTGGTCTAAGCTATTTTTCCAAATATATAGTGATGTAAATTATCCTAATTCTATTTAAATATATTGGCTAAAATGTTTGTGTTGTATTTTATTTAAAAATATTATGGATATTAGCTCTCCAAAGTTTTTATTGGAATTCAATTAAATTTTTGACAATTTTTTTACATAATTTTTCTGAAGAAATATTGGATAGAAAAAATCTATAAAAACAAATGATTAAATAATTAAATGGGAATATTACAGTTGCATCACGGTAATGCATCCTGCCATTTAAGGGGTTTAGTAGTGGAAGGCTTTTCATAATTTCTAGGTGAGTGTGGAACTTTATTGGAAGACAAGCAGAGCTAGGAAGATTAAGGAAAAATTTAAGGTAAAAATTCTAGGCTGAAATTGAGGGAAAAATCCATGGCCAATTTAGTAGGAATTCATATAATGAAATTCATGAGACAAAACTTAGCCATGAATTTTGAGCAAGGTTTTGAGTAGGTTTGGGAAAAATATAATTTGGTGGGATGAATTATATGCTTACTCTGGTGGATGTGTGGAGACCAAATTCATTTGTGGGCCACATTGAAAAACCATAGCGCGAGCATTCTCAATAATCCATGGAGGTTGTGGGACAATTTTATATACTAGTTCTAAATTAAGAGAGGATTATACTAAAAAATTGTAGTGCAAGCCAATGAGAAATCAAATAGATGTGTTGACACCCTAGTTCGTAGGTTGAGTTGAGATTACTCAAGCACGTTGTTTCTAAATTTTGATTTTATAGCAAAAGGATGAGCTCTGTGATGTAGAGATCATGTTAATCTTCTTGGGGATCAAGATCGATTACCTTAGTTGATTCGCATTAGGGTTGTTGATTAATTGAGGAAGGATAAATTATTTTATCATGGGGGCTAATTTTATTTGGGGTGAATCTATCCCTTGGTTGAATGTCATCTCCGGCAAAAATTAAAGAGGGAAAAAATCTATCATGGAAACATACTATAATTTGTGAGTAGCATTCTCATGGCAACAAAAATTAGAAGGAATGACACATTCCCTAAGTGACAGATCAAACCTTAAAGTAGTTGCCTAATTTTGGGTTTTGAATAATTTTCTTGGGGTGCCAAGCATTCGAGACACCCTATAGCAAGGGAAGGCAGAGGTTTAATTCATAATTGTTACAAGCAAACTGTTGAATAGAGATCTGAGTTATTTCCTCGAAGGGTTAAGTAAACAAATTTACTATAGACACATATTTATATCTCATTGGGCAACAAGTGTTCAAGGTTATTTTTTCTTAAAGAAGTTCAATAACATAATGGGAGACAATGAAAACTATTAGGGCATAGTTTATAGCATGAAACCTGGGTAATATTAAGCACTAAGACCAAGGACCAATTTTTGATTTAAAATCACCTTGGAGTTCATCTCTAATGTGCAGAAGGTCGAGCTATAACAACTCTAGATAAAGGAACTAAGTTACTGGGAAAAAAATTGTGGGGACATTTTATCCTTGTTATAATTGTTTAATGGAAATATTATAAATTATTGGGAAATTGATTACTTTCCAAGGTCATCTTAAGGGCTTTGATATAACTAGCTACAACATCGTAAAATATTTTGAAATTTAACATGGGGGAAAATGCTAGATGAGGAGATTTCTAATGTAGGAGATAAGAAATGTTATGTGTCTTTGTCAAAAGGTAGACTTATTAGTTTGTTGGAGGAGGTGGAAGAATGTTTACATGAGGTAGATCGTGCACCTTACCAATTGATGCAAGTAGTTATGGTCCTAGTAGTGACTTACCCGAGTGAGCATAGATTGTTGGAACATGAAGATAACAAGGTAAGGCTTTCTTTTGAACGCTGTAATTAGTGGAATTTTAACATAAAAACTGGGCCTTAAAATGAAAAATGTAGTAAAAAAACCAACTTTGAGAGAACCCGTGTGCCATCCCTGCCGTGTGCCGTGCCGGGGCTGTTTCGACGCGGTCTGTTGGAAACTTGGCTCTATCTAATCAGTTGGAGAACTTGGGGGACATCTCTCCTCATCTGGTGGCGGTAAGGATGCGCAAGCAGGCTCGACCAAATAGGATTCAAGATGATGATGATGTCATCTGTAGGGGAGAATATTTTTGGAAGGAAAAGAAGAAAACTACTTTTTTCGTCAGATTATTTTCTTATGTCCTTCTACGATTACTCAAATTACATGTGTGTACAGTAATTGGATGTGGAATTAGATGCTACATCCAATGAGTACCCACTTTTCATACTTTTGGGTAGATCCACACCAAGAAAATTTAAAATACATGGAAAAAAGTGTTTAAAATATTTTCTCATGTATTTTGAATTTTTATCGGTGTGGTTCTACTCAAGAGTATGCAAATTGGGTACTTGCTGGATGCAAAATATAATTTTTCATCTTACAATTGTACAAGCTTTAAATTTAAGAAACCATACAAGGATATATTTTTAAAATACAATCAAAATATGTAGCTTTCTTTATTTTCTTTAAAAAGATCATAACCCATGTTTTATTATTTTTACTATTATTTTATTACTTTCCTTAATAGGCCCATTTTAGACCTCTAATTTCCCCTAATGTTGAGTGAACTTCTTTGGGTTATAGCTCCTAAAGTCCCTTATAAAAATTATAAGATGAAAGAGATCATGTAGTTGATCATTGAAAGTTTTTATATGTTAGATGACATCAGAAATCCTTCTTTTAGTGAGAGGACTACGATTTTAGAGTTAACTAGGAAGGTAAGGTCATATTTTGTTACATTTGAATTATATTATAATGATCTTATCCTACGAATTCTCCTTCTTCAATTCCCTTAGTGAGGATCATGACACAATTTTACAAGATCACATGAAATCCACCAGGCTCACCATTATTGATGAAATTGATGTTATTTTCCAGCCTATTGTATATTTTTTGTTGGTTTCCCTAAAAAACAAATAGGTCACTTCAATGGATTGTTACAACTTGGTACGTAGTATGCTCAAACAATGTGAAGGTAAGTTGAAACCTCACTTGTTTGAGGAGAGGCCAGTAAAGGAAGAAGAAACGGTTTATCTGATTATGTGGATGCATACCCTATGTGATCTACTAATGTCATCACATGAGAGGATGACAATGGTAGCACGGGATAGAGTACTACTTCACCAATGATTTCAACTGGTAGTCACTGAGAACATACACTGGAAGAGGTTAAAAGGGGCCTTTCAATGATAAATGAGAGAACTAGGGAAATTAACAACGAAATATTAAAAAAAAAAGAGTGATATTAAAGAATTTGGAGCTAGGAATTTAAGGAAATATACTAACCTTACCAATATTGAGAAATAGTGTGCAATGCTAAGGATGCATAAAAAGAACTCAACGATTGAGTTGTGGAGTAGCCATCTCCATCAATACATAGAAGGGGCTTGAAAAACATATGAGTGGTTGCTGACACATGGGATTAGGATCATTGAGGAAACAAGAACACAATCTTGTAGGGTACTTCCACCATATGGTGAACACATTGGGATACAATATCAATAGATAAAACTTTGTCATCTCAACATCCCGGTTGTAATTATCATAGCACAACATCATCATGATGGTATTTTTTATTATTTGTTGATGGTTAGTGTAAGAGACATTATTTTGGATATCATGGACTCTAGAGGTTTAATGGTTACAGTTGAAATCTCCCATGATTGGGTCCCACTGCAATTATATTGGAGGGATATTATGAGTTAGTACCCTACCAATTGGAGAAGTTAACGAAGTACACTTATAGATAGGGGTTCAATGAAATAGGGGAGTTCAATTGTTAGGGGTGATGGATTCCATCACTGGGAGTGGAATCCAAGCAGGTCATTCCATTATATGGTAGAGTTTCATCACCCTATTTACTGGTGGGATCTAAGTGGATCATCCTGTCATATGGAAGGATTGACCAAGTAGGGGAGCACAATTATAAGGGAGAAGAAGGAAATATGGCATAAACTCTTTTCAAGGGACTATTAACATACATTCTCAGAAACATTCTTGTTAATGGGATGTCTTACTATTTGGAGGAAAGATTCCAATAATAGATTTCCATGTGCATATTAGAGGTTAGTGCTTCCACGACTGGTTTTTGAACTGGATGATGAAAATCGTGGTAGAAGTAAGGTTAGGAACATCAAAACTCATATTCCTAACAAAATATTTCTAATCTACAAGTATATCGTGTAGGAGCAATGAAAGCTTCGAGGAACTATTGTCAAGGATTTGATAGTAGGTCTACCAATGGTGCAAGTTAGCAATTATTGTTTAGGAGTGATTGAATTGACAATGGAACTTACACATCTCCTTATGAATTCATTTGAGTGCATTATTTCATCAGATGATAGACAACATAGTGAAAATTAGATCTTATTAGGCCCAGGGTCCAACAAGTAACTCAGTGTGGTTGAATTATTCAAAATTGTTTCAACTTTATCGAAAGAATATTGGTAGCAGTTTTTCCAGAAGATATATGTTCAAGTAAGTTTCATGAAGTAAATATACTTACAATACAGAGATATGAGTGATATAATAGGGATAGAGCTCCCAGAATATGATAATGCATGGAGAGAGTACTAGGTAGAAAATAGAGCATAGAGATGTCATTTCACCATCATAGTATGAGTTGGTATTTTAGGTGGGTATTTTCCCATGGTTTCATCTCCTGAATATAATATCAGGTTGGTCGAGAAATGATAGGTAGGGTATAAGGGTTCCATATTTGGAAGCAAAAAAGAGAATTTTGAAAGTAACGATGATGCTTTAAGAGTCAAGGGACATGATACAAGTCTTCTCTATATTCAAATATATGGAGTATATGGTAGAAAGTGGTAGCACGTAAGTCCCTTACATGATCATTTAGCTAGTGTATTATTCCCAAAAGGATTCTCACTTATCAAAAGTCCCTTATGGAGCAGTATGATATGGTTTATCACAAGAGATATTGTAGTTGCATGTGTGATATTGAAGTTTCCTTGCTTAATTCTGCAAGATGGTGTAAAGTATGCTAGAGAAGGGGATCATGAGGAGATATAACCTTCAATATTATTACAAATGTTTGGGGAACATGACCTACATTTTTATGATATGACAGACTGTGGCGGGATTGGGATGATACAATAATTCCATAAGGAAGCATTCTACATAATGGTGTGGGATTCTCGTTTTGATGTTGGAATTTTTTAGGTTCAAAAAATTTCAGGAAGTGAGGAAAATAATGTCCCATTTTATGGGCATTGGGAAAGGATACAAACTCAATGGGATAGCCATTCCCATAGGATATATACTAAAAAATAATAATAAACAATTAAAATGTGACTAGGGAAAAATAATATTACAAGTCATTTTAATAAAAGAAGAAAAGGATCCATGGTAGTCGGTCATCCCATGGTATTGAACCATGGTATTCAATAGCCATTTAAATAAAAGGAAAGGAGGAGTTAATTCATGGGCGTGATTAGATATTTGGTGAATAATTTTTCTTATGCTCTTGGAACTTTACTTGAGGGTTTGTAACACTAAGTGTAGATCTTCTTTTGGGGGTGAAACTATCATCCCTAGGGATCAAAAGTAGTTTTAGTTGTGAAACATCCACTATAGCTAGTTAAGAGGGAGAACCACTTCAAGTTATTCATTGGTTCTTAAAGAGTAAGAATGTCTAGAAGAAGGCCAAATTATTCTCGTATTTCTGGAGGATGAATCTTGGAGCCAACCTTATTTCCCTAGCACATCTACAACCAGGGTTTAGGATGGAATTTTTCTAGAGTGGACTAAATTAACTTTCAAAATACAAAGTAATGTAAATTATACTCATTTTATTTAAATAAATTAAATGGAATTTTGGTGTGGTATTTTTTTTTAAACTTATGGATGCTAGCACTGCAAATTTTTTATTGTAGCTTGTTTAAATTTCTGGTAAATTATTTATGGAATTTTTCTAAAGAAATTTTGGATAGAAAATTTCTAAAAAGAATTACTATAAAGAAATTTAAAAGGGAATATTACACATATAATGGCTATAGACATGTACTATTTTCCTTCTTCTTAAAATATTTTAGACACATTCATTGAGATTTTCATATAATAGAGATTCATATATTTTCATGATCTCTTAGAGGTGAATAATTCAATTTCTTAGTATCTATAAATTTTATTATTGAACCTATAATTTTATTGGGGGCATGCCGAGTTGTGATGGGGGAAGATATGGGGCTCCTTCCCACTGGGTTTTAACTCTTTCATTAGTTTAATTTTTTTTATGTTGTAAATGAGTACCTAACATGGGTGAAAATTGCAAAGAATCTTTAAGTAGTATACTCTTGATTATGCTTCGGTGAGGTGTTGGTTTACCATTGTACTCAATAATTGATTTGTACATAATCAAGATATACTCTCTAGCCATCATTATATCCTCTAAATACATTATTATGGACACATAAGACAATTTTTTATTCATTACTACACTTTCCCTATAACTTGATCTATTTTCTATCCTTAGGGTTTTATATTTTTAGTCGGTATATTTTGTTGGAAAAAGTAACTATGTTTGGTCTTCAATAATGTACTTGAGTCATTATGTAATGTACTTGTCAAAAGAATAAAGAAAATAATTTTTATTATTATTGTTGTGACTTATCAAAGTATGGGTATCATACATGGGTCACCATATTTTAGGTCAAAGTCCCCATTGAGGACTTACGGGACTTATTTTGGGTCTGTATAATTATTGTACATTTAAAGAGACCCTTATTGGGCTTTTGAATCATGTAAAATGGTTAAGTATTGAGTCAAATATGAATTGTGTAACCTCCACTCCATGTCATCCTAAGACAAGATCAAGTCGGCCTAAGGAACCATTCCACCCCACAAGAAGCCTATAAAAGGAAGGACTACAAATTCATTTGGAGGATCACTTCTCATATTCCGATCTATTGGTTAAAAGTGCGAAAATCCTATTGTTAGGCATAAGTGTGAAGTTGATAACTGAGAAAGTATGTTGTCAGGAAGCCAAAGTGAATGCAAGTTTGGGGGATTCTAAGGAGAAGAGAAAAGTCGAAATTTTTGTGGTGGTTTCACTCTATTTCGTGCTTTAGATTGGGAGGATGAAATCTTCTAAATTGAACTACTTCTCAAACCTGTTAGATGCTACAAGTTTTTGCATAGTCGAAGTTGCTAGGAAGAGGCTAATCTTCTCAATGTTGACTTGGTGTGGAGGGAAGATATGATCAAGGTCTAGGGTGTAGAGTCTCAAAGAATATTATTTAAAGGAATAATTACTTTGATTGGGTTTTCCCCTCGAGGGGGGTTTTTCCCTAGGATGTTCCTATATCTTGTGTTCATTGTTTTATGTGCTACTTCTTTTGGTAATTTCTTGATGAACTAAAGAAAGAAGATATAAAGAATTGTAATAATAAGAAACATGAAAAGTAATTATCAAGATCGAGAAAATATTTACTTCCTTTCTAATTTTCCCACATGGTGTCACAACTTTGGTGAAGAAAAAAGAAGGCAAATCCATTCATAGGCACTAACTCAAGGAAGGAATCTATCTTATTCAAGGAAGATGTATAACTCTATCAAGGGTGAGAAAAAAATTGAAGGAGCATCTAAATTCAGGTCTTGGAAGAAGAGGATTGACCTAATCCTCAAGAAGAACAAGGTGGTAGATTTGGTAAAAGGAAATGTAAATAAGCGTACTGAAGAAGTCAATGATGTCATTAAAGAGAAATTCATGGAGTTATAATTGGTGGCAATGACTCTAATGGTAGAAGGGATAAAAGGAAATATTATCCCATTCATAGCTAACATCAATCATGCTCAGGAGATGTATGAAGCCTTGTCGAAGTTGTTCACTATTAAGAACATTTCTCAAGTTGCAAGTTTAAAGAATGAGATAAGGAATAAAAAGATAACTAAAAAAGATATTTTTGCAACCTTCTTTGTAAAGATAGCTAGACTCAGTGATGTACTTTTAGTCATCGATGAGATTTTTTTGGACAAAGAATTAGTGATCACTACTATACTAGGATTGCCACCCTTTTGGAGTTTTTTTTCTTCAGGTCTCAACAGTTGGAAGGTAGCTCCCACCATTGAAGAATTATGTATCACATGTAGTCAAGAAGAATTAAGAATCTTAATGGTTTCAAATCCTTAAGAAGTATCAAATGCTTATGTTTCTCATCATAAATAAACGAGATCAAAGGGACGTGGGAAGAAAGTTGGCATGTCTTAGATAGAGTGCTATCTATGTCATAAAAAAGGTCACTATAAGAGAGAATACGCCAAGAATCCACGGAATAAGAAGAGACAAAGAGAGCAAGCCAACTTTCCAAAAGTAGGGGACACAAATAAAGTCAAGACTAAAGAATCTGACATTAGGAATTTACACTATTAAGTCATTTTATTTACATAATTTGTTTTATATGTTTTAGAATTTATAGGATTTTTAAATATCTTTAGAATATACATTTTTGTATTGATTTAAGTATGTAGGTTCCCTCAAGATTTGAAGGGAGCCCCCAACAAATCTCAAAGATAAGTACATCATGTGTTTTCATTTTTGGGTTCATGTACCCATTTAGTTTTGATTATATTAAATACTAATCACATTTTCCCCTCTGATTTCTTGTTTAGGGAATACATATGAAAGAAGGAGGATCTCTCAAGAGATGGTTAGTAAAGAAGCAAAGGTATGCTTTGAGAAAATTGATTGAAAGTATTATTCATTTAATGGTATATTACTAAATCTATCATGACTAGTTGTATTTAATCCTAGTGATTCTTGTTTGTGTGACTTAATCTCTTGATAAATCTACCCACCCCACTCATATTCTTGATTTATTATGTGGAACCTTAGGAAGGTTTTCAAAACCCTAACTGAAGGGTATGGTAATGTGAATGTTTGAAATCCTAAATATTCTTAGGTTAATTTTGAAATGCTAGTTGAAGCTTTATTGATGATGGTCTTTTTTGGGATTTTGGTGTGATCTTGAAATCCTAAGTTGTTAGGGTTGAATCATGAGGTCTAAAATCCTAAACCTTTGATATTTTGGTAATGTAGGGTTTGTTGTGCAACCCTAGCTCATTGGGGTTTGGTGGAATATGTCTTCTACATTGGAACCCTAGCTTATTGCGGTTTGGTGGAATGTGTGAGCAAGACCCTTACATTGTCTTAGAATTGATTTACTTGGTATGTGTGTGTTTGTATGATGAAACCATAGTCTAATCAAATTGCTTATGTGTATAAACTCATATTTGATATTGTTGTGAAGATGGGTTTGACTAACAAATGATATGATATATTTGCATGTTGATAAAAATATAGGCATATATAGGTATGTCCTTTTGGTTGAAGTCCAAGGTTGGTCTAGATCAAATGCATTTATGAACATATGATATGCTTATGTATGCTTATGAATTCCAAGATATATGTGTTGACCTAGTAATTGATGGTCATGATTTTTAGGATTTAATGGAAGTCCTTGTGTGAGATTCTAGGACGATGATATTTGGAAATTTAGGGTGTTGTGGCTAAACCCTAGTGAAGTTAAAATTTTCTACTATGTGTGATGTAACAATCTCAGATCTATGTGCGTAATGATTGTTGATATTGTGAAAATGGAATTCTAAGGTTTTGGAATTGAAACTTAGTCGACATAAAAATATCTAATATATGATGACTATATGATAATTTGAGATTTGTGAAGATATTATTGAAATTATAATTTGATGATTTCTTGAAAATCTAGGGTTTGCAAACTAACCCTAGTGGTAGTTGCTCATGATAGTGGCTGGTTGATGGTTGATTGAAAATATAGGAGCTTCGAACTAACCCTAGTGGAAGCTAGTAAGCTTGATGACTAAGTTGTGATTGAATTTGATTAATTTGTTTGTATGAAATCTAGGATTTGTATAAATTCTCAGAGAGAAGTATAACATATGAAATATTGTTAAATACTTTTTAGATTTATTTGTGAAATTGTTTCTAAGGTTTGCTATATGTCGTAGTAAGGTATGTCATGCCTTTGGAAGCCATATTGAAACCTTAGATGGAATAAGTGTTGTTATGAAGTAGTCTACAGTGTATGACAAAGTCCCTAGCAAGATGTTCAAGAGTATATGTCTCTTGTTTAAATGTTTGGGTATCTTATATGAATAAAATTGAAATGCTTCTGTGACTTTAATATGGATAACATCATGCTTCTATAGATTTGGTTGTAATTGCTATTTCAAGTTGTGTAGGTACACAATGTTCAACTTGGTGAATATGTGGTGAGCATGATGGGGATGATTATAACTTTGATAAAATGATTGAAAGCCACAAAATATTCTCCGATGTTGAAAATAAGAAGTTGATCTCCCGAAGGAAGCATAAACAAAAGACATATCCCGAATATTTAGACGGAGTATCGATAAAAATGTGCTTCCACTTTGAGAGGGAGTGCATGGCTTGGTATCAATTTAAGAATGAATTTAAGAGGATATGTTGCTTCATGTAAAGTAGGAAATATGACTGAGGAATATTCTATCAAAGATTTGGTTGATAGTCCTACTATGGAAAGCTGTGAAGAAAAATATGTTGTCAGGAAGACCCCGAGGTTTTTATTTGAGTATACACTTGTGAAAGTATGTTATTTATTGGGGATGTGTTTGTACAAGTGAATCTCTCGAAGGAAAGCATGTTGGTTACCAATTAGTTTGATTGAGAGAGATTAGTTATTCTTGATCTCTTGGATCAAGGGGTGTTGAGGCATTGCAGGTGAAGCATTCCCTGGGGAGACATCTAGCTGATACTTTGTGATGATGTCCAAGTCCGCGAAGTTGGAATCATGGAATTGCTCATTGAAATCTGACATGCACTTGGATTTCTTTGGGTTGGTGATTAGAAAGTAAGCCTGATGGTACCTAGAGGAGTTGAAATCTTGAGTCCACCTTAATCCCACCTGGATAGGTTTCCCTAGTCAAGAATCTAGTCCATGGCATTATGGTGCCTAAATTTTTGAATGACTGGTTGGATAGATTTCGCTGGTCAGGAACCTAGTCCATGGCATTGCGGTGCCTAAACTGTTGAATGACTGGTTAGATAGACTACCATGGTTAGGAATCTAGTCCATGGCATTGTGGTGCCTAAAAGTTCTTCATGGTTCATATAGTTTTAGATCTTCCATTGTATATTTAAATTATGAATATCTCCCTAGTTAAGGGGAAGTTATGGAAAAAGTAAATATGTGCAGTCGTCAATAATGTAGTTGAGTCATTATGTAATGTACTTGTCAAAAGAATAAAGACAATTATTATTATTATTATTATTATTATTATGAGTTATTAAATCATGTGTTTCATGCTTGGGTCACCATTTTTTAGGTAAAAGTCCCCATTAAGGACCTCTAGGATTTATTTTAGGTCTATAAAATTATTGTACATTTAAAGAGACCCTTCTTGGGCTTTTGAATCATGTAAATCGGTTAAATATTGAGGCAAATATGAATTATGTAACCTCCACAACATGTTTGCCTAAGAGAATATCAAGTCGGCCAATGTACCCATTCTCCCCCATAAGAAGTATATAAAAGGAAGGACTACGAATTAATTTGGAGGATCACTTCTCATATTCTCAACTACTGGGCAAAAGTGTGAAAATATTGTTGTTAGGCAGAAGTGCAAAGTGGATAACTGGGAAAGTCTATTGCCAGGAATATGAAGTGAATGCAAGTTTGGGGGAGTTTAAGGATAAGAGAAAAATCCAAATTTTGGTGGTGGTCTCACTCTGTTTCGTGCTTTGGATAGGGAGAATAGGGTCTTCTGAGTTGAACTACTCCCGGAAGCTACTAGATGCTACAAGTTGCCGCATAGTCAAAGTTGTTGGGAAGAGGTCAATATTGTGGAGATTTTCTTGGTGTTGAGGGAAGGTTTGGTTAAGGTCTAGGGTGAAGAGTCTCAAAGAATACTATTAAAAGGAAGAATTACATTGACAAGGTGTTCCTCTCGAGGGGTGTTTTGCCTTGGAATGTGCCTACAACTTGTGTTCATTATTTTATGTGCTACTTCTTTTGGTAATTTCTTGATGAACTAAAGAAAGAAGATATAAATAATTGTAATAATAAGAAACATCCCAAGTAATTATCAAGATCGAGAAAATATTTACTACTGTTCTAATTTTCCAACATATTTTTAATGAGGGTGCCATATAGAATGACATGCCGCATCAAATAGATAATGATTGGAGGATGAAATGGATAATCCTACTCCGTTAGTTCATACCACCTCATCCATTCCTTCCCACTTTGTAGCAGTTAACCACCATTTTTCTCTCTCCTGCCCTTGTTAATTGATTTCTTGTCCTATTTTTCAATTTAACTGAAATTAACTAGTTTTTTTTTCATATGAGAGTTATTAATTCATTATAACTCAAATTACTTCTAGTTCTCTCCATTTTAAGGTATTTTTCTATTTTTTTTCTCTGAATATAATTCTAGCTTATTTTGCGACTAGGGAAAGTTCTTTTCATTACATGTTCCTATTCTAATTGGTTGGCCTCTTGGAGAGTATATTCTATTCATGCTAAAAATAATACATCATCAATTGCTCATCTCATATCTATGGATAATTTGAATTTTCCTTTTCATTACTTAGTGATTTTTCTAACAAATTTTCTCTCTTCTCTCTTTTTTTTCTAGTAGCTAGTTTAGTATTTTCCCACATCTAGATTTTGTGCATGTGATTAAAATCCCATATATATTACATGTGTTTATGTATGTGGGAAGGAATCCATTGGTTTAGATCATGCGATTTTTCAGATGTACTACATGTACCTTCCTTATCCATCAACCTTCTTTATATCTATCAAATCACACATTTAGAACAAACAAGTGGGTGTGAGAGTTCATATCTCATTTAATAGCCACAATGAAAATTTAAGATGGAAACACAAGATGTTGTGATTGGGAAAGAATATTATCATTAACCATTGGTTGTCTCCTCTAATTTTACTCTAAAATATTATTGAATTGTACTTCTAAGGGATTTCTATGATGTAAGTAGTTTGTGATGGGAAATATTTGATCACATCAACTATTTCTCTTTGTAATAACTCAACAATTTAGTATGGTGGCATGATTACTAAACAGTAAGCATTTTGATGGTATATGTTAGTTATGAATTCTTAGTAAACATACAAAAGAAAAAATTAAAATTAGAAAGGCATGGATAGCCTTATCAACTCTTAAACTTCTGCATAACGAAATCATCAATCCATTTCCTAACCTATCATTAGTGGGGCCAACTATTTTTCGACCTTCATTAATGACTAGTCAACCTACTTTTGCATACTCCCTTATGTAGAAATCATAATTATTTGAGTGTTTACAACACTTCAAATATATTTTAGATAAGTAATAATAAAAAATAATCAAGATGATGCATACAAACAATAGCGGAGATTATGTGGATAAACACATCCAACATCTATGTGCATAGGTAGGTGTTAAGTTGCAACATGTATTTTCTATACTCCATACTAGAAAAACATTGTAGAACAAAAGAGTGAATCATTGAAGGTGATGTTAAACTAAATGATACATTCCAAGCCCCTCACTCAAAAGCCTTGGGATGAAGATATGAACTATAAATCCTTCATAAAAAACATAGCTCCTAATAAATAATTAATATGAGTTATTCCATTTAAATCTTGGAGGAGTCAAAAAGAAAAATTAAAGAATTTTCAGGTGTTTGTATCTTATGCATGGGCATGCATTCGTTTCGAAAACAATCATTCCCTGGAACCCCAAAGTCAATAGTGAATTTGTCTGGAATATTCTAATAGTATTAAGGGTTATATGATACTAAACATTTTCACTGAAATTTTTTTCATGGAAAGGAGTAGAAAATTTGAAGAGGGATCCTTACATGCAACTAAGGAAGAACCTACTACATATCCACCAAGTTTTCTTGATGTAAATTTCACGTATGCTTATGTGATAGTAACACTCCCTTCGACCTCATTGTTCTATCACAACTTGTGGAAGGTCTTACTAATGACTTAATACAACCTCTAAAATATGTTATGAAGAGCATGTTAACAAAAATCATTCTTTTCCAAAGTTTGTGGAATTATTTTTTTTATACCACCATCATGTTTACCTCATTGAGGGATTTCAGACAATATATATTTTCTATCAATCCAACTTTCGAATTGATATTTATTCCCATTCCAATTTTAGTCAATTATATCATTCCATGTTAGTAGGGTACATCCATGTGGCATCCATGTGTGACCCATGTGGACCTTTCATGTCATTTATAACAGTCCCGCCTCACTCATGGCACTTATGTAGCATCCATGTATCCTTTACCTTATCCCATTGGTTCTTGCCACACTAAGTTAGGCTTGTGGGTCCCATTAAGTCCAGCTCATTTTCATTACACAACCACTCTTCTTTGTATCCCACTCCATGGAAAATATGGGGTATGTGCTAGTATCCATCAACAACATGCGTTGATCTCTAGGATCCCTAGATCATTTATATGCATCATGGAATATCCCGCTTGGTAGACGCCTCAAAATCCACAAGGGTGTGCACCACTTGCCACCGCGACTTTCAGATTACCCAAATCATATGTATGTCCAATGAAAAATCCAGTCCCAATCATATCTATGATTTCTCTTCTGTGCATAACTCCTCCACCACCAGATTCTCTAGATCTGGGATGCGTCAACTACATATGGGATAATCTGGGCTTACACAATTATTTCACCCAAGTGAGGCCCACCCCATATATTTGGTCATAAACCAGTTTTTTCATGGAAATATAGTTTGATTAACATCCAATTCATTTCAAATGTGCATATGCTATAACAATTTAGATTCCTAGATCATTGGATGCATCCACAAGTCAACTAAATTTTCCCCCATGGTGCATCTCGATGAAAAATTATATTAGGAGTTTAAAGAGGTATCTAGCCTAGATACAAGGTTCACCAAGAGACCATCTGGTCCTGGATCCAAATAAAAATTTCTACCAAAAGATACAAGAAGGGAAATTTCAAGGAATTTTGTCAAAATTCCTTAAGACAAGGAATTTTCCAAGAACTCTAATTTCCAGGAATGAGAACTTAGATATGAACATTTACCTTAAATAGTATTATACCATGACCCTAAGAGATTTGATAAGAGTAACAAACTTAACTTATACTTATATTAGAATTCTATGTAATATCAAGAAAAGGATTCGATGGCTACATTTCGTAAGAAGACCATAGACCATGCTTCCTCTATGAAGCTCAAGACATTACAACAATATAGAGGTTTCCACAACCAAAAGAATGCTCATATTGCTCTTAGAATATGTGACCATTAGTTCTTGTTGAATATTTATGTAACATATAACACATTGATTACCTCCTCGTCATGTGAGATACTCTACAGTATTAAACACGACAATGAACCATCAAATTCATAAAAATGGAAAATAAATGAAATAACTTGCGGTAAGATGTTCGTTGAGCGATTTCAAGAAACAAGTCATATTCATGTAAATAACTCTACATTTCATGTAGATAATAGCAAACAAACTGATCCAAAAGTTCAAGATAACGATAAATTTATATAAGACAATTCTTTTACCATGAATAAATAATATCAGGAATCTACCATGGGTTTTGCTAAACCATAATTCACAAATCACATATCAAACAATTTCATCATCCATAGTTTAGTTGCATACAAGTAATAACATATATCTATTTAACATGAAATGGATGGTAGCTAAATGAGGGACTTCCACTCTCTACTTAACCATAGTCCATCTACATTATAACCTTTCCTATAGCTGAACACTCGTGACCCAGATCCAAGGTGTGAGGAAATCATTATATAGGGGATGTTTACACTAGTGGTTTGGTTATTCACAGAGGTTCATACAAATGACATAGGCTTAGACAAGGAAATCCATGGCCTCAAATGGATTCACATGGATTAGCACCCAGGGTAATAAAGTACCATCTCCAAGTTACCAAATTGATAATTGGCTCAACTGTTTCCTAATAAGCTCTGCCATACCCCATAACTACACACTTACCCGTAACAATGTTGAATTTCTTTTCTTAGAAAGTATAACCTTTGTGCACCAATGAGGTCGAGATCTAGAGAAAGTGAGATAAGGAAACAAAGCAAATCTAAAATCCTCCCTTTCTCCTTTCAACTAATTAACTTTAATTAATAACTATTAGATATTTAATCATAGGATCACCTAGTCATGGTTTCCCCCATGCTGGTAATGCAGTCACATCTATTATTGTAAAGGGTGAATAGGGGATGTTACAAACCCCAACCCCTTAAAGGAACATCATCCACGGTGTTGTAAAAACAAAGAATAGAAACAAAGCTTTGAGATTTATAATTACAACTTTTAAAACAGTGACATCTTCCATGTCTTGAGTTACCACTTGAGCAATGTCTTGTTACCTCTAGACTACCTAGCATTGCAAAACATGTCTTCCTAGCCTTTTGTTGCTCTACAAGGCTTCCCCAAGGAACAAACACATCTCATTGCTTCCTGGGACAAACCCAATGAATTTTTAATCCTAATGAGTATGCCATGACTCCTTGAAAACCATTTTACTCATGTTTCCTCTTCGTTTCAGTCACACACCTTCCAAGCTTAGGTATCCCCTTCCTCTCCAGTCCCTCAGGTGATCCATTCGTTGGCAGGGCTTCCTCGTACAATATTTTGTTTAGTGGCATCTCACATCCATGGTGTCCCCTAGCCTACTATAATAATATAACACATTTTTCACAACATATCTTATGCAAATCAATGCATACCAGGGGGTTCTGGTGCCACCACAATGGCCTAGTCCCTGAAGTTTTAAGATCCACTATAGTTTTGTTGCACCACTCCTAAAATAACTTTTAATTAGCCTCGTATATGTTTTCTGCTTAGTTAAACAATTCATCTACATCATAAGCATCCAATTATATTTTGAATGAAATTAAACAATAATTTCAACATGATATTTGTCAAAAAATACTTATCTTTATGATTATTCTTTTATCTCTTCATCTTGATAGGTAATAATTATAGCCCTGTATTTACCAAGCAAGTCCAGTTCTAGTATAAATTTGTCTTTACAAAAAAATCCCCTTCCTACTCATATCCTAGTGACCATGGGGCATAAATCTTCTCCCATTAGATACTCAAATTTATGAGCCCAGGAAACCCCTATTCTAGGAAGTCTACTTGTCCAAAGGTTTTCCTTCACTGCACCCCATTAGGTAATCACCCTTTGTTGGCTTGTCAAAGCCTCACCCATGCTCAAAGGTGATTTAGCCAAACAAATCCCGGTACCATTGGCCCTTTCGGCAATAGTTTACGGAGCGGGGACTAAGGTCTCACTCGAAGTAGTATGGGAGGGTGCTAGAACTAGGTTTCCAAAACCTCGAGATGTCTAATGAGTGCAAGTGGTCTGCAGTTTGACCTGGCATGCAAGTCAATACACGCACTTTCATGTACCACGCAGCCTCAGATGCTACCTTTGTGCAACCCTACTTGGTGTTGAACATTATTATTACCCAAGTACTTACTAATATTCGAACGCTAGTTAATTATCTTAGTCTACCTACATGCTTTAAGTTATACACCTTTCATACAGTTGCACGTAGTAAATAAATAGTACATTTGCAATTTATATCAAACCTGAAATAACCCAAGAACAAATACACGGAATTTAGATAAAACTTCTCTTTATTAGTCTCTTCTTTGGTTATAGACTCGAATCCACCCTACACACTCAGCTGTAGGGGTCCGTGCACTCAACTATAGACTACTAGGCCTCTGCGCACTCAGGTACAGAGCCTTCTCCTACCCTACAACCCTAGACACTTCACTTTTGCTTTACTCTTCTTCCTTATTTCTTAGTTATCTTTTGCACTTAGAGCCTCACTCTATTTATATAATCCCATGGTCCATGGACCATGGGTAGGCCAACATTACATTACAAAACTAAGATGGACAACCCTATGACTCTATCATACATTTCTCCCTCCGTGCCCACAATTCATGGAGTCTTTAAAACCATATCGTGTCAAAACTTGGGGTTTAAGCCCTAGAACATGCCTTGGGTGGATTCCATGCCCAACAAGACCCCAACACAAACATCATGACTCACCCTCGAGTCACTCGGTCAGTGCAGTGATCTTGGTGCGGAGTCCTTCCAACTGGTCTTGAACTGTGCTAAGGTCCATAGTGCACTGAGCTATTGCTCGCTGGATCTACTACATTCATTGTTTCGAGACCTATATGTCTGGGGTAATTCTCTGCATCAACGTGTGCTTCCCCTATATGTGCACTAGCTTTCCTTCAATGTTGGCTGTTATAGTGAAGGCCTCATGCATCCAAAGCTGAACGCGCGCTTTGAGAGCTGCCTCCTTGTGTCGTGCCATGTCCACCTGCTCCTTCGGCGCTTTTTCTTGCTACATCCTCATAAGCCTCTGGGTGAGGATTACTGCCTACATAGTTCCTCAGACACTGTTGTATTTCTATTGGAGTTCTCACACTTTTGTTTCCAAGCACTGGATGTTGCGGTCCTCCTGCAAATTCGTGAGGACCTCAAGTGCTTGTTCCAACATGCTAGTACAGTCTTGCACTACACCTCTGATTTCCTCCAGTCTCGTTTTGATAGTTCTAGTGCACTATTCTCTGACTTCTCGGGGAGTGGATGGCTGTGCCTTTAACCATCGCTCAGTGATCTGAAGATTTAGTTTCATCTGAACCTTTATCTTTTCATCCCTGGCCTCGTGGACTCCTGTTGCTAACCTATGGATCTACACTTCCAATGGTAGATCTACTGGGATGGCCAGCTCTGGGACACTACGACAAGCGTTGCCTACCACCTGTACCGACTATTGATTTTACGACACTAATTCATCATGCTACAAGCTGAGTTGTTCCATGTTTATCTTTTGTTCACTAAGGACTTGGATCGCGTGGCTCTCCTTATCGCACATGGAAGGGCAACTAGATTAAGGCCAAGGCCTTTCATCATGCTAACCGAAAATCGATCGGCCTCATTCGTTGTCACTAGGGAGCCTTCCATCAACACTATTGTGTTTTCCAACCATGCACACAACATTTGCTCTACTGTTGAGGATCCTGCTGCGAGGTGGGTTGAAAGGGTACCCACTTGAGGGGGGCGCACCTGTAACTCCTGCAACTATGCTCTAATGGCCCCCAACACGTTTTGGTGCTCCTGCATAAAATCTTGAAGAGCTTCATTGGTGACATCGCACACTGTCTCGCCAATGTCATGCAGATCACCCTTGGTTTGGGTGATCGAGTCAAAGGCCAATTTTAAGGCCTTGACCTTCTTCCTCGGTCCTGCTCGCTCTATCGGGTGTGGGCGCTTCAACTATGTGGACATGGTCGTTGCGTCCGCTCTCCCTTCTGTTGTTCCTTCTTCCTCTGCCTCCTACTCCTATGAAGGCATTTCTTGGACCATGCCCACCTTTGTGGTGGCTTCATGTGCTACTATGGTCTATTTCTGCTCCACGGCTTTTTGTGTCGCTTCCCTCACTGCCCGTACTTCAGCTGCTATTATTTCCTTCTGTGTTGCTTACCTTTCGAGTTCTGCAAGATCTAGTGCATGCCATTCTGGAGGCCATGTATCCAAGACATTGAAAATGGCGTCGTCAGTGGCTACAAAAGGTAGCTTTTCCTACTGCTTCTTCCGGTCCTTTCACGCCCTGATAAATATGTTGTGCATGTTTTCCTTAAATTCTATAAAACTTTGCAAACTATTTTACACCTTGGGTGACAAGCGCGGATTTCAGTTGATCCACATTTGGATGTTCATCTCGATGGACACCCAAAATATCTTGCTATTGCGTATCCTTTTCACATCCTTTGTGGCCCAGAGCGAATCATACTTCACGACCTCTTATAAATCTTTGTCAATTGTGGGGAATTGACTATCCTCTAGCAGTTCCCCTGCTATGAGCACTATGGATAGAAATAGCCATGCATAGTGGAAGGTTTTACCCTACTCCTGGGCTTCTCAACAATTATTCAGGAATTTTGTGCAGAGGAATTCAGCGCAGTTAAACTGAACCCCCTCCACGTATTTCTTGTCTAGTGCGATTATGGGTGCCGATACCTCATCTGCGTGACACTTTCACATAACTTTTCCTTCCAATAATTGGGTTGCTACATGTACTGATTTATCCTTGACACTGGAGATGACGTAGCACCATTTCTTCTTCTCTAGATTGTACTTTGTCTTCATGGCCTCCGCGAGGGTGAAATCACTACCCTTCTTTTCTAATATGGTCGCGGGGTCCTCTCCTTTGTATGGCAGCTGGGAAATGTGATGGATTAGGTCTATCATGATGGGGATAGGCTCCTCTAGCCATATATACCTATCATGCACCAGGAAAAGCAACTGCCTGATAACGAAAATGGCTATTGGGGCACGGTCTAAATGTGGCACCCATAGCAAGTTCAGTAGCCTTGCCTTTTCCACTCCACACAACCATTTCCACGGCTCTAACGTTGTCACCACCCCCATGGTGCTCTACTTCATGAGGTTCTCGGTCTCCAAGTGAGGGAACTTCCTACCGTCAGCAAGGTCCCAGTCCTAAAACTTCATGTTTGGCACACGGCCCAGGTGCGGGCCTTCAAACACAAGGTCATCTGGGAGGAGTAGGGTTTAAAGCTAACTCTTGGTTTCATCCAGGTCCTTGGGAACTATGGCCTTCCCTTTTCATGGGGAGATATATGTCAGTAGTTTTCTCATAGAGTGTGTAGGTTGAATATCCTCCTCCATGCCTTTGTCTTCTTCGTCTACGATGATAAGGGCCTACAAATCTTCTTCTTCCTCATCTGTGTCTACCGTGACATCTTCCCCTTCTCTTCCATTGATAGTTTACTGTGTAGCAAGCTCCTCGGGGACATGCATACGGGAGGCTTTGCCTTCTTATCCTTCTTTGGTTGTGGTGTACGCGGCGATTTGGGGATCTCTGCCACAACCCCGGCACCTTCTGAAACATCCTCCACAGTTGGGGTTTGTGCATCCTCGCTGGTGATTACCTCTTCTATTCCCAAACCATCCTTAGTCCCTGTCACCGTTCCTGAGCTGTACTCTGTCACTCATGAATTCAAGGGCTGAATTGATGCTCGACTCATAATGCTAATGGCTCTGTTCAACCACTCAATCCTCAAATGACTAAGTGTTGTTTGCTGGGTAGCCCTTTATGTTTTATAGCTCCTTTTGAATTTGAATTTGATCGTTCCACATAATTCTAGTTCATTAATTCTTTCTTGGCGGTGGATTTTCCCAAATATTGCCCATAAATCGCGTCTTAAATTTTCGATGCCCACTCCGTTTGGCCTCAAGTCAGTCATCCTATCGTGAACAGTGACTTCAACGGTCACTTTCTAGCTAATCCGCATGGCAATGCAGTCCACTGTTCACGGTCGTGGTCCTTGTGATTCTTTATTTGTGTGTGCATCTCCAACATTGCGTAGCTCCCGAGTAGGATAGTTTATAGTCCTGCACTCCCTTCAACCTACCTTGAGTGCTAAGACTGTCCTTCTCCTGGCTAGTCACCTGGTTGCACCACCCATGTGGGGCTCCATCCATTACTCCATCACGATTCTTGGAGAATCCCCACCCTTTATGGTTGCGCACTTCCTCATTTGCAACGTGCTACCCTGGTCCCTACGCTTCACAATATGTGGCCCAAACCAAGGCCCCAAACTGACCAATTCATGGCTATAGTTTTCAAACTTGGCGGTGTGATTGTGTGCACCTTGCCTTACCATCCTAGTTTTTGCAGAGATAAACTCTTCCTTTATCTCTTCTTCTAGCTTCTTGACCTCCGCATCCATCAAAGCACTTTTCTCTCGTAACTTTACCCCTTCCTTTTCAAGTTTGCAAAGCTTGAGGTTTCCCTGTTAGATTTCTTCCTCAAGTCTCATGTGTTTTGTCTCTGGTGGCTATGTTATTCCTTCTTTCTGGGCTTCGTGAATCATCGTATCTATGGGTGTTGCCATGCGCGGACCAGGAATTGCATGTTCCACAGGGATTACAACATCTGCTTCATACTTCAGCATCGAAAGTGCATGCGCAGTCAGGGTTTTGCAGATGGTCCTATAAGCCCATAGAACTGTTGGTACGTGTAGGTCCCAGTCAGCGCGTCTCACATGGTGGACCATGTTTAGTAATTGGCACACTTTTTCAAAGTCTTCCACATGGATAATCTTTGGTGTGCTTGGTATTATCATACTTTGTCATTCATGCCCTTGTCTTGCCCACTCCTGCTTGTCAGTCCTGTTTCCTATCACAAGGACGGTGTGTGTTCATGCAGGTTGCGTACCATACGCCTATACCCATCTCGAGAGGTGGGCACACATGCTACTTCATCCATCATACCCATCTTTCAACCGCATCTAAGGCTTTCGAAACTGCATGAGCATCATCCTTCTGTATTCCCGCCAGTCCTCAAAATTCTGTTGGTGCGTACGCCCCACAACCTTGCGTGCATAATGTGCAGTACCCATTTCAGAGCGTCGAAGCATTGTCGTTTTGGCACTTCTCTCTCAAACTTGATCAGGAAATCATCCACCGCTATCGACCCATCATACATAGGCAAATATCTTACCTTTGTTGTCACGCAGCACAATGACCTGATCATCATGTTGCAGTTGAGCGTGGTTACCTCGTGTAACTAGTTTTTCTAGCGTTCTATTTCTTTATCTCAGTCTAGAGTATAGAAGCTTTCGTGCTCCCACGAAATCCTACCATCCATTGTAGGATTCACCCAATCCTGTTCCTGAGCGGTTATCTTGTAGATACAGTCTAGATCATCATCGCTCTCATCGTCACGCACTGGCTCTATGTAGCACGATCCTTTCGTAGGGTCTAAAGGCACCACTACGCGTAGTGACTTTTTCTTAAAAATCATCTTGTGCTTCTTTAGATTTATTATTCCATTCATGTCAGTGGCCCAATTTATTCACAGTAGTATGGGACAGGGATTGTTGTCATCAAAAATCTCTATCACTTCGAAATTTGCAAGTGCACTTGCACCTTCGATATCTACCATTATTCCCTGCAATCTTCCCATCAAGAGGATCTTTTGTTGGTTCGACATTCGAAATTGAATAGGCTACCATTGCAATGCAGGCCTACCAATGTGCTCCCATGTCTGCTTTGGTAGGACATTTGTGTCTGATCCTAGATCCAAAATCACTTGATCCATTTCATATTCTCTGATTTGCGCAGTCAATCTCATCTCCCTTCCTATTCACGTTGTGTGTTTCTCGAGCTTCTAGACTATGCGCGGTTCCCCTGACCTAGCACATCTAGTGATGAGTTCTTACAACCCTTTCACCGCTTTGTTGTTGCGCAGCAGCTTCATGCATGTCTCCAAAAAGGTAGTGAGCATTGATAGGTCCATCTCTAGTTCTATTTTGTCTTTACTACCTGAAGTGGAGGCCTCCATGAAGCTGTTCTTAGCTTCCATGAATGTATCCTTCGTACTCCAAATCGAACTCTGGTTCCTTTGTTGGAGCCTTGCGAACCCAGGCACTCTCTTCGTGTTGCTTGGCCTTGTCATCTCTTGTCATGATACAGCTTCGGAGCACGATGTTTATATGCGGGTCCTCCTCACGTGGCTTAGACCTCATCATTTTGAGGTTCTGAGCTAGGGGAGGCTAGAGTGTTCCTTTATCGCGCAACCTAGCTATTATTGTGGGATAGTCCCCCATCTCATGATCAAACTAGGTACAATATAAACATGATGCTCTTGTCGAATTTGTACAATCGTGGGCATAATGCCCTAGCCTCAACAATTTTAACAAATCAACTATCCATGACCCCTTCTTGGTCCCATTCCACCTCGACCTCATCCACGCCCCTGAAATCCAGTGCATGTCATCCCTACATTTTGATCGAGGGCTCATGTTTCGGTCTAAACCATGCAGGTAGGAGTCTGATCCATCATCAATTCGTAACTTCTATAGGTGTGCTCATCATGACCTACTAACCTGCAAAAATTATAGAACAACAGTTGGGACGTCTGCATATACTTTTGTAATAGGTGGAAGTTATCTTTAGCATGCTTCCCTCCTATTTGACAAATCGCACACCATAATGTAGGCGTCGTGCTCAGTCCAATTTGTGCCTCTGGTCTCAATGGCATCGGCCCTCCTCCCGCCAGGTAGTTTGCAAAGACTAGACAATGGTCCTTGTCATGTCCTTGGCCTTTGCATCTTATGCACCATACCTCCTCTTGTGCTTCTGACTAGGTTGTCCTGTCTTATTTCAAGCTCTGCATCTCCAGAGACAAGTTCTTCAATTGCGCGTGAATCTGTTGGACTTCTAGGTTAATATCTTGTATCAAGGTCCTTAGATGTGGCGTTAATGATGTTATGAACCATGTGCGGTGCTTCCCATCTATTAAGGGCATATTGGCTTCACGAATCATACCCTTCAGTCTCTGATCCAGCTCCCAGGGGGTCTCACCTGGAAGCATCACAATTTCCTTAAACCCGATAATCAACTGTGTCTCTGGATTTGGCCTGCTAAATTCCTTGTTTAGCGAAGCTCGGATATCCATGATTCCTGTGTTTGGATTGTCATTGGAATTCTTAATGTACCATGTTAGTGCACGATCCTACAAGGCACTAACCAATGTTTCTTTCTTTAGGTTGTCATCTGTGACCCCTTGCGCTTCCCATATAGGTTTACCACGAACCGAAATTGGTGCAAATCCTCATTCGCTACTCCTTTGAACACTGGCAACTTTATTATGCTTGCCATATTGAACTGTTGTGGTGGTGGAGGTGGTGTAGGTGGTGATGGGGTTGAAGATGGTGAAACTGGTGGTGGTGTAGGTGGGGGTGGTATGCATGGAATTCGTTGTCTTATCAGACTAACTTCACTTGTTGGTGAAAATTTCGCGAGCTCTTCCTCACTTTCTCATCAAGGTGAAATGAAGGGGCTTGTTTCTATCTTTGCACTACCTTCATTTCTATATATCCTCCCACTTTGCCTAGCCCCAAACATCAATTTATTTGCATAACTCGATTTTCACACAGTAGCATCTTAATCCAAGTGTTCAAAGATTTAACGTACTTACATCGCAGTCCTTTGAGGAACCATCATTCCACCTCGCGGTAGCTAACTGAAGTGTCTACTGCAAACTCGGTGATAAACCCTCCTATAATTCGATCGAGCGAATGGTCCATAGCACGTGGGATCTTATCTTTTGATGCTTCTAGTCTGTGCACCAACTCTGGAGTCCACACAATAGGTTTATCGAGCCTACACCTTCCTTAACTGTCTGCTAACTTTGCGATCCATTTGTACAACTCAAAGGGGAAAGAAGAAAAGAAAATTTCATGGATTTCCGTATATAGGTAGCACTCTAACCACTCTTCCTTCAATACTTGTGGATTCCTATTTTCCTGCGCCATGAACTCATGAATTTTTTTGTCTTGCCACTCTGCAATTTCTTTCTTTGTTGGATTCCAATGACACGACATCAGACATCTCTTATGTAGATCCCGGTCCCAGCAATGGAACCATTTTTTGGTTTGTTGGGGCTTGACCCATGTTCAAAGATGATTAAGCCAAACAAATCCTGGTACTACTATTCCATTCGGCAACAGTCCACGGAGCGGACTGAGGTCTCACCCGAAGTAGTATGGGCGGGTGCTAGGGCTAGGTTTTCGCACCCTAGAGGTGTCTGATGATTTCAAGTGGTCAGTAGTTCGACCCGACGTGCATGTCGCTATGCGTAATTTCCAGTACCTCACAGCCTAAGATGCTACCTTTGCATAGCCCTACTCGGGGGTTGAACACTGTTATTACCCAAGTCCTTACTAATATTACAATGTTAGTTGATTATCTTATTCTACCTACATGCTTTAAGTTATACACCATTAATATAGTTGTGTGTAGTCAATAAACAATATATTTGCAATTTATATCAAAAATGCAATAACCCAAGAACAAATACACAGAATTTAGATAAAACTTCTCTTTATTATTCTCTTCCTTGGTTACAGACTCGACTCCACCCTGCGCACTTAGCTGCGGACTACTAGGCCTTTGCACACTTAGCTGCAGAGCCTTCTCCTACCCTACGACCCTAGACACTTCACTTCTGCTTTTTTCTTCCTCCTTAGTTCCTAGTTATCTTTTGCACTGAAAGCCTCATTTTATTTATACAATCGCATGGTCCGCAGACCATGGGTAGGCCAACATTACATCACAAACTAGGGTGGAAAACCCTGTGACTGTATCATAAATTTCACACTCTGCGCTCGCAATTCACGGAGTCTTTAAAACAATATCGAGTCAAAACTTGGGCTTTGAGCCCCATAAAATGCCTTGGGGGGATTCCATGCCCAATACCCTTTCGAGCCTAACTAACCCAAAATTTTGTTATTTTACTTGTCCAAAGTATTTCCTTCATAGGGTAATAATTATATTCTTACAACCAAGTACCAATCTAGCATGCTCTAACGTAATTTGCATGTAGTCTTATGGACAAGTAATGGTCTAGTGTGCTCCACTACATTGCTCATGGAGTCTTATAGTCAAGGTACTAGTTATGAATTTCTCCCATGTCCAAATCAAAGTGTCACAAAGCTGCCATGTTCCCACAACATTCTTCTTTGTGAGCTTAATGCTCCATCATTTCCTTGTGTCACAATTGTTTTGGTTCCATGCGATATACACAAAAAATTCAAATTAGAAGTTTAAATTGCCCAACTTTTCTTGATTTAGAATCTAGATCTCATAAGTATGATACTTTTACTCATGTTGGTGAGATCCCTTAGTAGTGGTGTTATTATTTGATGGTGGCTTCTATCTCACACCCCATTACAACATTCTACGTCCAATTTGATCTTTCAATAATCCAAAAAACTATCAATATTCATACATACAATATTTTATTGTAGAGATTTACAACATCTTGAAGTGATCTCAGAATTATTGCACACATAAAAATTCTATCAATCCATCTGATTTTAGTTAAATTGAAATGGAACTATCGCAACATCTTATGTGTGCATCACTTTTGTTCCAAGAATTTCATAACACAATTAAACATTTATTCGAGTATACTAAGGAGTAAGAAATGACAAATTTAAATCTCCATATTGTTTCATACATTACAAAAGTCATTGGAATATTTTCACAATGATTTTCTTTCCTTAACCATACCCTTTCTTAGGCATCCATGCAAAACATTCATTAATTTGGAAATCACAAGATATCATATTCCTTAAATAAATTCTTATCAAATTCCTTCCCTTTACCTTTTTACCTTGGCTTACTTCTTTCCCTACTTAGTTGTCACTAACAACACTTTTGGTTAAAATATTTATGAAGGAGTTTGGATGGCTTGTAGCATATCTACTATTGTAATATTCAACAATCCCTTAAATTATCTCAACTTCATGTATTATTCACAACTCTATCAATTTAGCCATGTACAAGTTTAAATGAAACTTGCATAAAGGAATTTTCATTACGTATTTAATTCAAGGATGTCTTCATCCATGTACGTAGACCCATGCATATTCATTTTCATACAAGCACGCATCCCATGCCATTTTTTATTTTTAGACTCAACTTTCAGCTACTATTTCTTCATTTATTCACATAAAAAATTTCATAATCGTAAGCATACACACATTAATAATGATAGTTATCATCAAGAGCTCATTCTTGTGCACTTGCCTAATGGATCCTGTAATTGACATGGAATACATTAAATAAATTCATTGTATTACCCTAAATATAGTAAATGCTAGCTTCTTACTTAACATTTATATTATTTCAAGAATATAATATATTAGCAAATCACAAATTTTAGTTAAAGAAACTCCCTTCTTGAGCCATTTTTGTTAGTTGTGACTCCACTATCTAGCTTATTTGTATTGTTCCAATCTATCCAACTAGTTTGTATTGATACAATCAAGTCCTTTTGACTAA
This sequence comes from Pinus tabuliformis, assembly GCA_031772625.1. Taxonomy (NCBI): domain Eukaryota; kingdom Viridiplantae; phylum Streptophyta; class Pinopsida; order Pinales; family Pinaceae; genus Pinus; species Pinus tabuliformis. Next base: position 823,802,063 of record CM062808.1, read on the forward strand.
TATTTTATATCCATCTTCCTTATAGAATTTTTTTTTTAAGGTAGGCTCCCAACTTAATTAAAAAACTCATCACATTAATAACCCAATAAACAATTTTCCTTAATTTTTTTTTAAATTAAGCTTATGACCCAATTTTATTTCTTGTGATACTTATGGGTCCCTTCCTTGCATTGGGATAACAATTAGCTATATATACATACATTAATCACTATTTAGTAATACATGCATGATTTATAACATTTTGATTTCATAACAAGTCAAACATTCTTGAATTCTTTCATTGAGTAGGTCAACTTATATTGTCAAAATTAAATTAATCATCCTCCTACTATGATGGTTCTCAACAAATTTTCTTTCTAACGAAATCGAATGATTATACCTTTATTTCCTTTTATTATTTTTCACATATTCATAGCATGTGTGTGTGTTACGAATATGTGAAAAATGAGAAAATTAGATAAAGGTATAATGATGATGACATATATAATCTTAGTCTAGAACATTTTTAGTTAAGGGAATACACTTCTTATGCCATTTTTATAGTTGTAACATTGTACTCTACTTGGTTTATGTGAACCCAATTAGGGGTTTAGGATTTCTTGATTGATCCATTATCCTCCTATGTCGTCTAATGTAGTTTTTCACATGCATCTAATTTAATGAAGGTCTTGAACTTATAGTTGTGTTTCATTAAGATCTTCTCCATGAGCTTCTCTTGTTTCCTTTTCCACACCCAAAAAATTGACTAGGACCAAATCACAACAAGAATGAATAGAAAAAATAAAAAAATAAAAATAAAAATCCACAATAACACGTGACAGAAAACATAAGGAGGCATGGTCATGCCTTAATTCAACAAAAAGAAAAAAACGTGTAGCCAATAAGACACAAAGAATTGTAAAACATCTCAGTTCACAACACATCAAACATTCCACACATACTTTAACAATACAACTTAGCATATGCACAATATTTTATTAAGAGAATTCCCCAATGCCTTGTACAACTTTAAGGTTCCAAAAATCCTTATAAATAATTCTAGAGGAATTTTCAATATTTTAGAGAGATTGATGGGATTGTCCCTCATCCATCTACCTCATTATATAACTTCTTTCAACATTGTTCATTGATGGTCATTTGTTCATATTTTACATCGTCTATCCCTATTTTGTTGTTTGTTAGGGCATGCACATATCAAGTATTCTTCTCTGCAGCTCCAACATATCATTTTCCTCCTTTTCTCCCCAATCACACAAGGTTTATTTTTTCTCTTACCAGTATTGCACTCTTCTATATCTCCATAGGTTAAAGCATGTTGTAACAACCCTTGCATGCAAGATAGGTTTTGTAGGAGCATTGTGTTTAAATTTTCCTATTATTTTTGTTTTTTAATAAGTCTTTTACTCTCTATTTTGCAACTCTTCAACTTGGCCTTCAAACTCCTAAGAGTATCTAGTCCATGAGGAAACCTTTCGTCTGCTTTCTCATGATGATTTTTCTCTATATTATCTTTTACCATAATGTTGTTTGTTCCTCTGTTCCTTATTGTAAATTGTATCGTGTATTGTCACACACACATAGTTGTTAGTTACATCAACCATAAACATATTAACTTGTTACCTCTTCATTCCAACCCTAAGCATGTGTGAGATGAAGCATGTTGATATGTTGTTTTTCACACATCTAAAACCCATGTCAGTCAAATATTCCAAGAAATAATAAGGACATATTAGCATGTTCAGAAGTATATAAATGGTAGGTTTGAAATCAATACTTTATCGATAACACCCATGACACTACAAGTTTAAAATTAGCATATATATCACAATTAATTTTTTAGAATAAATATTATCTTTTAAGTCTCATATAGTCTAAGTGTTGAACCCAATATTTGATACCACATTTCCCTCCCACCCCATTTTTCTAACTTTACATATGGAATGTGTTACTTATGACTTAACCTGACCTCTAAAATTTGTTATGAAGATGGGGCTACAAAAAATTAGTCTTTTCCAGATTTTTTGGAATTAATTTCTAATACCTCCATCGTGCTCAAATCATTGGGAGCCTCCTGACAATATAAATTTTATCTCATTCGAATCCGAGATTGGATGTTATGCCCATTTAAATTTTAGCTAATTATATCATGCCACATTATTAGGGTAGTTCCACATGTGACCCATGTGGACCTACCATGTTATCTCTAGGAGTCCCACCTCACTAATGATAGCGGCATGGAATCGACATCGACTTTACCTTATCCCATTGGAACTTTAAACATTAACTTAGGCTTGTGCGTCCATTTAATATTAGCCCCCTTGCATTATAAGACCACTCTTTGTTATATCTGGTTCTAAGGAAAGTCCGGGGTGCATGTGAATATCCACCAAGAACATGCCTTGGTTTCTCAGATCCCCATATCAATTTCCTGTGTCATGGAAGATCTCGCTTAGCAAACATCTGGTGCTCCACAAGGGTGTACATCGATTGGCACCCACAGTGATCCAGGTGGATCTTCATAAAAGTACTTGTGGCATGACAAAAGGGTCAAAACTCAATATAAGCTTAGCATTGTATCAAATTTCTCATCATATTAATTCTAATGGTGTGAACGACGCTCAAATCCGAGTCCAGATGACAAAGTTAGAGCATGTTAAAGTTTGAGTTTGACTTGTTGAGGTAGCACAAAGAAATGACATGGCATAGTTTCAACGAATAAGGGAGTGCCACGTGGTAGGATGCCACTGAACCTTGCATATCACATATCTGTGAAATGGAGGAGCTCTTAAGGAAGAATCGACACCTGGCATTCCCGACTGCAATTGCGATATCGTATATCACAGGCTAGACGAGTTACGAATCGGCCCTGATAGGACTTAGTCACGATGCGATATACATCGCATATCACAATCACACAAAAAGGTGCTTACAATGTGGTTCCGGGGAAAAATTTATATTGCAGTATCACGGTGGGTGCCAATTGTAATACTACGATAAGGGGCCCAGACTTGATATACTATATATTATGCTTAATACACTCAGTGGGTTCACAAATGTTGCACTGTGCTAGACTGGTGCGCAAAGGGTTTCACACTGATTGCGATAGTGTGATGGGAGAGCTAGATGCGAGACATTATGACATACAGTGAACACTTTTGTCAGATCCATAGATATAGCCGGATGCCAATTTCAGGAATTGGATTGTCTTTCAATAAGCTGGAAACAATGATAAACCTGCCACAGATAAACATCCGCTATTGTAATGAGTTGTTTTATTAGAAATTAGATTTTCTATTGGGGAAGGGTTTTTGTCGTGAATCCTTCCACTTGCTAACCTTGGGAATTTTGTTGGAACTGCCTCAATTTTGAGGTATGTCACCAAGATCTTATATATATATATATATATATATATATATATATATATATATATATATATATATATATATATATATATATATATATATGATTGTTGTGTTGGAGAAAGGCAAGGAGGACTCGCTGAAACTTATATTGTATTATATACACTAGACCCTAACCCCTGGTAGTAGGTCAGAACCTCACCTTGAACAATAGTGAGGTTCTGAGAATGTTGCAGAAGGCTTGATTATCCAAATTAGGAGTTTGGATAGGAATTTTTGGATTTTTTTTTGCAAGAAGTTCAGTGGTTTTGTCTATTTCAACGTTAGCCTCTTCATTATCTTCCCATCTATAATCTTGGAGGTATAAGGGTTGTAATTTCTTGTTGATATACTTTTATCTCTTTTATGACACTAATAAAAATAAGGCCTCCCCACTATTGAGGGGAGCCTAGATACATAGTCCAAATTGGACGAACTCCATAATCAAATCAATATGTCATGCTTTTTGTGTCTTCTGACTATTTCCACATTATTATGTGTTTTTCTAAGTTCCATGGTTAATTAACTATGTTATATGCAATTCCGATGCATTTGTAAGTACAATATCTTGGATCAAGTTTGGTATCAGAGTGGGTCTTTATAGATGCAAATTGCATGATTTTATGCTAACATGGAACAAGCTCTGAAAAGGAGAAGGAATGCTTGATTTATTTGACCCTAAAGCAATACGTGCATAACAAAAAAGAAACATGGCCAATGAAGAAGCTCACTCAGAAGAGGAACAAAATTTCCAAAAGGTATTCTATAATATGGTAGGAAAGGTAGACAAGGTGTTCGCAAAGTATGAGAAGGCACTTGGGCATGAGAAGAAGGATGTCGATGATCATGAATCAGCAAATCAGGAAGGTGGTGGAGAAGATCCTCCTCCCTCTCCTTCCTCCAATGATAATTATTATCACTCTCATAGAAATTCCAAACATACCTCTAAGAAACAATTCTTCATGTTAGATGTGAAGTTCAACTTGCCCATGTACAATGGATAATGTAGTGCATAAAAACTCAATAACTGGATTAGATAGATAGAGGTTTACTGTTGAATCCAACAGATCGAAGAAGATGAGGTGAAACTCTAGTTATCATCTTTTCGGCTGAGTGACACTACTCTCATTTGGTGGGAGATCAAGTTCAGGAAGGGCAGCACGAAGTCAAGTAACCTTTTGTCCTCTTTTTCTAGTTTTATTTCTATATTAAAGGACCATTTCTACCCTCTAAGTTATAAGCAAAAGGCACTTATGGACTGGAAATATTTAAGGAAATGTAAGGGCCATAATGTATAAAGCTTCATGGAGTAATTTTGGAAACAAACACTAAATTTGGGCATCTCATTAGATGCGCTCGAAATTGTAACTAAGTACATAAGTGTGCTACATAATTACATCAGACACCTGTTATTACTATTCAAGCCTACTTCAATTGATATAGACAGTGTGAAAGCTATACATCTTGAAATTCTAGGAAATAATGATCGAGATGACCAAACCAAGAAGACGCCATTCAAACCTCGGCATGAAAAATTCCAGAAAGAAAGAAAAGTGAAGGATAAGAAGACTTTCACTGCCAAGAAATGGGACAGAGCAACACCGTCGTGCACTCACTACAAGAAGGATGGGCATGACGAGGACCACTACTGGAAGCTGCATATGGAACTGAGACCAAAGAGATTTGGTGGAAATGGGAAGTAGAAGAAAGTCACCATAGCGTAGGAACTTGGATCAAATTTCGACGATGAAACATTGATCACAGTCGTGGGTGCAAGAGGTACTCTTTCTATTAATGATAGTTCTGATTCGGTTGCAAGAACTATTTATTTGAATGAGCCTGTGAGTCATGGGCGGAGGAGAATTGATTTGTTCCACATTAGAGTTGTCATAAAGCACACAAAGGTGGAAAAAATGTTTGATTCAGGTTCTCAATCAAACTTAATCTCAGAGTCCTTAGTGAAAAAGCCAAATTATAGGTCACCAAGTAGTCTGGGCCAGATTTGTAATCACTTTTAAATTAGTTGATGAAGTAGATTTAGATGTAGTACCTTTGGACATGTGTGGAATCATCTTAGGAAGCCCATATTTATATGATAGAAAGGTTGTTTTCTTTCAGCGTGAAAACAAATACAACCTCACCAAGGATGGGGTAGAATATATAGTCAGATCTCATCACACAAAAGTTAGTGCTAGCCTTGTCAGTGCAAGATAGATTAAAATATTGGTTAATTCCAGTAAAGGGTGCATACTCATGGTAGTGAGGGAGAAAGAAGACAAGATATCTAATGCTTTCAGAGGTTGTGATCTTGATCATAAGAAGGAATTATTTGAAATTATTTCGAACTATGATGAAATGTTTCAGGAACCGAGAGGATTTTCCCCTAAAAGGGAAATCCAACATGACATCCATTTGTAGTAGGATGCCCCTTTACCAAATGTTGGCATGTAAAGTATGGCTTCTATCGAGATGGAGGAGATCAAGAAACTGGTGTAGGAAATATTAAATCAGGGAGTCATCATACCAAGTTCTTCTCCTTGTGGCTCACCAATCATGCTGATGCCTAAGAAAGATGGCACATGGAGAATGTGCATGGATTACAGGGCACTAAAAATTATCATGTTGAAGAATAGATACCCTCTTCCTCGGATTGATGAATTATTAGATCAATTAAAAAATGATGTTTATTTTTCCAACTTGGATTTACATAGTGGTTATCACAAGGTTAGAATTGCATAGTAGGACATCTGGAAAACTGCGTTCAAAACGAAGAAGAGGATGTTCGAATGGATGGTGATGCCATTCGAATTGTGTAACACTCCGACCAAGTTTATCATGGTAATGAATGACTTATTTCACCCATTTCTTGATCATTTTTTTCTTGTGTATCTCGACAATATTATTGTGTATAGTAGAACATGGGAGGAACACGTGTCACATAAAGAAAGTGCTTGATATTCTAAAGAAAGAGAAATTATATTTGAAACTGTCAAAGTGTGAGTTTGGAAAGACTTCTCTGATTTATTTAGGTCATATTGTTGGTAATGGGAAATTAAGGATAGATCCCTCTAAAATGGAGGCGATAATGACATGGCCTAGTCCCATGAATGTCATAGAATTCCGAACTTTCCTCGATGCAGTATAGTACTGGAGAAGGTTCATAGAAAACTTTTCCATTATCGCAGCCCCCTTACATGCCTTAACTAGTGTGAAGCAGACCCTTCAATGGGGAGGAAAACAACAGAAATCGTTCGACACGCTGAAAGAGAAGATAAAGGCAGCCCCGATGCTAGCCTTATCAAACCTTCAATAGCCTTTCAAAATTGAAATAGATTCCAGTGGATATGTCATGGGTGTTGTATTGATGCAGCAAAGAAAACCTGTTTGCTACCACTCAGAGAATTTCTCCCAAGCGGTCATGAATTATCCTATGTATGACTAGGAGTTGCATGCCACGGTCCAAAGTGTAAAGAAGTGGAAACAATATTTGATCAGCAAGGAGACTATCATCCCCACGGATAATCGTCCCTTGCAGTATCTTCAGTCACAGACCAAGCTTCAGCAAGCTCGTCACTGTACATGGACGAGATTCCTCCAACAATTTCATTTGGTAATAAAATTTAAGAAGGGAACCACAAAAAAGTACCAAATATGCTTTCTTGCCCTGCTATTTCTTCATCTGTAGTTTTGTAAAATGTTTCTTTGTCATTAGAAAGTTATACTAAACCATATGCTAGTGGTAATGATTTTAAAGAAATCTATGCAAAATTGACTCATGGATCACAGGTGGACAATTATTACTTGTAGGTAAATCTATTGTACGACCTTGGCAACCTATGCATACCTAGTAATGAAAGGGTTCATGTAATTCGAGTGGCCCATACCTCTCTAGTCTCTGGCCATTTTGGAATTGAGAAAAAATTATGTCATTTGGAGAGGTTTTGCTTTTGGCCTCATATGAAAAACATTGTGACTCTCTTTGTAAAGATTTGTGTGTTGTGTTCTATTTCAAAGCCCTCTAATAGAAAACTTGGGCTCTACACACCACTCCCTTTTCCGATTCGACCATGGCAAAGTGTGTCCATGGACTTTGTAGGAGGTTTGATGATGTCTAGGAAAGGCCATGACTATTTGTATGTTGATGTGGATACGTTTAGTAAAATGTGTAATTTAATGCCTTGTAAAAGGAAGGTGACTACTAAGCAGACTGCTTTTCTTTTCTTTCATCATGTTTGGATCCATTTTGGATTGCCCACATCTATTGTGTTAGATCAAGACTCCTGCTTTCTTAGGGAGTTTTTGACCATCTTGTGGATAATAATGGACACCAAGCTGAAAAGGAGTATGACATTTCATCCACAGACCGATGGATAGATAGAGGTTGTCAACCGCACCATGGTGCACTTCTTGTCAGGCTATTGTGGGAAACATCCCAAGTTGTGGGATGAACAACTTCCTTATGTTTCACATGCATACAATCGAGCAGCACATTCATCTACATAGAGCTCGTCGTTTGAGAAATATTTTGGCCATCTATCTAGAGATCCCTTGGAAATGGCCTTTGGGGAAGAGGAGGATGGAAATGGATGAGATGATAGGGAAAAAGCACGCAAGTTCATTAAGCAGATACAGGTAATTCATCAGGAAGTGTAGGAGAAGTTGGAGAAGAGTCAAGCTCAGTATAAAGATCGACATGATAAGCACTGAGTTGACCATCAGTTTCAAGTTGGAGACAAGGTATGCCTCCAAATCAACAAAGATAGGATGAAGGGATAAGGGAAGAGACTAATACCCATTAGATATGCTCCCTTCAACATATTGGCAAATATTGGAGACAATTTTTTTCGTCTTGACTTGCTTTCTTATATGAAAATGTACTTCGTGGTAAATGTGGAAAACGTGAAGATTTATGAACCTCCATTGATTATCGATATTGAGGAGGCTAAAAAAATTCCTACAGTGGATTATTTTTCACCCGAGCATTTAGATAAGTTTCCTGAAGATATCATACTGGATTAGAGGATTAGAACTTCACAACAGGAAGATGTGGAGTACATCTGTGTTGGCTTCAAAGTAATGCATCTAAGCAAAGCTCGATGGATGTAAAAGGAAAATGTGAGGTAGGAATTTCCTCACTCACCAATTGACTAAAAATTCTTTTGGTGGTCCAAAAGCTCTTAGTGGTGAGTATTGATCCAACTGGATCTTCAAAAAAGTACCAGTGGCATGAGAAAACGCTAAAAAATCAAAGTGGTAGAATCTATATAAGCTTAGCATCGGATCAAAGTGCTCATCATCGAAATTCCAATAGTGCGAACGACACTCAAATCAGAATCCAGATGACAAAGTTAGAGCAAGTCAAAATTTGAGTTTGACATGTCCAAGTAGCAGGGAGAAGATGACATGGCATAGTTTTAGTGAATAAGGGAGCTCCACATGGAAGTATTCCACTAAACCCCGAATATCGCATATCAGAGAAAAGGAGGACCACATAAGGAAGAATCAGCCCCTGGCATTCCTGGTTGTGATTACGATATCGCATATTGTAGGCTGAAGGAGTTCCAAATCGGCCCAGGTAGGGCTTAGTCGCGGTGCGATATACATCACATATTGAAATCGCATGAAAAGGGGCTTGCGATGTGTTTCTCAGGAAAACTTGTGATTACGATTTCAGGTGGGCATCGATTGGGATATTGCGATAAGGAGCCGAGACACAATATACTATATATTATGCTTAATACACTCGATGGGTCCGCAGATGTTAGAGTGTAATAGATTAGTGCACCAATGGTTTCACGTCGATGGTGATAATGCGGTGGGAGAGCTAGACGTGACACATTATGGCATATGGTGAGTACTCCTGTCGGATCCATAGATATCACAAGATTCCTATGTTTGCTTGGATTGTTTGCAGATAAGCTGGAACTTCCAATAAACCCACCGCTAATACCCATGCGTTGTTGTAATGAGCTGTTTTATTAGACATTGGTTTTTCTATTACTGAAGGGTTGTTGTCGTGAATCATTCCACCTACTAACCTTGGTATTATGTTGGAACTGCCCCGATTTTGAGGGATGCCACCATGATCTTATATATATGACTATTGTGTCAGAGAAAGGAATGGAAGACTGGCCGAAAGTCAATTCTATTTTATATCAGATCCTAACCCCTGGCAGCAAGTTGAAACCTCACCTTAAGCAGCAGGGAGGTTTTGAGAAGGTTGCAAAAGGCCCAATTATCCAAATTGGGTGTTTGGATAGGTGTTTTTGCACTTTTTTTTCCAGGACTTTATTGGTTCTATCTATTTTTCAAAGTTGGTCTCTCCATTCTCTTCCCATATATCATCTTGGAGGTATAAGGGTTGTAATTGCTTGTTGTTTTATTTTATCTCTTTTGTGCCACTAAGAAAAAGAAGGTGTCCCGACTATTAATCAGGTCCCAGAGATGTAATCCAAACTGGAAGAACTCCCTAATAAAATCATTATGTCATGGTTTTTATGTCCTTCTAACTATTTCCACATTTTTATGTGTTTTTTTAAGTTCGATGGTTAATTAACTTTGTTATATGTATTTCCAATGCATCTCTAAGTAAAAGATCTTGGATCACACAAGGGCTTCACTAGGGAAGAACTACCATACCATGTGGGTTCATATTGGGGGATATGTATTGAGGAAATTATGACACAATATATTGAGGATATAATAGGGGGAAAGGGTTTCAATATTGGTAAGTATAAAAAATGGAGTTCAAAGTTAATGAAAAAATATAAAGGGGTATAAAAAATGCTAATGAAAAAATGGAAACCTAGAATATCTAGTGAAAGTAGGGCCTTTTTAAATAGTGACGATGTATTGGGTTTGTATTGGTAGGGGGTTAAATAATTTGATTTCTAGAGATATTTTCCAATATGTAGTGATATTAAGGGTATTGTTTAGTATGTCATGGATGCATGTGCTATGTTATAGGTTCATTGAGTGAAGCCTCTGTGTTGGCACCCTAGACCTTGAATTCCCAAAATCTTATGTAAATCTTATAGAAAAAGTTGGTCCCGGTCCTATCCAATACTTCACATGTGTGCACAAATTCTCCACCACCACATGCTTTAGATTCTAGATGCATCATTCAGTTACGAGATAATTTGGTCTTTCACGAGTGTTCCACCCAAGTGTGGCCCATGCAAGATATCTTGTCATAATCCATATTTTTCATCGAAATTCAATCTGATTGATATGAGATTCATTTCAAATATGCATATTCTCTAACAATTCAGATTCCCACATTATCAGATGTATCCATGGATCAGTTAGATATCTTCCCCCTTGCACATATCTAGATGGAAAATGATCTTGAGAAATGAAAGAGGTATCAGGCATGGATATAAGGTTCACTAAGAGACCATCTAGCTTCAAATACAAATACATTTTTCTACCAAAACTTCAAGAATGGGATATTTCAAGGAATATTATCACAATTCCTTAAGACAGAGCATTTGCCTAGAACACCAATTTCTAGGAATGAGAACCTAGATTTGAACATCGACCTTCAAATTCATTATACCATGACCATACCTTATTTGATGGCACTAACTTACTTAAATTATATCATAATTCTAAGTAAAAGCAAGAAATGGCTCCAATCGTTATATTTCATAGAAAGATGATATACCATGTTTCCTTTAGGAAGCTCAAGACATTACAATAATATATAGGTTTATATAACCACAAAATGCTCAAATTTCTCTTCAAACAAGTGACTATCACGTCTAACTTAATATTTATGCAATATACAACACATGGATTACCTCTTTATCATGTGAGGTAGTAGATAGTCTCAAACAATGCAATGATCCATTAGATTCATACACATGCCAAATAAATGAAAAGGGTTACAATAAGAGGTTAACCATGGGACTTTACACAACCTGTCATATTCATATAAATAACTCTATAGTTCATGAAGATAACAAAAACACACAGATCCAAAATTTCAACATAACCATAAAGGAATATAAGTAAAATATTTTACCATGAACAAGCAATAATATCAATAACCTATTATGGGTAGTGTTGAACCATAATTTCGCAAATCATACATCAAACAATCATAATCCATAATTCAATTGGATACATGTAATTACACTTATTATTTAACTTGAAATGTTGGCATGTAAAGGAGGGACTTCCACTCTCCACCCAACCATAGTCCATCTACATTGCAACCTCTCATGCACATCACCTCCCCCAAGTCATATCAAGGGTCTCAAGAAGTGTTTGCAGAGGGGAATTTTATGCCAGTGGTTAGGCCATTCACTGAGATTCATCCAGAACACATAATCTTAGACAAGGATCTCTATGGTCTTAAACAAAATCACATTAATTGATATCCAAAGTCATAAAGGACAAAATCAAGGTCATAGAGTACTAGCTCCAAGCTCGATAACTAGCTCTAACACTTCCCAATCAGTGATACCATACACCACAACTAAACACCCCAAAAATTAGTTTTGAACATCTTCCCTTAGAGAGTAGAACCAATCCCGAGTGAGAGCAAGTGATATAAAGAACCATAGTGAGTCCAAAGTTCCCCTTGCTACTCTGCTATGCATGAATACATGTCATTCTCTGTGTCTTTTGTGCACCTGGTAGACTTTGACTTGGCTATTGAGTTCCTTCTCTCCTCAATCTGCTAGAGGGAGAAGGGAATGGACACTACCTTCCCTTCCACAACCCCAATCGATATCATAAATGACAACGTCAGTGGCTATGCCAACCCACTTAACCCCCAAACACATCACATTAAATGAACACCACATTAAATGAGTGATACAATGGCTTTTCTCTATTGCATGCAACTACGACATTTAATTTAGGTGGTATGGGTAATGGCTTCAAGCAAAAGAGGTGAGCGAGCAACCTTCCCTCACACTAAGGATTGGTGAGGTTGTCTTCCTTAAGTTGTTTTAATTAATTAATTTTAATTATTAATTATCAAATATTTAATGAAAGGCTTGACCAATAGTGGTTTTCCCCAAGTTGGTATTGCAGTCACATTTATTATTGCAAAGAGCATCGGTAGAACATGGGATGCTACATTGGTTGTCTCAAGTTAAAAAAGGAAGTTGATAACGTTGATGCATAAGTAGATAACTATTCAAGATATAAGTGATCTAATTGCGGATACTTCCTCATAGTTTCAAGTTGATCAACAAGCCTAACTACTAAAAAATATTTTATGCTCATCCAATATTTCATGGTCATTATTACATATCTATGGTATTACATAAAAGCCTTAGATAATCCATATTGGGAGGATTTCATAGATGAGGAGTATCAATATCTAACAAACAACCAAACTTGTGAGTTAGTTCCACTATCTCCTAGTAGGAAGCTTGTTTGGTGCAAATGCATTTATCAAACAAAGTGGGTAGCACAAGTCTCCTAATCTATAATGAGGCCCTTGAAGCTAGAATAAATGGATTCCATTCAACTTATGCTCACCATTATAGTACCTCAACATTGTGAGGTTCATCATGTGGATGTGAAGAGTGCATTTGTTCAAATGGATCTTGAAGAGGATATCTACATAGAAGAACCACAAGATTATATCTATGGTTCATCTATTGTGATCAAAGAGAAAAAAAACTTTATATGCCTCAAGCAAGAACTACTAGCTTAATATGGATATGTTGGTTCTTGGTTGTTCAAGGTTTCTTTCACTATATCTAAGATCATAATGTTTACATGCTTCAATAGGTTTACTCGATCTTGTTAATAATTATTGTTAAGAGCATTTGTGCTTCAATATATAGCTTGAGTGGCTCTCATGATCAAGAGCATGTGTTTCCTCCTAAGAGGTCACAAGTTCAAAACCAGAAAAGGTACTTAACGATGACCATAAATTGGATAATAATAATAATAATTTATGTAAGTAACTTACTAAGAATAAAAAATTCAACATCATCAATTATAATGATTAAATGTACTTTGTATAATAAGTTTCTAGAGTAATTTAGAACTATTGCATTACTTTCTTAGTCTTAAAATCAACCAATCTTAATGAAATCCGGTAAATATGTTCAATAAATGTGTTCAATAAAATTTAAATAATTGATTGCAAATCTATAAACCTTTAGGAGATAAGATTAAAATTAGAAATACTCACTCGGACTTCATCTTATTGACATATCCTACCGAGTTTTTTTTTAATTATAAAAAATAAAATCGATATATGGTAAGTATTTACTATAAGATAATGTAATGGAGCATAAAATTATAGAATTTAAATAATTGATTGCAAATCTATAAACCTTTAGGAGATATGATTAAAAATAGATATACTCTCTCGGACTTCATCTTATTGATATATCCTACCGAGTTTTTATAAAATCGATATATGGTAGGTATTTACTATAAGATAACGTAATGGAGCATAAAATTATAGATATTGAAAATAAAAAAAAGGAAATATTTGATAAACATGTACTATGTTTGAATTTCACACGTGTGTAGACTCTCAGCCACCGACAAACCAACTTGCATATAAACCTAACCTGAGATAAACGTAAATTAATTAATATAAATAGTACATATGTAGTCTGTAAATGACTTACAGCTCCTGTATAAATAGGACTCCTATGTAGATGGTCCTCCTATATAATTAGTAAAGACAATGATACACAATTATAGTGAATATACATATACACACCGGGAAGAAGACTATTCTGAGCGAGTCTGCGTACCATGACATCGTATAAAGTGGATTGCAGAACGACCCATTATAATCCCGTGTTAATTGTGAATGCGAAAGCACGATGATAGAAACAAGAAGTTGTACAGCACTGCAATATTCGGCAGTGCTTTGATGTAGAATTCGCTAGAAGTAGATAATGGATCTCAGCTTTCACCAGGCCTTGGATCTTTGTTTCTTGAAATAGAGTTCCACGATTTCTTCTGCACGATTATTTGCTCCCATTCGTTTGTTTTGAGAAGTATAAGATCGATGGAAGGGTTTCCTAACCAATATCAGGCTTTTCTGGAGTCCGTCGGGATTGGCCACACGATCTCTGATTTTCAGGATAAAAAATCGCAGTACAATGTTATTGACCATCTTGATGATCAAGTTATCGAGTTTGTTCCAGAGGATGGAGTGATAAGCTCTGCTTCCTGTGCTCAAATAACGACGCCGGCTATTAACCTGAGGCCAGTTTTGAACACGCGTCCCATCTCCAGTACCCATGATGCTGGCAATGCATTACTCCATTTGTATGGCCCAAATATGAAACCCTTGGGATGGCAGGAGAACATGAATCTCATGATGATCAAGCAGGAGAAAGTAGCTGAAGCACTGTATGTTCCACCTGTTGGTGAATGTGAAGTCAATAGCTTGCATGCATTTAATTCAGGCGACCCGGTGAATCACCAAACAATTATTGATAAAAATAATTGCATTGGTAGACACTCAGGGTTTAGAGCTATGAATGATCACTTCTGTCCTGATTCTAATACTGAAGTACTCCCTGCTAAAGAGTATACAGCTTATGGAAAGATGAAGCAAAAACAAACTGTTCAGTGTGTAAGAGAGAGTGATGTCGAGGCATATGCTCAGCTTTCATATCAGAAGCAACCCCTCAAGGTGAATGAATTAAGAATAACTTAGACTTCTATATGTGTTTTTTTTTTTTAAGTTATTTTTGTATTGCCTCACAAAATCTTCAAAACAGAATACATTGTTTAGCTAGTCAACGGTTAACTATTGCCTCAAAAGCCAGATATTTTAACCAATCATTTAGCTAGTCAACGGTTAACTATTGCTCAAAAGCCAGGTATTTTTAACCAATCGTTTAGCTAGTCAGCGTTTAACTATTGTATCAAAAACTAGCTAGCCAACGGTTAACTATTGTCTCAAAAACCAGAAATTTGTAGCCACTTATTTGAACAGAAAGTAGTTCAAAAAATAGGTAAAAAAGAACAAACACTACGCATAGAAATCAGTAAGAGTCAGAAAAGCCAAACACTACCCATAGAAAACAGTCAAGAGTCAGAAGATGTATAGGCCCCAGGTCCCACACCGCAGATAACTTTCCAGATGTGGCAGTGAAGCATCAAGCTTTTCAAATAATAAAGCTGATTTGAACTAAGCTCGTTTGATTTCTTCACCATTAAAGATATTGTATCTCTACTCTTACTTTTCCTTTTAAGACCTTGTCCAGCATAATCTCTTCATGTGCAAATGCAGAGACTTCTATATGTATTTTATGATGTTAATAATTTAATCCATCTGCCAATGCATAGACTTCTGTGTGTATTTTATGATGTTGAATACTTGATAATCTAATCCAAGATTATTATTATGATGTTGAACGCTTGTTTATTATTACTATTCCAACTCGTTGAAATAATTTTTAAGATTTAATTCTAAGTTTATCTGATATGTGGTTTCAGAAATCCAAAACGCTCCTCTGCAAATCTTCGCTGTGCTCAAACCGCTCCAAAGATCATGAAGAGTATTCCAACCCTAAATGCGATATGCGAAGGATTGAACCTGCTGAATTGCTGCACACTATCGTCCAGGAGGAAGCTAAGCCCGAGTCTCAAAATGATTATATTTACGTGAGAGCAAGAAGAGGTCAGGCTACTGACAGCCATAACCTCGCCGAAAGGGTAAAATATCCATATATCTCTAATCATTGAGTTCAGTACTGTCGAAGTAGATTGTCTCCATTAACTCGGCTTCAGATGCAGGCCAGAAGAGAGAAAATCAGAAAGCGCATCAAATTTTTACAGGAGCTTGTTCCAGGCTGCAACGAGGTATATTAGGCTGTCAATATGCACCTTAATATATGAATTAATTAATTTTCTTAATCATAAAATATTAAATAATTAATTTGGTTAGACATGTCATATTGCCCAAGGTTAAAAGTGGGTAAAAAAATTCAAAAAATCTTATAGATGCAGTGTTTGAATCATGTTTTTGATGGTGGAAATAGATTCAACACCATCAAAATATGTAAAACACCTAAAATTATAAATTCTGACAGCTTTCAATTAGATTTACAAAAATCCCTACCATATTTTGTGACCAGAATTTCCATAACAAAAAATCATAAATTTTAGACTACTATATATATATATATATATATATATATATATATATATTATTCATTTGTTTTTATTAAAATTGTTTTTTTATTTTTTTAATATAAATTTTTTTCTTAGATTCATAGAAATTACATGGTAAAAAATTTATTGATTTTTTTCTCTTAGCCATTATAAATTTTCTTTTCTTTTTTTTTTGTATCTTTACTTTATTTAAGTTATTGGTTGTGATTAGATTTTTCATTTTTTGATGATAAATTTTTTTTTTTTCTTTTCCTTATTTCCAATTTATTTAACTGGTGGTTGTAACTAGGTTTTTTTATCCCAGTCTTGATGATAAAGCACACATTAGAGACACTCAACCAAAAGTTTATGAATACAATTTTATAAGAAATTTTTCATGAACAATATGCACCTTCTTAAGCAGAATTTCATTTTTTGATGATAAATTTTATTTTTTTCTTTTCCTTATTTCCAATTTATTTAACTGGTGGTTGTAACTAGGTTTTTTTATCCCAGTCTTGATGATAAAGCACACATTAGAGACACTCAACCAAAAGTTTATGAATACAATTTTATAAGAAATTTTTCATGAACAATATGCACCTTCTTAAGCAGAATTTAACTGCTGTTAATGTATTGGGGTTTAATTACTATTAGGTACTGTGTAGCAGAGGGAGAGATAAGGCTCATTTAATTGTAAAATCAAATTAATTATCTATTGAAGTTGTTTATTTATTTGATTATATTATTTTTGTTGAATTTAGGTTTCTGTGATCCATAATAAGTTGATCACATAATAAGTTATTGAAGGAGGTTTCTAACCAATTTGTTATTGAGAGAAGTTTCTAACCAATTTGTCGTGAAGATGAACCACATTTGTTGATTCTAAAAACATCCATAAATAAATACTAATATGATTTTCCAGGAAACCTGTATCAATACATTACTTTTATTTGGGTCGATAAACAATTCTCTGTTGTCCGTGAGTTATCAGATAACAGGCCAGGCACGTGTACTGGAGGAAATCATAAACTATGTTCAGCACTTGCAAAAGCAAGTCGAGGTAAAGAAATATGAAGTTAGAATCGCCACAGAATAAACCAATTTTCAAGTCTGTTGGAATATATTTTGTTGTTTGATTATATAAATAACGTGTATATTTCAGATTCTTTCCATGATGCTCGCCACTGGTGTTCCTGTCTGCGATTGTAATTTCAAATAAACGGATATCCTTCTGAAAAGGTAACTGTAATTATATGCAGTTTTCTAAATGCCGTTGTTTTGTAATTCGAAAGCAAACTTTTTTAAATATGTATTATTGATCGCATATATCTAATCTAGCATCTCCTATCAGTTGTGGAATCGGAGGCATATTGAGGACATTCATATGCCACGGCGTTGTACTACAAACATTGTGAACATGATGATCAATTGTCGCTGCAGCTTAAGGCAGGGAAATGAGAAGGTTTACGGAGCGGGCATTTTTATATAATGATTGACCAGTGCCGTAACTCTATGGTGGTACTAGATCCACCTTACGTCATTTTAACTTCTTTTTTTTGCATTATATTGATGAATTAGGGTATCCATGTGTTACCTGATTTTTAATTGAATAGTTTTATTGTGTTTAAACCTCTACTCACCATTTCTATTTATTTGAATAGTTTCCTTCCGTTCAAATCTCCAGTTGCGTACCATGCGTATCTGCATATTGATTTGCATGATTTTATTTTATGTCTAAAAAGTTAAAACATGCTGGTTAAGCATAAATGCGCATTTTTAAAGACATTTTTGTGTTATTAATGCATACATATTTTATTTTTAAATAATAATAGTCATCATTACTTTTCAATTTATTTTATTTATAATGTTTTGTTGGGCCAACAAGCATGTATTATTTATTTAGTATATTTGAAATATGACAAGGACCAGTATAATGGAGTGTCCGGCATCATTGGCATTCAACCTTTCTACTCAAGGAGAGTTTATTTAGAGTTCAAATGTCATTTTTATATTAATTAAATTGTACATGAAAATTAATTGATTTTTAGTTGAAATTATAAAACTAATTGATGAGTTCCTTCAGTGTATAGAATTGTTGTTTTTATATCTTAATATGTGGTAAATTGTATAATATAATTAAATTTAGGATTAGGATGTGAAAATAAGGAAGAGTTGAAAATTTTACACACTAAGAAAGAGATGCATATATAATTTTTATTGACATTTTAGAAAAAAAGAAGTGGCTTCACATTCTAATTATTTAAAAGAAATATGATGCATAAGTGATTTATGGTATTGTATAATTCTGAAGATACACTAAAGAAATCATGAGTATGTGACTAGTACTATTACTAAGGGACACTTTTATGACTAAGGGTTCAATTATCTTTGGTTTGTGATAAACCTTGTTGTAGTGGAAGCTCTACTATGGTAATTCTTGTGATGGAAATGAATGATGAGAAATTTGAAAATAGAGTGATAAATCTGATGGGAAAGGCTTTGAGATGTGTGAGTTTGGAATATATTTTGGTAAACAACAATTAATGGGTTGTTGTGGATATAGGTTCTACAACTATGGGAATGTGGAGATAATACTAGACAAAGTTGGACTCTAAGGAAAAGATAAAATGTGAACAGAATTGAAAAGAAAGAGATGTAGCTCTCAGGTGTGGCCTGCGCGTGGAGACTACACTCACCAAAATAGAGAGATCACTCTCGTACACTCTATTATTCATCAACGAAAGATTACATCATTAAATACAATACTAGGAATTAGGAAGTTGCACCCAAACCCCTAAACTTTAGGAACTAATCCTAAACTAGCCAGAACGTTACAACAATGTAACCATTTTCTCCATTAACACAAAATAATATTAATTATTTTTAACTCCCCCCCTTAATGGAGAAAGGGTTCTCTTGGACTCCTAGCATCCTTCTAAACAATTCAAATTTCACTTGTGCAAGAGGCTTTGTAAAAATATCAGCCACATTGTCACAAGTTTTACAATATTCAACAACGATTTCTTTTGACTATATTTTCTCTCTAACAAAATGGAACTGAGTGTCTATATGTTTGGTGTTTTTGCGAAACACTGGATTTTATGCTAATTTAATGGTGCTCTGGTTGTCGCTTTTGATGGAAGTGGGATTATTCTGTTCTTTTCCTACATCTTTGAGAAGCCTTCTCAACCAGATTGCTTCACACGTCGCTGCACACAATGCTTGATACTCAGCTTGACATGATGACAAGGCTACAGTATTCTGCTTCTTGCTGCTCCATGCTATGACCCCGGATCCTATGTTTAATGCGTAACCTGTGATGGACCTCCAATCATCCAAGTTACCTGCCGAGTTTGAGTCTAAAAAACCTGCTAGAGTAACATCAGATACATTAGTGTATAAAATACCATAATTAACAGTACCACAAAGATACCTCAACATGCTCTTTGCCGCTATCCAGTGACTTTCAAGCGGTTTCGACATGAATTGGCTCAACACACTAACAGAGTATGCCAAGTCAGGTCTGGTTGTTGTAAGATATATCAAGCTGCCAACTAGTTGTCTGTACATTGTGGCATCAACCTCTTTAGTTCCATCGTCACTGCTCAATTTCAGATTCTGCTGCAAAGGTGTCGCTGCTGATCTACACTGATCCATACCAAACTTTTCCAACAGATTTTTGGCATACTTCCCTTGGGTAAGAAAAGTTTGCCCAGTATCTCTGCATACTTCTAATCCCAGACAGTAGTGAAGGCTTCCGAGATCTTTCATCTCAAAAACTTATGCCATAAGCCTTTTGATTCCTCTGATTAAATCATCCGCATTTCCTGTTATAATCATGTCATCCACATACAAAGAACTCAAAATAATTTTCCCCTGATTATTGTACTTGGTATACAAATTTGGGTCATTTAAACTTCTATGGAAGCCATGCTCTACAAAGAAAGAATCAACCTTTTCGTACCAAGACCTGGGTGCATGCTTTAAACCATATAAAGCCTTTTTCAATCTGCAAACAAGATGTTCCTACCCCTGCTTTACAAATCCTTCTGGCTGTACTAAGTAAATTTCCTCTTTTAAATCACCATTTAAAAATGCAGATTTAACATCAAGCTGGTGTAATTCCCAATTACATTTAGTAGCTAAAGCAATAAGCATTCTGATTGTATTTAACTTTGCTACAGGTGCAAAAGTATCATCAAAATCTATACCTTCCTGCTGTGAATATCCTTTTTCAACCAGCCTAGCTTTTAATTTCTCTATACTTTCGTCTGCATTGATTTTTGGTTTAAACAGCCATTTACATCCTATGGGTGTTTTATTCTTAGGCATCTCAACTAAATCCCAAGTATCATTTCTAAGAATTGATTCCATCTCTTCATTCATTGCAGCTTTCCATTCCTTAAATTGACTAGCTTCTTTGTAATTAGAGGGTTCTACACTGCTCAAAACCTTTGACATCAAAGCATAGTTTCTCAATTTTAATGGTAATTGAGTCTTCCTACCTGATCTCCTTGGTAGGGGACTTACCTCAAAATTGTTTTCTTCTGCTATAACTGGGCTTGCATTATCACTTTCTTGCTGTTCCTCTTTTTGCTCTTCTTTCTTCTCATGCTCTCTTTCATCCTCGCTGCTTTCCTCCAACAACAATGGAATGTGCCAATCATCACCAACGTCATCTTTCCCTTCCTGTACATGTTCATGAAGCACTACATCCCTACTTGCAAATGTCTTACGAGACTTAGGATTGAATAATTTATATGCTTTAAATTTGTGCCATAACCAACAAAGATGCATTTAACTGCTTTAGGGTCTAATTTCTTCCTATTGGCTTTAGGTATATGGGAAAATGCTTTTGACCCAAATACTCTTAGATGGTTTACTATTGGTTTAAATCCATATATAGCTTCAAAAGGAGTTTTGAAGCCAAGATACCTGGTAGGACTTATGTTCTTCAAATATACAGCAGTGTTGATAGCCTCTGCCCAAAAACTATTAAATATACCCTTACCTTGTATCATACTCCTTGCACACTCCACCAAGGTTATATTTTTACGCTCTGCAACTCCATTCTGCTGTGGTGTGTGTGGCACTGTATACTGTTGAACAATCCCATGAGATTTGCAGAATTTCATGAGTTCCTTTAGCTTGTATTCTCCCCCTTGATCAGATCGGAGAATTTTTATACTCTTACCAAACTGTTTTTCCACCAAGGTTTTAAATTCTATAAATCACTGGAAAGTCTGACTTTTCTTGTTCAAAAAATAAACCCATGAATATCTAGTGCAGTCATCAGTAAATAACAAAAAATAATATGCTCCTCCTAGTGACCTTGTCTGCATAGGTCCGCATACATCAGTGTGCACTAGTTCTAAAATGTCTGTTTCCTTCCTCCTATCATGCACAGGAAACTGTTCTCTATGCATTTTTCCTAAGGCACAACCATCACAATTTAACTGAATATTACGAGAGATAGGGAGTCCCTCAACCATACCTTTCTTCTGCAATAACATGAGGTCCTGCAAATTCAAATGACCGAACCTCTGATGCCAGAGTTGTTCGGCTGTCGATCCTCCTGCAACCATGGCTTGCTTTGGTATACTTTTTGCATCCAGTCTATATAGGCTTCCAACTCTCATGCCTGTTGCAACTATTTCATTCCTGTAATCCTTTATCACACAATGAGTCTTGAAGAACTGGACTTGCATATCTTGATCAGCCATCATGGATACAGATATCAGATTTTTCTTAATTCCAGGTACATATAAAACATTTGTAAGGTGACTAATTTTTCCATTTGGTTAACTGAAATCACCCCATGACCTTTAATCTCGTATCCACTATCAGCTCCTAGATATATTTTTGATCCATTTATACTTTCTTCAAGACTATCAAATAATTCCTTTTTACCTGTCATGTGAGAGGATGCTCTGGAATCGACATACCAAATATCGTCCTCATTAGATGCTGAAAGGGCACAGTTGACTGTGAACAGTCGAAATTCATGACTGAAGTCTTCTTCTTCAACAAAGTATCCTCTGTGCTTTGCATTTGCCTGCCTCCTATTTGCATCATCAGCCTACTTCTTATAACATTCACTTTGTATATGACCCTTCTTTCCACAATAATAACATTTATTTTCAGAATGATTTGCAAGCATACCTATATGAGAATGTGAATTCTTATGTGATGTTCCTCCTTTCTGCTTTGATTGCTGTTGTGACTGCTTTCCTTTGAATGATCATCGTTTCGCCATCAGCACAAGATCATCACTCTGGGGGTTCAAGTTCTGCCGCCGCTCCTCCTCTTGCTGCAAGATCCCTATGAGATCATCAAATGTGGGCACTTTCTCCCTTGACAACACTCCAATGATGAACGTTTGAAAATCATCTCACATCCTGTTCATTGTGATTGCGACAAGATCTTCATCAGACACCGCCACTCCAATGGCCCCCAATCCATCTTTCACATCTTTAATTCACGTAACAAATGCAGTAGCAGTCTCCCTTTTGTCCATCCTCATTGAAAATAGCTTACTTTTAAGTGCCAAGACTCGGCTTGTATTATGGGTCCCATAGAGATTTTTTATTTTTGTCCAGATGTCCGCGGACGTTTTATAGTCTCTGATGTGCACAATAACATTGTCCTTCACAGACATCTTCAACAAGAATTTGGCCTTGTTCTCTCGTTTTTCCCAATCTTTCTCCTATGGCCCTGCGTTTGGCTTCTGCTCATCGCCTGTAACTATGGACCAAGCATTCGCACCCTTGAACAAGGTATGGATCTTAAACTTCCAATTCGTGAAGTTAGATCCATTAAGTTTACCAGACTCGTTAAGGTAAGATTCCATCGTATTACTCATTCTGACCAGATCTACAAAATGAATCTACCCAACAACAAAAAACAATACCTGTCAGATCGATCTGTCACCTCTACCACCGATCTACAGTGTCTAGCAATCCCGCTCCAATGAGCAAATTCGGCGTTTTCAATACAGCCAAAGAATTGATCTGATCAAAATTGATCCGATCTGCCTCTCCCGGATAGATCTGCAACTTCGCCGATCTGCACCCCTTGCAAACCACCAAACGAAGTTGAGGCTTCCCGCAGATCCCCTTGAAGGAAGATTGGCGCGTCCTCCTGTATTAGCACTTTCTAGAGCAAAAAATATATGCCAATTAAAAATCGGTTAGAGTGATTTTGCTGGCGCAATTAATCCATAAATTTCCGCGCCAATCGGGTGTTCTGGCGCTTTGGCACTATTAATCCCCAAACATTCACGCCAATTTCCTTTCCTGGCGCTACTGTCAGTGCGAGAAGCGCGCCAATATCCTTTCTACTCAGAAAAAAATATCTGAGTCCGAGCCAGGTGTTCTGCAGTCCACCTGCTCAATTGAGCACAGAGCTCTTGTGTACACGTGGCCACAAAGGCACCTCAAGCCACACAGGAAATTCTACCACACAGGTAAGCTAGCTACAAAGGAACTTCAGCCACAAAGGTGACAAAAGATCAGGCTCACCCAATCTGAGCTCTGATACCAAGATAAAATGTGAACAAAAATTGAAAAGAAAGAGATGTAGCTCTCAGGTGTGGCCTGCACCTGGAGACTACACTCACCAAAATAGAGAGATCACTCTCGTACACTCTATTATTCATCAATGAAAGATTACATCATTAAATACAATACTAGGAATTAGGAAGTTGCACCCAAACCCCTAAACTTTAGGAACTAATCCTAAACTAGGGAGAACATTACAACAATGTAACCATTTTCTCCATTAATACAAAATAATATTAATTATTTTTAACTGGAAAAAAATAAAATTATTGTTTGGTCTCTCAAATTCAAGATTAATAGATATTTTAGGAGAAAATACAACCAAGGAATTATGGGATAAATTAGGGGCTTTTATCAATCTAGTTCCCTAGTAAACAAACTTTTCCTACATAAGAGGTTGTAAAATGTAAGGCTAAATGATGGAGACTCTAATAAAACATATAAATTCCTTCACTACAATGGTACTTCAATTATTGTATATTAATATTAATGTTTTTTATGAATATAATTATACCAAATTATAGTTCCATTTAACAAACTTGTGTGATAGTGCAATTGTAGCCATATGTAGTCCATCTACTTTAATTTTGATGATGTGGAATCATCCTTGTTGTCTAAGAGAAAAAAACATTGAAAGTCAAAGAAAGAATGTCTTATCTCTAAGAGGATATTCATGAGATAGAAATAAAAATAAGTCATCAAGTGGGAGATATAAATCTAGAGGTAGATCTAAAACTCTAAAATAAACTATAAAGAAACACTAGAAAGATAGTAAAAAAGGAATCTCAAGAGGAATTGAAGCTCCAAACCAAACGGAAGGGATATCATGATGGTCCATCTAAATTCAATAATGTATCCATAGGAGGGGAGGTGTACTTGGATTCTTCAACAATGCATGAGAATCATGACACACGGTTGATCAACTTAGGTGCATCCTTTCATATGAGTCCACATAGGGAGTGGTTTTGTGGATATGAAAGATATGATGGATGTTAAATTCTCCATGGATATGACTTCACAACTAGTATCATAACAAAGAGAATTCAAGTTCATTCTTTAGGATGGAAGGGTCATAACATTTCTTGGTCTTCTACATATCCTAGAGTTGGGTAGAAACTTGTTATCTATAAGAAGGATGAGTGATGTATGTGTAAGAACTATGTTTGAAAAGGAAACGTACAAGATGATATGATGAGAAATGGTGTTGATGAGGAGAATTCAAATTGGAACTCTACACAATCTATTAGGAATAAATAGAAGTGGCACAGTGGTAACATTTCTACCATTCGTGAGGGTAGAAATGAAGAAGATATGACTTCTATTTTCTTTTCATATAACATGACTTTTTAGAATCAAATATTGGGGCATATTAAAGAGAAGGATCTTTGAGTACTACACAATAAAAGTATGGTTTATATTATATATTGTTGCACTATAGATATTGATTTTTGTGCACATTACATTTATCGTAAACAAAATCAAGTAATGTCTTCAATAGGTGTTATAAGAGCTAAAGCAATTTTAAATCTAGTATATAGTGATGTGTTTGGACTTATTTTTATTCTATAACTAGGAAAATATATGTACTATGCCTCATTTATAGATTATTTTTGAATGAATGCATGGATTTATTACCTCCATAAGAAATATGATGTCTTTCAAAAAATTGAAGGAATTTAAGGTTCTTGTGGATAGTAAAAGAAAGAAGAAGATCAGGGTGTTGAGAAAAAACATTGGTGTATAATTATGTGAAAATTAGTTTGAAGAATTTTGTAAGCACTATGATATAGAAAGGAAAAATACTACACCTTTCACACCTCAATGGAATGGTGTTTTAGAAAATCTATGGGAAAAGAGAACATTATGCTTAATGGTGATCAATTAGGACATGAATTATGGGTAGAGGCATTCGACATTCTTTGTTACTTAGAAAATTGGTCACTCTCATCCGCATTGGTTGAGAAGGTTCCTCGTGGAGTATGGAAGGGTAAGATACCTTCTCTTAAATATCTCAAATGGTTTGATTGTCATTCTTATGTACAAATTCCAAAGGAAAATTTGAGAAAACTAGTTACTAAATACGAAAAATGAATCTTTATAACCAACGAAGATGGTGGAAAAGGTTATAATATTTGGAACCTATAAACTCGGAAGGTTGCTTACAATCAAGAAGTTATCTTTAGAGAGGTTAAATATTTTTTTAAATAGGAAGTCCCTCCAAGGAAAAAGTAACCATAGTTAGTGGATTTCAAGTTGTAGGATGACGAATTTGACCCAAAAAAGGAACATACTTTAGAATAAGAAGAACTTTATGCTCCAGTATTGAGGAGATTATTTTTAGAAATAAGGAAGCCAACAAGTTATACTTTAGTGAATTCAAAGGATGGTAAAATTTGGATGTATGTGAGGGTTGGGGTAATGGTAGCCTTTGACAAGACTGGGGTTTTATATTTAGTTTAGTTGGAAAATGAAAGAAATCCCATTGCTACCAAATGGGTAACTAAGGATAAGTTAAATATAGAACACAAGCTTGAGAAAATATCATTTCCTAGAAAAAGGTTATTACTAGGTCCACATTATTGACTTTGGTTAACTTTTTTCTCTTGTTTCTAATTTAACTTCTATTGGATTTATTTTATTTGTTATTCTTGTTTTTCATATTGACATATAATAAATGTATGTAAAGTCAAAATTCCTACATGGGGATTTGGAATAAGAAATCCATGAAATATACATAAGGTTTTATAATCAAAGATAAGAAAGGGTTGATTTGCAAGTTCGAAAATTCCTTGTATGCGTTAAGGAAATATCTAAGAACATGGCATAGAAATTTTGATACTTATATGCTAGGACTTTATTTCACAATGACCAAAGGTTATCATTATCTGTATTTCAAATTAGTACATGATCATTTTATTTATGTTTTCTTATATGTGGATGGTGTGCTATTGATTGGAAACAACATGGAAGTTCATCAAGGAATTCAAAAATTAGTTGTTCTCTAATTTGACATGAAATATCTTATTGCTACAAATTTTATCTTCAGCATGGAAGTTAAAAGAGATAGAGAAAACTTGAAATTATGGTTGAATCAAATATAACATATTAAAATAATATTGTAGAGGTTTTGATATCCAAGAATGTAGGCTAGTCAATGTCCCCATTCATGTACATGTATAGTTATTTGTAGATTAGTGCCCCAAGGCATAGCAAGAGGAAAATGATGTATCAGCTTCCACATGCCAATGTTGTTGGAATTTTGATGTAGGTAATGTCCTATATCATATTGGGCATTTCCAATGAAGTGGAAATTTTTAAAAGGTGTATGTTAAAACCAAGGAGAAGCATTAGACAACCATGAAGTGGGTTTTTAGGTACTTTTGTTGCACTATAGACTATGGAATTTCTTATCAAAGAAAACTCCGAGAAGGAAAAGTGATAGATATACATTTATTTGTTAATTCTAAACGGTTTGAAGATTAGAACTTAGAATATTTATGAGTGGTTATGTGTTTAACCTATTTGGAGGAGCAATTAGTTCGATGACCAACAGACATTTTGTGGTGGAATTCTCATCTACATAAGATGAATACATGATATCCATTCATGCATTTAAGGAAGTTGTATGGCTTTTGAGATTATGTTTAGGTGTTGGGTTTTTAAAATAAGCTATAAGGCTATATCATGACAATTATATTGCAATATTTCTGAAAAAGAACCTAGATTATCATTCTAATACAAAGTATATTGATTTTCAGTATCACTTTGTGAGAGATGTGGTTGAAGACAAGAAGTTGTTTATGGTAAAGGTGAACACTTTTAACAATGTCGCAGATTCATTAACAAAGTATATGACAATGGAGAAGTTACCTTTGTGTAGAAAAATAATAAGCATTGTTTCCTTGGATTATTGTTCATGCAATCATGTGACCCACTATATGTGAAGAAAACAGTGAGTGGGAGAATATCATGTACGTGTTATATTTTTTATATAACTATACCTACATGTGATTTGTATGCTTCGCATATAGTAGGAGGATTACATGTGGGAGACCCCTAGAAAAAAATGGGTATGTTTTTGGGTCCATGTTTCGTTATTTTAGGCACACAAATTTCAGATTTGGTGGTTTTGTGGTGCATTTTGTTTTAGAACATGGTTTTATAGTTTTTGTTAACAAACTAAGGTTACAAGTTATTATATATTGTATTGCAAACAATGAATTTGACTGATAATAAAATATATCGGCGTGACTCTAAATAATTTATTGGTTTTCCTTATTTGGGTTTCTAAGGAGAGTTTATTTCTATTATGTGTGATCATCCTTCTTTAATTTTTTTTTTATTTGGAATCTACGAGTACATTTCATTACTATAAATTTTTAAAATTTATAGTTCAATATAACATATTTGTTGCAACATCTCATTGTGGTCCATCATGAAATGATGCTAGACTATTAATGGTAGGGCCTTTAATTTACATATGTTGGGAAATTAAATTGAATAGAGAATATATAAAATAAATATAAAATAGATGAACATAAGAGTAATAATGTCCCAAGATGATAAGTGGTGTCTAAATACAATGTTACAATACTTAAGCATAATGCATTATGAATAGAATATCATAATTCATGATCAATAAAAATCATAATGATTTTCATACGACTTGCAATACATATTTCAACCATAGGGTACTTTATTTATAATTTTAAATTATATCCAACCCCCTTAAATTTTTGAAGATCTAGTCCACAAACAAGAATTAATAATTCCAACCATTCTATTAAAATTGAGTTTGTTACATCAACTAGTTACTTGAAATTATTTTACAACATTTTAGAAAATACGAAGAAAGGAGCAATGAGAATTTTCATATATGTATTTTATGAATAAGGATGAATAGGAATTCTCATTTGGTTCCATCACTTATTTGATCTTATAATCACTCCTTATGACTATTCTAGTCAACTCATATTCCCTGATGTAGGAGCATCCAGCTAGGGCACCATGATCGGGTATTGGTCTCTGCCAGGATGGAGAGTTATATTAGCATATTGGTTTCTTTATGTTTAGTTTGTCAAAGTAGGATGTAGGACTTTGTTTTCTTTTTAATCTCAGTATTAGTTAAGGATAGTTTGGTTAGTTAGGGTCATTAATTTGTTTGTCTTTAATCAACAGTAGGTTAATAATTGTTCTGTCATTTTAAAGGAAAAAGACAAATATGTCTAATGTAAAATCTTGCCGTATAGGTGGAACCTAATACATGAATAGTTATGTAACTATAAGACTTACAACTAAAAAGGTAACTACACAGTTCCAGTAACTGTAGACAGATGACATAAATGTAACATTGAAAATCATTGAAAAAATTTAGAATTTTGCGTACAATAATAAAAAAGATAGAGAACAAGTTTATTATCCATCCATCTGTAACAATTTCTTCATACCGTGTATCTATATTTCTCAATCATTAAATAATTCAGAAATGAAAAACAAAGTGCAGGCATACAGATCTCTTAAGGAATAGAGTATTGACAGATCGAACGCATACAAGTTTTTCAAGACGAGAATGGAAAGACAGAGAACAAGCTCGTAGCTGGACGAAATCAACATAGCATAACCAACTGAACGAGAAAAACCATAACCTGAACATCGATTGGACAAACCCCAAATAGAGGTAATTCGTGATAGTCTGTTCAATACCATTTCTTTTCATTTCCAACGAAACATGAAAAAAATATGTTTGTTATTACATAAAAGTTCAATATTGCATTGTCAGAATAAATAGAAGAAATAACAACCATGAGACAGAGCATGCCCTAGTCGAGGGTTTGATATAGTGAAACCCTCGTGTCCAACTATAAGGTTCAACTAAAACGAATTACAAACATAGAATTGTAACAGAGGTGAGCCCAGGTCATATAACGACACAAGCAAAGCCCAAACGAGCGAACGCTGAGGCACAGCCAACAGAAATTACAAACCCTAGTTACAAGCCTACAAGACTATGGTGATAGAGCCTACTAGAAAGGAACCGAAGGATTTGAGAACCAAAAAGTTGAAGCCATCCACATCCAAGGTCGGAATTTGACCTATGAGGCCAGAACAGGCAACTGTCTGTCCAACCACACATAAAAGAAAACAAGAGAGATACAGTTCGGGCAAAGAAAGAATGAGACCCTTACCTGAGGATGTGTTTGTACAAAGAAAATGCAAGTTATTGAGTCACAGAACACAGAAGTCACCTGAGACGAAGGAGAATTTTTTTTTTACCACTCGAACCATACAAAATAAGAAATAAAGCATGGAAGGATAAGTTACCTGAGGAACAAGAGCTGAGCTAGGCAACTGTGCCTGTAACCTGAGCATACGAAGACAATAACAAAAAAAAAATTAGCAGCAGAAGTGTAGCAAAGCAACAAACAGTAGGACAGTAACAATTGAGAACCACACAAGACCAACCAGTGGTTGATTCCATGCTTGAGCATATAAATTAATAAACAGTGCCTAGGAAACGAATCAACCAACCTCCAGAACGTGTGATAGGGCTACACAGCAAAGAACATAGTCACCAACAACACATGCAAAGACTGTAGCTCAACATTCAATCATGGATAGAACGAAAGATACCATTACCAAAGAAACCCTCGCAGAGTTCACCTTACAGAGCAGAAAGTCGAAATGACAAAAATGCCAAGGGTTTTGCCGGAAAAGAACTAGTAGGAAACGAGGATCAAGGCAGGACAGATCAACTGTCGCATTAACAATCCACCATAAATTATTTCAACAACCACGGAAAATATTTGTTGATTACAAGTGTGCTTAAAAGCCTAATCATAAACCAAATTTGAGTTAACAATCAACGCCGGACAGACCTTTTTTTAAGTCATACATTGGAGTGTGGCTGGGTCCCATCATAGTGGTATCAGAGTAGAATTTTAAAGTCAGTTTGAGAAATGGAGGTAGGAAGGTGAGGTCGTGGCAGAGGTGTTCGAAGGATAGCAGAGGAAGGACTGAGAGAGGAGATTAGGATCCTTACTGCCTGTTTGGAGGCAGTTGAGGCAGGAAGAAGAAGGGATCCAGAGATAGGCGATGATAGCGAGGAGGAAGCTGTAGCAACAATAGATGGATCGGATGAAGAGGGCTCAGAAATGAGACTGTTGAGGTTGGTCTTAATGGCAAGCAGTAAACCCAAACCAGAACTCCCAAATTATGATGGCAGCTTGTCCACAGAGGTTTTGTTGGACTGGATTAGCGAGCTGGATAAGTATTTCGAGTGTGAGGAGGTCAATGAAGACAACAGAGTTAAGTTAGCAGCGACAAATTTGAAGGGAAATGCATCCTTGTTGTGGCACAATGTCCAAACAGAGAGAAGGAGATTGAACAAGTTGCCGACCAAAAGTTGGTCAAGGATGGTGGCCAAGTTGAAAGGCAGGTTTCTGCCTAAAGATTATCAGATTGCACTACATAGGCAAGTGCAGAATCTGAAACAGAAGGGGATGACAGTGAGGGAATATATTGAGGAGTTCTACCGAGTGAACTTAAGGGCCAGTTATACAAAGGATACCCCATAAAAGACAGTCAAGTATGTAAATGGTTTAAGGTTAGAAATTTTAGATGAAATTAGTATTCTTTCTCCAAAGAACATTGAAGAAGCATATCGGAGTGCTATGAAAGCTAAAGAGAAAATTAATAGAAAGCAAAATGCCAACAGAGGATGAGGAATAGGAAGAGGAAGAGGCCAGTCCTATGGCAGAGGGTGAACTTCTAGCAACAATGAAGAAGACAACAGTTCTAAAGCTTCTGGAACAACAGAAAATGGGGACAACATAAGAGGAGGTAGGCCATGTCAGCGAGGTAGGGGAAATGGCTAAGGTAGAGGAGCTGGTTATCAATGTTACAAGTGTCATAAGTGGGGATAGAGATCATTTGAGTGTCCTGAGGTAGACCAAGCTGGACAGAGGGGTGTGTATGTTGCACAACCAGAAGAAGTAGAAGAACCTCCCCAAGAAGCAGAAAATGCTCCAGAAACAAGGGAAGCCCTGGTTTTGAAAAAGCTGCTGTTGAAACTAGCCAAAGAAACCACCGAACAAACACAGCAGAAAGCTTTTTTTTGGACGGTTTGTAAGTCACACAGTAAGTGCTGTAAGCTAATTATTTACAGTGGTAGCACAGATAACTTGGTGGCCATAGAGATGGTGGAAATGTTGGGGTTGAAGTGGTTGAAACATCCCACCCCTTACAAAGTTTCATGGCTACAAAAAGGTCATCAGTTGCTGGTAGATGAACAATGTGAAGTGAAATTTCATATTGGCAGATATAAGGATAAGGTCATTTGTGACATAATGCCGATGGATGTATGTCACATACTGCTAGGCAAGCCATGGCAGTTTGACAGGAAAGTGGTACATGATTGGAAGAAAAACTGTTATAAGTTTGTTAAGGATGGGATCAAGCATACACTTGTGCCCATCAAGGAGGAAGAAACAACAGGGACAAGTGAGGCAAGAGTATTGTTAATGAGTGGAAAATAGTTCTGAAACAAGTTGAGGACAACGAGGTGAGTTGTTTTGTTGTAAGAAGAGCAAAGACAATGCTGTTGCATACAAAAGTGTTAGATTTACCCATAGAAATTTAGTAGATGTTGCAGGAGTTTACGGACATAGTGGTGGATGATTTGCTAGGTAAACTGCCCCCCAAAAGAAGCATAAGTCACCATATTGACTTCATACCTAGAGCAAGCTTTCCGAATAAGGAAACATATCAGATGAGCCCCAAAGATAATGACGAGATTAGAAAGCAGGTGCAGGAACTCCTAGACAAAGGATTGATAAGGGAGAGTTTGGGCCCTTGTGCGATTCCAACACTTCTCGTTCCCAAGAAAGGAGGTTGGCGAGTTTCTACCGAAAATTCATAAGAAATTTTAGTGAAATTTGTGCACCTATGCTGGACACTATCAAAAACGCCAGTCAGCCTTTTCGATGGACTGATGCAGCAGAGAGGATTTTTCAGCTACTAAAGAGGAAGATCACAAAGAAATCGATCCTGAGATTGCCAGATTTTAAGAAGCTCTTTCAGGTTCATTGTGATGCTAGCGGTACAGCTATTGGAGTTGTACTTAGCCAGGAGGATAAACCTGTTGCATTTTTTAGTGAGAAGTTAAATGAAAGCAGGTAGAAATATTCATCCTACAACAAGGAGTTCTATGCTATCATCCAAGCACTAAAGCATTAGAGAGACTATTTGCTGGGAAATGAACTTGTGTTGTTTTCGGATAATTCTGCACTACAGTATGTGATGCAACAGCACAAGCTGAATCACAAACATGCCAAGTGGGTGGAATATTTACAGAGTTTCACCTTTGTGTTGAAACACTTCAGCGGGTAGGCCAACAAGGTGGCAGATGCATTGAGTAGGAGGGCCTTAATTTTGTAGGAGAGTACTCTACAAATGCTCAGTTTTGAGCACTTGAAAGATTTATACTAGACTGACACAGATTTTAAGGAGGCCTATCAGGCATGTCAGAATCCTTGGTGAGAGATAATAGTCCAAGGTTGGACTACAACTTGCAAAAGAAATTATTGTTTAAAAGAGGACAACTATGCATTCCTGACTGCTTGATGAGAGAGAACATTATTTGGGAGAAGCACAGTGGAGGTCTAGCTGGACATTTCAGCATAGACAAGACACTGGAGTAGCTCAGTCATTTTTAATTTCGGCCAAGAATGTGAAGGGTTGTACAACGATTTGTGACCATATGTAAAGTGTGCCAGTTAGCGAGGGGTCACAGTCAGAACATGAGACTGTATACACCATTACCTGTTCCAAGTAGACCATGGGACTGAGTCAGCTTGGACTTCGTCTTGGGTCTACCAAGGACACAATGGGGTTATGACTCGGTAATGGCAGTAGTGGACAGATTCTCGAAGATGGCACATTTTATCCCTTGCAGAAAAACTAGCGATGCCACTCATGTGGCCCACTTGTTCTTTATAGAGATTGTCAGGCTACATGGTTTTCCTAAGTCTATTCTTTCTGACAGGGACGTGAAGTTCACAGGGCAATTTTGGCACACCTTGTGGAAGAACATGGACACACAGTTGAGTTACAGTTCTGCTTATCACCCGCAAAACAACGGACAAACAGAGGTGGTAAATAGAAGTCTAGGAAACCTGCTACGAAATTTGATTGGTGAGAATTCGTGGATGTGGGATCGAGTGCTTGCTCAGGCAAAGTTCGCTTATAGCGACTCACCTAATCACAACACAGGTTGCAGTCCTATTCAGATCTTGTATGGCATGCATCCTCGTGTAGTGCATGAGTTGCGAGATCTCGGACAACAAGAAAGGCGAAGCACAGATGGGGAAGATCTGGCTAACGTGATGAGAGATTTGCATGAGCAGGTGAAAATTAAATTGCAGGACAACAACCAAAAGTATAAACAACAAACAGATTTGAAAAGAAGGGAAGTGCAGTTCAATATGGGAGATGAAGTACTCGCGCATTTGCGCAAGGAATGCTTTCCTAGAGGTGCATACAACAAGGTGAAGTACAAGAAGATAGGTCCCTGCAAATTCCTCTGGAAATTTTCAGTGAATGCCTATGAGATACAACTGCCACCAAGGATAGGCATTTCACCCTTCTTTAATGTGGCAAACTATTTCCTTACATTGTTGACCCAGAAGAAGAAGAAAGAACCAAACTGCCTACACGAAATACCAAGGATGGAGGAGAAACTTGGATGAGACAAATGCCTTATGTTAAGCTTCCCGAGTTTGAGAGAATCCTTGACACTCAGGTGGCCAATTGAACTCAGCGGAAGGAATATCTGCAGTACCTAGTCAAGTGGAAGAACCGTCCTATTGAGGATAGTTCATGGCTTGATGCCAGGAAAATTGAGCAGGAAAGTTCTTCAGTCGAGAAGCTCATGGACCAGAGTCATGATTTCTTTTTCCCCTGAGAGCTTGATGCCGGAGCATCCAGCTAGGGCACCATGACCAGGTATTGGTCTCTGCCAAGGTGGAGAGTTATATTAGCACATTGGTTTATTTATGTTCAGTTTGTCAAAGTAGGATGTAGGACTTTGTTTTCTTTTTAATCTCAGTATTAGTTAAGGACAGTTTGGTCGGTTAGGGTCATTAATTTGTTTGTCTTTAATCAACAATAGGTTAATAATTGTTCTGTCATTTTCAAGGAAAAAGACAAATATGTCTAGTGTAAAATCTTGACGTATAGGCAGAACCAAATACGTGAATAGTTATGTAACTATAAGACTTACAACTGAAAAAGTAACTACACAGTTCCAGTAACTGTAGACAGAGGACATCAATGTAACGTCGAAAATCATTGAAAAAGTTAAGCATTTTGCACACAACAATAAAAAATACAAAGAAAAAGTTTATTATCCATCCATCTGTAACAATTTCTTCATACTGTGTATCTATATTTCTCAATCATTAAACAATTCAGAAATGACAAATAAAGTTCAGGCATACAACTTTACACTTTTCCTCTCTTAAGGAACAAAGCACTGACAGATCGAATGCATACAAGTTTTTCAAGACGAGAATGGACAAACAGTGAACAAGCCCGTGTTCGGATGAAATCAACACAGCATAACCAACTGAACGAGAAAAGACAAAACCTGAACATCGATTGGACAAACCCTAAATAGAGGTAATTCATGACAGTCTGTTCAATACCATTTTTTTCATTTCCAACGAAACATAAAAAATGTTTGTTTGTTATTACATAAAAGTTAAATATTGCATCACTAGAATAAATAGAAGAAATAACGACCATGAGATAGAGCATAACCTAGTCAAGGGTTTGATAGTGAAACCCTCGTTTCCAACTATAAGGTTCAACTAAAATGAATTAGAAACAGAGAACTGTAACAAAGGTGAGCCTAGGTCATATAACGACACAAGTAAAGTCCAAACGAATGAACGCTGAGGTGCGGCCAACAGAAATTACAAACCCTAGTTACAACCCTACAAGACTACGGTGACAGAGCTTACCAAAAAGGAACTAGAGGGTTTGAGAACCGAAAAGTTGAAGCCATCCATGTCCAAGGTCGGACTTTGACCTACGAGGCCAGAGCAAGAAACTGTTAGACATTCCATGCATAAAAAAAAAGCAAGAGAAATACAGTTCTGGCAAAGAAAGAACGAGACCCTTACCTGAGGACGCGTTTGTACAAAGAAAATGCAGGCTATTGAGTCACAGAACTTGGAAGTCACCTGAGACGAAGGAGCAAAACATTTGTTAGTAATGGAACCATACAAAAGCATAAATGAAGCATGGAAGGATAAGTTACCTGAGGAACAAGAGCTGAGCGAGGCCACCGTGCCTGTAACCTGAGCATGCGAAGACAATAACAAAAAAAATTAGCAGGAGAGTTGTAGCAAAGAAACAAACACTAGGACAATAATAGTTGAGAACTAGACAAGAACAACTAGTGGTTGATTCCATGCTCGAGCATATAAATTAACAAACAATGCCTAGGAAATGAATCAACCAACCTCCAGAACACGTGATAGGGCCGCACAATAAAGAACATAGTCGGCAACAACACATGCAAAGACTGTAGCTCAACATTCAATCGCAGATAGAACGAAAAAGAAAATTACTAGAGAAACCCTTGCGGAGTTCACCTTGTAGAGGAGAAAGTCAAAATGACAAAAATGCCAAGGATTTTGCCCAAAAAGAACTAGCGAGAAATGAGGATCGAGGCAGGATAGATCAACTGTCACATTAACAATCCACCATAAATGATTTCAACAACCACAAAAAATACCTGTTGATTACAAGTGTGATTAAAAGCCTAATCATAAACCAAATCCAAGTTGATAATCAGTGTCGGACAGATCTTGTTTTAAGTCATACATTAGAGTGTGGGCTGGGTCCCATCATTCCCCTAGCTAGTTGATTTGATCATTTAGTTAATTTCAACCACTTAATCAATTTTACACTAAACTTCTTCACTTGTTTACCACTCTATTGTAATTGATCATTTTGATAATTATCTCTTGCTACGTACTCCTCCATAAGTTGATCCTTCAAATAGTTATCTCCAAAATCTAGGGAGGTGTGATGAACTAATTAGACCTTATGTTCCAACATACCCTTGTTAGCACAATGCTTTAGAGGCTTATGAGGTGAAGTTATGTGTCCAAGAAATACCCCCTCACCCCATAATTGTGACTTCTCGAATCCGAAGAATCCATCATAGCTTAACAAAGGGGGATTTAGCCAATGAATTTGTAAATATATCATTAAGTTCATCATCTATACTACAATATAAAAGGGTGATAACATTTTCTTGAACCAATTGTCTCAAGTGGTGAGCATGAAGTTTGATGTGCATCATTTTACAATATGCAACAAGATTTTTAAAAACATGAATTACACTTTGATTGTCACAATAAGTCATATTTAATACCTCAATTGAAAATCCAATCTCTGGCAAGAGTTGATGAATCCAAACTAACTCCATTTTTTTTTAAAAAATCCATGAAATTCAGCTTCCATAGTCAATTGAGAGACTACATTATGTTTCATGCATTACCAAATTAAGGTTATAGCACTAAAGTGAAATACAAAGAAAGAATTATATGTTCTATAATCATTATTCCTATGTAGTCAAAGTTAGTGAATCCAAGTGATGAACCTAAAGTTTGAAAATATTTGATACCAAAGTGAGAGTTACCCTTAATGTAGTGAATAATTTTTTACATATTTCCAATGGCTTTATCATAGATCGTACCTAAACCTAGAAACCACACTAATAGAAAAAGATACATCTATGGAGAAAAGTGTTTTCATTTATTTCAAAGGTTAGTAATTGATGTCAAGAAATGTCAAGATTCAAAGAGAGATTGTTACAATGAGCTTATTGAGCATGTTAAGTATGTTATCATTGTTACAATTTATCTTTGAAGACATTTATGTTTTAGTCCATTAACTCTAATAAGGAAACTACATGATGAATTGGATAGTCCTCTCTAAAACTTTTCAAATGGTATATGGAACTTGACCTAACTCAAATGTAGTGACGATAAAATTTAGGTTAAATTTTGGCTAGTTAGGCATAGTACGAATGACATGGATACTAATTGTTAATCCATCTTCATGGGAAAAATAAATGGTCATAATCCACATCAAGTGGACAACATGTGCATAGATTATAGCACAAATATTCATACAGTGAATCTAATGGAAGAGAGAGTTTTAGATCAATGTCCCATATTTGATATTAGAATCTGACCTGCGTAGAGGTTAATCAATAGCCTATTAGATGATGGGATCTAAATGATAAGATTGATTTCACCAAAAGGCCTAGATTAGGTATCAAATGTTGACAATAAAGGAGGTTAACACATAGTCGAGTGAATGATATGATTTGATGGCTACAAATATTTTGATCTACATCAATCATTCTACCTATGTGATATTTAACACTTAAAGTTCAACCTATGTAGAAGATGACATTGAAACACACATATCGCCACATAGTAGTGAAATGGAAGGTGATTCTGAAGAAAAAATGGCAATGGACAGGTATTCATACAAAAGGGTGACATGTACAACTCATATTTGGTGTTTTTGGGTGGTTGAGTTGCTTATTTTTCAGTGACACATGGTGGCATAGTGGCATGCCATGTGGAATCACCTTAAGGATGCCACATAAAGGATGATTTTGAAACTAACATCGAAGGAATGGTGGTAGAATCTAAGTATTTGTACCATAGATAGATTTAATGTATGGGTGAGGGACCCAGGGATGGTAGTATAAACTTGCGAGCAACCAAAGAGAATATCATACAACAATTGATGCATACGATTCTAATCTCAATCACCATCCTACTTAGATGTTCAATAGGAAGTTGATCAAGATTAAGTGCCCTTTGGAATGAGGCCTATGGTTATGGCCCTAATTCATATCCTTAAGGTGTCAAAGGAAAAGGCGATACAAAATTTAGCATTTGAGCAATTCAAAATATTGAAAATTGGTCTTTGAGCACAAAATTTGGTCAAGAAAAATGAAATCCCACAAGTAGAAGAGAATTAAATGAGAATAAGATATTAATAGTAAGAAAATATAACAAGAAAATAGACAGTTCCCATGCATAACTAGAATGTTTTTTTCTAGATAAACACATACAATCTTGATAAGTGTAAGGAAGGGAATAGATATGATAGATATATAGTAGGAGAATCATTCTCTTATTATAGAAATAAAGAGAAGATAAAAAATTTGTAGGAGACATGCAGATGTCGAGAGAATCATTCAAATTGGTCAAGAAAAGTTTAAAGGCACATGGATCTTGGTTTGAAAATGAATGAAATATAGATCTAATTGGTTATTGCAGGTCAATACATGTAAATATTAAAATTTAGTGCCTATAGAAAGTTGGGACATGCATATGTGAAGGTGTTGGTACCTCCTCTGAGTTGGTGCTCACAAAAATAGATGTAACAAGGAGTTGCAAATCAAATTTATATCATAAAAAACTCATTTGTGGTTTTCTCATGTATGCATGTACACATTAATTCTATATGTGCAAAATGTTATGTGTTTGATACTTTGTTTTTTTATTGATCGCATTTAATTTTCTAATCCTCTGAATAAGTGAAAAAAAAATATAATACTTATTCAACCCCTAGTATTCCTTGATTCCCAATAATTGGTATGACAGTGAGTTCCTTCAGAAAGAGTTTAATTCTTGTATCGTGGATATGCATGGAATCATGGCTAGTCAAGAGGATTTTTTAACAAAGCTCTAATATTTGAAGGATTTAATTATGTATTCAAAAAAATAATATTGGAAGCCCACCTAATGTATTTTGGTGTTGATGTATGGGCATATGTACAATTTGGATATACAATTCCATTAACTTCCTCAACATATCGATATGAATGTGGTACCTATGTGCTTTTCTTTTGAAAGACATGCATATTTTTAGACTATTGTGATTATTGTTTGAACTTAATGTTTGGGGAGTCGAGGATTTGAGTTAATTTGTTATGTAATTAAATATTATATTATGAATACAAGTTTTTTCTTTTGATAAACTATTGGAAAGAGCATATGAGTAATCTAGGCTTCTTATTATTCTAGAAAATTATGAAGTGGTCTAGTCCATATGGTGAACCTTCTCAAATTTTCTTCTAAAAAATCCCAAGATAAAATTGTTATTTCCATAATATCATAATGGGAGAGAAGTATTATGCTAAGTAAATATTAGAAATTAGCTAGAGAGAAATTCTAAGTTGGGTGAAAAGAAATATAAAAGAATAGTTCCAGAGAAAGGCATGCGTTAGAGGAAAAATAAGAGATGTTTTCCTAAGTAAAAGAAAAGAAAAATCTTAGGTAA
The DNA here is from genome assembly GCA_031772625.1 of Pinus tabuliformis. Taxonomy (NCBI): domain Eukaryota; kingdom Viridiplantae; phylum Streptophyta; class Pinopsida; order Pinales; family Pinaceae; genus Pinus; species Pinus tabuliformis. The sequence goes on from CM062808.1 coordinate 823,842,501, forward strand.
TAAAAGGCATGTACACCCTAAAATGTAGGATTCCACTAAGGAAAAATATGCTAGGAAGAAATTATAAAAATACCACTAAGGAATACAAAAAAGGTTGTTATTATTGCAGTAATGAAGTCTGAGCTTGGGGGGAGTTTCTATTGGCATCACGTTGGTTGCGAGGTACATGCTTTCTCCCAAAGTTGTCCCAGAAAGCTATTTTGGTTATACAATTTTAATTGTGTGTGTGTGGTTAAAACCAGAATGGTGATGCATGTATTCCTATACTTAATCACGACTTCATAGTATTCTATATGTGTATATGTGTGTGTGGTTAAAACAAAAAATGTGATGTATGCATTCTTGTACTTAATGGAAACTTGGTAGTGCTCAAATATGTCTATATGATAAGACGTGTTAGTGTTTATATATGTGTGTGTGTGTGTGTGTGTGTGTGAAAAAAAGCACATATCACTACCTTTGTATTGGGCACATGAGAAAGAAATTAGATGCAGAAAGTAAGTGTGTATATATATATATATGTATATGGATACACACACACACACACACACACATATATATATATATATATATATATATATATATATATATATATATATATATATATATATATATATATATATATATATATATATATACACACACACACATATACACACATATACATATACACATATATATATATATATATATATATATATATATATATATATATATATATATATATATATATATATATATAATATATATATGTATTAGATGTAGAAAATTTTTGGATTAAAATAAAAAGTGGATTATATTAGACAGGGTGACATGTTCTATGGAGACATAATACCAAACTATGTAAGAATATTATGAATGCAGAGTGGAGTTTGATGATCTAATGAATTTGTATGTTTCTATAGTTAAAATATGTGACATTGGAAAAGAAAAAATGAGTAAAATGGAAAATCCATAAGAAAAATATGGTAAGTGCACATATAAACCTATAGAATAGTGGTCATTATCATAATAGTACTAATATGGCTAAGCCAAACAATAATTCAATGAAATTGAGTAAGGAAACATGGGATAGAAAGGAAATTAATTTAACTTATTTATAGTTGCAAGTAGATTGTATCATGAAATATTTTCCTATGCTTTAAATTCCACGTAGTATTGTCGCTAAATAAGAGTATAGCATCCTTTCTTGAAAACAAAAAACAAAAAAAACAAAAAACTTGAAGGGAGGTCATGGCAACCCCCTCTATGCATTAGTACATGTATTCATAAAGGGTTTCTTTATCAATAAAGGATGAATCTACTTAGTTATATGACAAGAGGAGGACTTATGTCCTTGAAAAATTGGAACTAGCCATGACCATTGTAAGTAAAGGAAAATATATTAATGTAATATAATGAAACTATTGTAAACATAAAACAAGGACAAGTTGTCCATTAAATATTTTGATGCCTAAAATAAACAATTTTTTATTAAAAGAAAAATAATTCATTTAAGAGTCCATTACAAGTGTGAGTGGTTATTTCCCACTTGATAATGGCATGATATTCCATTAGAACATATTAAGAGTAAATACATAAGCTATGCCAAAATTGGCAAAAGTGGTCCAGTTCCACGAAATAATCATATTACAAATGGGGCTAGACTCAAAAAGTAAAGACCAACTTAACGAGTGTGCACGTTCTAGCCTATGTACTAAGATTCCAAGAGATCAAGCCTTTTGTTATCCTGGTGACCCAATAATGAAATGAATGGGAGCCGATCGAAAGTAAATTTTACCTTTAAAAAATAGAAGGGAACTGTTAATCAAATTATTGGAAATATTATAAATATAATAATGTTGCCACTATGTAATGATATCTATTTAAGTAGGGTATACCTAGTATAGAAGGGTTTTAATGGAATCCAAGGAAATCCCTTCGAAGGAAATCAATTTTTCCAAACATTATACTCAACTAGATTTAGAGGTGAGGATATAAACATAAATATAATAACCAATATGAGAAATGTTGATAGTAAATAAATATCTATAAGGATTAAAAATAAAAACCCTAAAGATAAAAATCCCAAGCTTATTTATTAAAACCTTGGCAAAGTATTAAAACCCATTATAATAATATTTTAAGGTAGGAGCTAGATCAAGTTGTGAAACTCGAAAGAAAGATAAACTTCTCATTGAAAAACTTAGAAGGGATCAAGTTGTGAAATTCCAAATAATGATAAACTTCTCATTGGAAAACTTAGAAGGGATCAAGTTGTGAAATTCAAAAGAAAGATAAACATCTCATTGAAAAACTTAGAAGGGTTTGAGCAAAAACATTGTAATATGAAAGGGGAATTGTTATCCTAAGAAAGCACAACATAAAACAAGTAAAATGTATGGAGAATAATGGAGGTTACCTATGAATCTCACATCAAACCTCCTAAGGGAATTTATGTCACATACTCGAGTTCCATCAATATTTTTTTCTTTAATAAAACTAAGTTATCTCTCCTTCCTGGGTTACATGCACTTAGCCCTTGTTGACTTAATTCTAAAGTCCCTTACTTCGAAATGTGCCAAAAATTCTTTATAATAAGGGGTGCCACTCTATCCTCATGACCAACGTCCATTTCAATGCACTTAACAAAATGGATATAGTTTACTATATATCTATTTTGTAACATATATGAATTAATATACAAGTATTTCTTATTCAACTAATATTAGTTGTTAGATACTTGGTCTAAGAATGTATTCCTTTAAATTTATGAGTCCTTGTTGTTGGAAATAATACTGAGAGGGGGGGGGGGGGTGGTGAATCAGTATTAGCAAATAAATAATCTTTTTCTTTTCATACTCAATTTTATATATGCTACTTCAATGAAGAAACCCGCGTGTGCACGCAACTGTGTTTAAAGAAATAAGCGTATACAAAGTAAACTCATGATTCAGTTAATTATCATATGTTGGTATTTAATTTGAGCACCAAGACTTTAAACAGTAAACAGTAACCATGTGTAGTTAATAACAGAAAGAACCATCACACATAAGCAACACACATGAACACCAAGATGTAAGGTCGAAAGCTAATGTGGGTAAAAACCACCTACTGATGTCATCTCTGTCTTCTTTTAATAATAAGAAAAATTGTTTACAATATTGTACTGGCACAAAATTATACCAATACACAGGCTTCTACCTGTAGAAGGCTACCACCTTCGCTCGTTCTCCAGCTTCTATTGGAAGGGAGCTACAACCCCCCTTGCTCTTGCACTCGCCAATATGTTTACCAGTACATAGGTGCTAGCCTACTGAAGGCTACAACCTTATAACTTCCTCTAGGGACCGCGTTTCATAAATTTTCATACTAGATACTCCTGGAACACAAAATCAAAATCTGAAGGCCACGTTTCATCCAATTTTCATACTGGACCCATCAACAAAATTGAAGCGCAAATCAATCACTACTGCAATACAACCATCAACTACATCTGCATCATCAGTCTCCAGAACACTACATCAACTTTCACAATCTACAAAACCAAGCTTCAGAGTGTATACACTATTTGGCAGAATCTAACCTATGTGTATACATAGTTTCCCTGAAGCAAACCAGCGTGTAGATCTGCAAACACTTTGCTGCACTTCTAGACTTCAGACATAATTACACATTGAGGATAAAACATGTGTTCGTGATCAGATCTAGCCCATCCATTATCAGATCACATAATGACAAAATTATGATCCTGATCCATCATTAGATTTCATCCATCAACCTTGAAGCTAATCTCAATCAACCAATCTGAATATGCAGAGTAATGTCACAAAAAAACAGTCACCAGAACATAATGAAAAAACCAGATCTCTGCATCAACAGCCAAAACCAAATGCAACTTCAAAGATCATGGTTCACAAAGTATACACTACTTCGATGTGTTGAACCTATGTGTATACGCGCTTTTACCAAGGTCAACTAGTGTGTACATCTGTAGATATTCATTCATAATTTTGCAACTATTCCAAACATCAGTTATAACCAGATCATAATATTTATAGATCAACACATGCATCAGTATACAGCTCTAGAATAAACATGATCAAACCATATAAAGATTATTCATCCAAGCCTTAATATCCCGATCCATCATTAGATCTTATCCTCCATCAAGCACTAAGGTTCATCCTTGGTTCAGATCCAGCTATGCACCATAACCCAATAACTTGTATACTAGATCTTGCTCTTCATTAGATATACAATTATTGAGTGTCTTTGCCTAATGATCTTAGGCCTTACTCAATACCATGGTCCAAAACCACTTAGAATCAATACCTTGGACCAAATACCTGCGGTCAACACATCGGACAAGATACCTACAACCAATACCATGGATCACAATACCATGGACCAAATACCACAGACCAAAACCAAGTTTTCCAACATGTATGCGCCTTTCCTTTCATGAATGTGCATGTGTAATCTATACACGTCTTTTGGTCTTCTAACTCACGTGTATATGTGGCTTGGTCAATGCAAAACCTGCGTATACCCTTCTTTTTTAATTCTGTGTAGCCTAAACTGTAAATCATCACATCTATAAACGCTATTGTTATGCATTCTGTCACAATTGATATGTCTTCTATAAATTCATCTAGTTACCATATACAAGAGATTTGTTTTGCTACAAGTGGGTTTCCATCAAGTACAACACATACATCATAATGCCAATAATCTCCCCTTTTGGACTTGATGGCAACCATGTTGGTGAGAGATAACAAGAAACACCAAAATACTCTCCCCCTTTGTCATCAAGGGCAAAAGGTAGACTAGGATATTCTCCCCCTTTTATATCAAGGGCATAGGGCTGAATTTTCTGATTAAACTCCCCCTTTGTTCATGCTGAGATGTACTGTATCATCCATGCTCCCCCCGAGCACATGCTGAATTCTCTTATATGCTGAAGTGTATTGTCCATGCTCCTCCTAACTGTAAGCAAGGTCTGCAAAAAGATGTTTTGTAAGAAGAACACTACTCTATACATCAAACATGACTTTCCTATCACTAAAGACTCATACATACATCCATCTCCCAACCAAGTGGGGATATACGAAGATTGACTCATCCACCCAACCAAGTGGGGATATACAAAATGTTTATACATGACAGAATAAGAACATTACATCATCCATCCGATGCATAGTGGGAATAGGTCGTTTCATGACCTTGACATTAAAAAGATATACATGACATAGAGACCAAATATCTAAAACAAAACCATGATAGTCTTCAACAACTATCATACACCATGTATGATCTGCTCCATAAGCATCTGTCAACAACATCCAGACCAGCAACCTATATATGTCCATCATTAGTTCCCTGTGATAAAGAATGTCTGAATATAGATATCAACTCATCTTCTTGATCTCATCAAGATCAACTTGCTTCGTTTTCATAACCTTAAGCAAATGTCATATCTCCAAGCGGTAGCACCAAGTCATTCACATCATATCATATGTATGTGAAAATACCATAGTCATCATCCATGATCATAACATCATGAATCTTCAATATATCAATCATGTATCATCACTAGAGATCATCCCACATCTGATACACATCAACCATGACAATCAACATATGTGAGTATCAACCTATCATCATAAGGTAAGAACTCATCATCATTAAGTGTAAGTAAGCAACGTCTTCGAATAGCTATGCAATCTTAAGTAATTATCGATGTATCCATCATACTATATATCCATCAAAGAGATATCAATATGTATCTTGATATCATCAATAGCAACAATCCTCAACAATGTGAGAACCAAGAACCATAGGAATCCTGTATCATAATTGTACCATATGATCTTTAGAAGGCATGATGACAAAAACATGAAGGAAATGAGTGGCTCATCATTAAATAATGAAGATGTGTACTCAATATTTGTACTTCTCCTTGTTCTTATGAGGATCATCATGTAATCAATATATATGACTATATGCATCATCAACGAACCATCCATAACCATCCATGAATCTGATTTGAAGCCCAACTATGTGACCCCCAAGTATCATAGGAGATTTTATCATGGGTAACTCATAGCTGTAACATAGCAAGATGTATCATTTAGCTATATAAACATCATCATCATCGATTAGGTACCAAAAACTTCTAAACATAATGCCAACAATGCTTTATTAGAAGCATAGCATGATCTCCCCCTAAACATGTTCCATCTATTCACTGTCAGATCTAATCATGCACATATCAGAAAGAAGTATCAAGGCATCATCAACAATCAGATGTACATCAAGCTAACTTGTGAGGATAAAAAACAACACCTTATGAGTATCAATATATTTCCACACATTATCAGCAGATTGTAACCATCATCAAATAGAGAAATAATTGACTGAACCATATGAGATCCATTTTCCTGAGTCTGTCCCACAAATTTTCCTCAAACTAACATATACGCGACTGTGTAGTGTCTAACTCACTTATATATGTGACATCTCGTCATGAAACTTGCGTATGATATTTAGAGCACTGGAGTTTCACACTTTCATCTCCCTCTAAGTCTATAATGTCTGTACATTGTGCTATGCCACATCTTTCTAACTGTACATCATTCTTCTTCCATATCTTCGAGTATGATGATGTTTTCTCCTTTCGGTATGGTGCTTGTACTTTGTTCCTGTATTCCTTAGCTATATGTCCAAGCTTGTTACATGCATAACATCTCATATGTTTCATATTCCTTCTATAGTAGTCAATGGCTTTGTGACCAAACATATTGCAAGCAAAACAATATCCCTTAAAGTACCTAGAACGTGATGATCTTTCTGTGTGATGGCCTTGAACCATTCTACTTCTGCATCTGGCTACAACATGTCCAATATTATGACATTCATAACATTTAACGTTATTCATTTGAGGAAATAACCGACTATCACTTCCATAGTTATGAGTAAAATATTTTCTTTGAAGAATTTCTTTCCTTGGTTGTTGATGGGATTGACCTCTCATCTCCTTGTTGAGCATTTCATATTTTGCATTAGAGTTCCTTGTCTTGCTTTGTGAACTAGATTCCCCTTTAACAGATTCATGAAAAACAAGACTAGTTTTGGTAGCAGGAGACGTTTGACTACTAAGAATATCATCCAAGATCTTAATACTATCTTGAAATCATAAGAGCTTATCCTTTTCTTCTAATTTATCTTTTCGAATATTTACCTCAACCTAATGCTACTCTTCCTTTTCAAGATATTGATTCTTCATGATTCCTTCAGTTCTTCTTCCTTCTTCCAACTAATGTCTTAATTCAAGAACTGTGTTTTCTTGTTTTTCAAGAGCTTGGAGTAGTTCTTTATTCTGCTTATTTGATTCGTCAAGATCTTCTTTTAGCGAGAGGATCTTAGCTTCAAGACTTTCATAGTAACTGGATCTATCTATGAGTTTCTTTATTGTTGTGCTTCTTTCATTTACTTCATTTCTTAATGATGTCACTTCATCTTGTAGCTTCTGACATTGATCTTCCCTTTCCTTGAATTGCTTCCTTACCTTGTTTCCTTCCTCTAGTTGAGCTTTTAGTTTGGTAGCTTCTTCTTTGGAGGCACATTCCCTTTTGTCCAATAGATCTTGTTGATCTCTAATTTTGTCCATAAGCCTTTTAAATTCTGCCTCTATTTGATATATTTCTTCCTAACCCATAAGAGAAAATTCAGTTGTTTTGCTATCACTTTCATCATATTCAAATGGATGGAGAAATGTATCATGAGAGGATAACAAATTCATACCTGATAGTTCTTTTGCTTGTTCATCTTCATTTTGAGGTGATTCTGAATCTTAAGTGTTGCTTCCACATATTCCCTAATCGATTCTACCACTGTCATAATTCCTCTGAGATGTCTTCTTCTTCTGAGCCACTTTCTTCTTTACCTTCTTTCCCATTGCTCTATGAATCTCCTTCAAGCGATCAAACTTCTACCAAAGGACGTGCTCTAATACCAATTGTTGGAAATAATACTGAGAGGGGGGGGGGGTGAATCAGTATTAGCAAATCGATTGAAAACGAATTTGGAGAGTTCTCTCAGAGCTAGGGTTTATGCGGTTTAGCGTTTGAGACAGTGCTGGAACAACACAGATTCAGACTGGCAGCACTGTTTCGAAAGGGGCAAGTGCTGTCGGACTGGATGGGAGCAGAGGGTTCTAGTGGGACCCCAACTTTTAAGCAGATTTTTATGCAGAAGCAGCAACAAAACTTGAAAGAGGGAGTTAGAATAGATGGAATGAACAGCAAGATGAAGAACAACAGAAAAAACAAGGAGAAGAAACCAATGATACCTAACAAGACAGACAACACCTCAGAAGTCAGGAATAAAGAGAAGCAGAACCGAGCAAACACTAAAGACAAAACAGCCGCAAAGCTTCAACCCTCAGGAAACAAGGAGGAATGACCAGAAGAAGACAAAGAGCCAAAAAGAAATAACGAGGGTCAACCGGAGAAGGAGGGGGAGACCAGCGCGAACCCCAACAAGACCTCTATGAATAATAATGCCTGTAAGCCCAAGAAAAAAGACAACCTTAGGGTAATAATCAATGACCCTGAAATCCAGGCTTACAGAGAGCATATGGCGGAACATGCCATCATTTGTAAATTCATGGGAGTCTGGCCATCTGAAAGGACTCTGTGCCAATGGATAAGACAACAGTGGAAGCCGAAAGGGGATGTGCAGCTTCATCTGGGTGCTAAAGGATTTTTTACGGTAGTCTTTACAAATCTAGAAGATAAAGACAGAGTATTCGAAGGTGGTCCTTATTTTCTAGCAGCTGTGGGCTTGTATATGAGACCTTGGAAGCCAAACTTTGTCCTAGAAAAGGAATCATTTACTCAAGTCCCGGTATGGATCAGATTATTCTCCCTCCCAATAGACTATTGGGGATTGAACGCCTTAAAACAAATTGGTGATAAGCTGGGCACCTTTGTTAAAGCTTCGGAGGCTACTATGCAAAAAAGATACACTTCATACGCTAGAATTTGTGTGGAACTGGATGTCTTCGGCGCACTGCATGAAGGCTTATGGCTCAAGTACAGGGATGAGGAATACTTTCAAGCCTTAGACTATGAGAAAATACCCTTTAGGTGTCGTGAATGCCACGAGCATGGGCATCTGATAAGGGACTGTCCACTGAATAGAAAGGAGGTAGAAGATGAGACAATACAGAACAACAAAGACAAGAACAATTTCACTAAACCAAAGAATAGGCAGAGAGCCAACAGAAGAAGAGCTAACAAAGGCAGTACAGAAAGAAATTACTTCAGCAACCCCTTTGAGATCCTAGATCTTGAGACTGACTCGGAGCGCAAGTAGAATATACCTAATGTGGAGGCAGGGCAAGAAGAACAAGAAGAACCAACCAGAAAAGGGACTGAGGAAGGAGAATTTAACAATGAAATCCAAATGCAGGAAAGAACAGCAGAAACGGAAGAAGAAACAGAAATTCTAACCAGTGAAGGGGGGAGTGAGGATCTGGAGCTGGAAGAAACCCTAGCTATGGAAGGAATAGACCTACCAGCGATTGTAGAGAGCTGGAGAGCCAGAGGAATCGAGGCAGCACCGGAGGAAGAAATAAAGAAGGTCAATGAGTTATTCATAGCATGGCAGAAAGCCGAACTAGAAAAACAAAAGAGAAAGTTAGGTATAGTCAAAGGAAGCAGCCCACATTATAAAGAACTCCTGGGAAAAACTTTCGGTTCGAGGCAGAAACGACGTAGAGGCCGCAAAACAAGCGGAGAAGTTCTGGAGGAGCTTGGTGAGATGTTGTTTAACTCAGGTAAGATAAAGATGCTAAGTGATTTCCCGTCCTTCCAACTAACTGTTTAATTATGAAGATTGTCTCATGGAACGCAAGGGGGATTAACAGCCAGGCTAAACAGAGAATTCTGAAGCAGCAGATGCAGAAATACAACCCGGATATGTTGTTCCTACAAGAGACCAAATGTAATAGAGTCAGTATAGATCGCCTACGCAACAAGCTGGGGAGAAACTTTGAAGTCCTAGAGATCAAGAGCCAAGGGCGAGAAGGGGGCATAGCTACATTTTGGGATACAAGGGAGGTCCAGATTCTAACAGCTGAGGCAAGCAAACACTACATAGCATTGGAAGCTCAACCTACAGGTAACTCCAAATCTTTCCTATGCATCAATATATACAGCCCTCAGAAGTTAGAAGATAAGATAAGTTTCCTAGCTTCGTTATCCAAACTCATAGAAAGGCACCCAGACTCTAATTATATAGTGGGGGGAGATTTCAACATGATCACTTCCCTCTTGGAGAAAAAAGGAGGCCTCAGAAAACTAAACAGGGATGCGGAGGCTTTCATAAGTTTCATTGAAAATGCCAGAATGGTAGATGTACTCCCTAAGAGTGGTAAATTTACCTGGAACAACAGAAGGGGGGGCGAAAGATTAATAGCATCCAGACTGGATCGTTTCTTAGTCTCGGAAAGCATAATTATGGATGGAACAATAGTTGAATCGAACATCCTCCCAAGTGGAGGGTCGGATCATTGGCTGATCTCATTCACTGTCGAGCTTCAGGGCACCCCCAGGAATAAACCCTTTAGATTCGAAAAGTTCTAGATAGAACACCCCAACTTTCTCTCGATGGTGGAAAAATGGTGGTCAGAACCTTTAGATGAAACGGGCTCCAAAATGTTCAATCTTCAAAAGAAACTAAAAAACATCAAAATAAGGATAAAAGATTGGAATAAAACAGTGTTTGGAAACATCTTTCAGGAGAAAATCATCCTCGAAAACAAGCTGGAACAAATTCAAAAGGATGGTGCGGCAGGATGTAGAAATGAGGAGACCTCTGAGCAAGAAAAAGAGCTCACTCAACAATGGCATAACAGATGCAAGCAGGAAGAATCCTTATGGAGGCAGAAGTCAAGAATTCAATGGTTGAAGGAAGGGGAGCAAAATACTAAGTTCTTCCATAGATCAGCCATGGATTATAGAAGTGCCAACAAAATCTTAGAATTAAAAAACAGTGAGGGAGAACTCCTTAAAAATCATAACGAGATATCTGCTTCCTTATCGGATCACTTCAGCTTTATAGCACAAGAACCGGGGATCAACAGAGAGGAAGCCATCAAAGAAATCACTAATGCCATCCCTAAATCCATTACAGAGGATCAGAATTGGGCCCTAAGAAGAGAAATTACTTTGGAAGAAGTGGAGGAGGCAGTACGAAGTATGGCCAGCGACAAAGCACCAGGACCGGATGGATTCACGATCAACTTCTATAAAGCCTGCTGGCACATTGTTAAGCAAGAAATATGGGAAGTCGTGGAAGATTCAAGACGTTCCAAAACTATCCTAAAATCTCTAAATTCAACCTTCATTGCTCTCATACCCAAAGTTGAAGAAGCAAACAAACCGGAGAAATTCAGGCCCATAGCCCTTTGTAATGTTATATACAAAATCATCTCCAAGGTCATAGCCAACAGGCTGAAGTCGATCCTCCCAGGCATAATATCGCAGGAGCAATCTGGCTACGTTGAAGGAAGGCAAATTCTAGATAATATTATGTTGGCACAGGAGATGATTCATTCACTTCATTCACGGAAAGAAGCCGGAATGCTTATGCAATTAGATCTATCTAAAGCTTATGACAAAGTAAGTTGGACTTACCTGGAAGCAGTTTTAGAAGCATTTGGTTTCAGTAGGCAGTGGATAAAATGGGTTTTAGCCCTCGTAAAATCTCCTAGACTCTCTATCCTTGTGAATGGCACCCCCTCAGCCCCCTTTAGCCCCTCAAGAGGCATCATACAGGGTGATCCCCTTTCCCCTTTCTTGTTTGTCATTCTAATGGAAGGCCTAAGTAGATTAATAGGCAAGAAAAAAGCAGAGGGTCAAATTAGAGGTGTGCTACCTATTAGGTCAATTCCAGCCACAACTCATCAACAGTTTGTGGATGATACCATGTTACATGGTGTTCCAAAAGTAAAAGAAGCATTAGCTTACAGGGACATTCTCAATTTGTTCAACAGAGCCTCGGGAATGGAGATCAATTTCTCCAAGTCTACAATTTTCTTCTTCAATACTCATCAGGCTATCCAGTCTCATCTGTCTCGGCTTCTGGGATTTAAAATTGGAACCTTGCCTTCGAGATATCTTGGAGCCCCTCTCCCTCTCAAACCATGACAAAAGGTTCATTGGGAGAAAGTTTTGGCCAGTATGGAGAGGAATTGCAAACATTGGACAAACAGAGCTCTAAATTTCGCAGGCAGACTCATACTAACCAAAGCTATCTTGCAGGCCATCCCTCAATATCTATTATCAATTCTTCCTGCTCCAAAAAGAATCTTAAATCAAATGAGAATAATCCAACGATCCTTTTTATGGAGTGGAAATAGTGACAAGAAAAAATGGTCTCTGGTTGCTTGGCAGAAATTATGTAAACCTAAGGATAGGGGGGACTAAATCTGGTTGATCCCTCAGTGGTAAATAAAATCTGTGGTGCCAAAGTCTGGTGGAAATGGATCACTGATACAAGCCTACCTTGGGAAAATCATTGGAAGGAAAAGTATATGCTGAATTGTAACATTCTAGACCTTATCAGAACACAGGATGCTCCTGACGGCTCGCCAATATGGAATCATGCTAAAAACAACAGAAGCATAGTTCAGGAACACAGTTTCTGGGAGATACGAAATGGAACTCAAGCTCTTTTCTGGGAGGATGCATGGCAGCAATCCCCTAAACTGGAATCCCCACATCTTTTACCCCTAAAGCAAAATAATCAAAAAGAGGGCAAATTCAGAGTCAATCAATACTGGAACCCAATCAGTACAGACCCAGAATGGAGGGAGTGGACAGTTTTCAACTCAAGCAATAACGAAAATATTCAAGATATTATTCAAGTTTTAAATCAGAAAATCCTCAAAAGGAAAAATTGGATTGCCGGAGAGAATGATAAGCTGAGATGGGGTCCGAATGGCAATGGACATTTCTCCCTGAAAGAAGCCATGAGTATAATAGAGAAGGAAGAGCAGTCTGAAATAGTGCCCTGGTCCGACAAGGTATGGGACAGCCTTCACTGGCCGAAGATCAGAACCTTCTTATGGCTTCTTATGGCTTCTTATGCAAAACAAAACACTGACATGGGAAAACCTACTTAAAAAAGGATTCAGGGGACCTTCAAGGTGCCCAATGTGCACGGAAGCAGCGGAAACTATGAATCACCTTTTCAATTCTTGTGAGTGGGCTAACCAGCTTTGGCACTGGATGGAAGGATTGCTAGGCGCATCCGATCATGACAGAGATTCCATTCAAGGAACTATCATTAACTGGAGGAAAAACTTTTCTCGCATTCGAAGAGTTGAGAGCATATGGAAATGTGTCGCAGGTTTCATTTTATGGATGATATGGAAGGAGCGCAATCGAAGGATATTTCAAGAGGAAATCAAAAACATAGAATTTGCCAAAGATTCAATCTTAATTAACATCCAACAGCTCATTCAGACAAAATGCAAAGAAGTACCGAATGAAAAACCGTCGGCTCAGGACTTACGTATCCTGAAGAGCTTTCATTTGGAGGCATCCACCAATCAACCGAATGTGGGAAACAGGTCACAACCTTCCTCGCAAACCCTCAGATGGCAATGCTCATCGGAGGGAGGCCTAAAATTGAATTTTGACGGGGCATCGAGGGGCAACCCAGGCACAGCAGGTATCGGAGGCGTAATTCGCAATCAGGCCGGAGAAATTTTACATATCTACTGTAGGGCGCTTGGTGAAAGCACAAACAATGAAATGGAGTTTGCTGCGCTCGAACAAGGTCTGAGAATTCTAAGGATAATTCGACAAGGCAATGTAATAGTTGAAGGGGATTCCTCTTTGGCAATCACGACGGCCAAACGCATACAAGCAGGGACCAGGGCCAGTAAAGCCACCAAACATTGGAGGTTGGCTAAGGTCACTGAGAACATAGCGGAGCTGATAGTAGGAATGAGAGGCTTGGTGTTCCAAACAGTCAGAAGGAAAGCGAATGGGTTGGCAGACCACTTGGCAAACCATGGTGTAGACAACCAGGACAAAATGTGGGACAGCTGTTGGTAGGAGGCGGACTGCCCAATTCTCAAAGCGACATGCGCACAGTTGGAAGAGAAGGACTTAATCGAAGCCGATCAAGCCTAGCCGTTGACGGTTTTGGGTCACGGTACCAGAGGTTTGAAGATACCGGCAACGTTAGCAATAATATCCATGGGAGTTGGATGATAGGACATTTTTGGCGGTGGAAATCTTGGCGGCGGCAGGCCAGCCAGAAGAATGATCATAACAGTTCGCGCCACAGAGCACACCGTATCAGTAGTATAGGAAATGAGACACCTGGGACGGTTCCGTATGGGAAAGCATCAGCAACATTTATGATGATTTCAAGAGGAGCGGGTTGGCCCGAGTCATGGCACAAGGAGGCCATACATGCTGGTAATCGGGATAAATCAAACACCACAATTCACCATATCAACAGCTCAGAAGTACAGGACACATGGCATAACTCAACATGGACTAAGATCAGCCACATTCAAGTTCATTCGGCTTGGAGCGGCTCGGCCTGTGCGAACCTCAACCGAATTTATTGCAACAGTACTCCCACTACCAGCTGGATTAAGACAGGCTTCATGAAGAACTACAAGGGAATGCACTATAAATCAGAGAGTAGATACCCTGTTTTCTCCATAGTGTTTCAAAATACAGTTGAGCACGCCTCCCTCATCGGCAACTGCATCAGCTGGGATGAGCATAGAGAGTTAGCTATGGACGCGGGGAGCTGTCGTTGCGCTGCTTCAAATCAGGATCTACAAGATGCGAAGAGAGGGTATGAGACTAGAACGGCAAGCAAGAACAAACACAAAGTAGCCGAGCTGGAAGCCAAGGCTAAACAAGAGGAAGCTGGGCGCACGGAGGAGGATGTTGCGGAAGAGGTTGACTGGATGAAGGACCCAGGCACTCCTTTGAAGAGAGCTACGCAGTTTGTCAGAACTAAAGCAGAGAGTTGGCGCATCAAGACTCTCATTGCTAAAGCCCTGGAGTCGATCGAGAAAGAAAAGCAGCAAGTCGTGAATGAGATGAACCTGACGGAGGCACAAATGGCCAAAATCATCGATTACAACAGTTCGTTGGACCGCAGAATCACAACGGTGCATGAGGCCGTTGAAACAGTCAACAAAAAGCTTACTTTGCTTATCAGGATCCTGAGGGACACCGTGAACCCAGCACCCATGAATCAGCAGCAGACCACAACAGAAGTGTAGGAGAACGAGCCAATCGAAGCCCTGCAAGCCAAAGTGGACAAACATGTTCGGGAGGTTGGCCTGGATACAATCAGTCGCATGGGCAAGTTCATCTAGTGTCGTCCCCTTCACTGTTTTCCTCTTCTCTTTCCATGATTCGGCCTTTGTTTCTTAATGATGTTGTCATGTATTGTCAAGTTTTGATAGTATTGGGTAATTAGGCATCAGCTCCTAGCTTGAGCCACCCTGCGCGGTGTGCGCTGTGCAGTTTCTTTTTGAACTCTCTGAGCAGTTGATGCGTTTTGGTTTCTAGTCTGTCAGTGCTTCTCGATCTGCTTCTGCAGATTTTTTGTACTATATTTTGTGCTATAATATAAACATCTGACTTACACAAAAAAAGAATCAGTATTAGCAAATCAATAATATTTTTCTTTTCATACTGAATTTTATATACGCTACTTCAATGAAGGTAACCCGCTTGTGCATGCAACTATGTTTAAAGAAACATGCGTATACCTAGTAAACTCATGATTCAATTAATTATCATATGTTGATATTTAATCTAATCATCAAGACTTTAAACATTAAATAGTAACCATGTGTAGTTAATAATAGAAAGAACCATCACACATAAGCAACACACATGAACACCAAGATGTAAGGTGGAAAGCCAATGTGTTATATATCTAGGGGGGATAATATGGGGTACCAAGGCAGGTACCCAAGGTAATAATGTAATAATGGGAGGGGCCATAGTAATAAATAAGGTGGTTAACCCATATCATGTAAGGGACCACAAGTAGTTAGTAATAATATAATGGGCCCATGGTATTAGTTGATGGTATGAGAGAACCATGGTAATGACCCATGGTATTTTATGTATGAGTCCTATATAGAGGCTAGAGACTCCAGGTCAAGGAATATTGTTGAGGATTATTTTATGAACAGGCATATGGCTTGTGGAGTGTTCTCCTTCCTTAAGGAGTGAATGTATGGTGTTACCCTACCTTAAGGGTTTGATCAATAAAGAATCATTTCATATTATTTCTGTGTTTATTTGCATTATCTTATATTTTCATATCAGATCTATAACATTTCCGGGATAGATCTATAACAAGTGGTATCATATCACTTTCTTGGGCAAAAGTGGCAATTTTTTTTTTTAATTTTTACAGGATTTCAGGGGTGGCAAGTTTTCAGATTAGATCTGTACATTTTGGTGCAAGATATGCATAATCTAATTGTAGATCTGGATTCTGTGTGAAAAAACACTCAATTTCAAAAAAAAATTGGTTGAATCAGAGTCCGGATGAAGGAGATATCGCTGATTTAAAAATTAGTGGGGTTGTAGACAATTTTTCGGGGCAGCGAATTTGCGGCACAGATCTGGACGTCTTGGTGCAATATCTACAAAATGTATTTGTAGATCTGGATTTTGTGTGAAGAAAAACTCATTTAAAAAAAAAAATCAGTCGAATCGGAGTTCGGATGAGGGAGATATCGCTGATTTAAAATCAGCTCTTTTTTGCAGAAATTTTGGTGACGGCGAAGAGTTGCAGCACAGATCTGAAATTCCAAGTACCTGGATCAAGATTTCTAACACATGGGTAGATGCATAATGGTTGTTCCATTTCCGAAAATAGGTCATGACAGGGATTCTGAGCAATATTGACTAAATTGTGACATTTTCAAATTTTCGCCAAGTAAGTGAATTTTTTCGAAACCTTCATGGCTTCTAGCAAGGAATTTTTACAGGGAATGATAAGGGTCCTACTATTGAAGAATACAAAAATGAATAAATAGGTTATTTAGACACAATTGGAAATGGGTGGCACTAGCTAATTTTAAAGATGAGGCAGCCACATGGTGGGGATTACTTAACCAAAAGAAGTGTTTCAACCTGCCTGATGATGAATTTGAAAAATTACTTTTAGACAGATGGTCTCATGCCAGAAAACAAGATAAGGAGAAACATGTGGGTCTATTTCCTACTGGTATATCCTTATTACAGGTTCATGGATTGATTCAAAAGGAGAAGATCATGGTTTCTATAAATCCTAGTTGCAAGCATAATTTTATCAATGTTAATTTGGCAAAAAGATTGCAAGTTCCAGCAAAAAAAATTGAAAATACACAGGTTGATGAGGAGGATGTTCCAATTTATAAGGATTTGAAGCTTTCTGTGGATAAGTATGTGCTGCATGGTGATTTTTATACTTCAGAGATGGATAACATGGATGTTGTCTTGGGATACCCTTGTATGGAATCTGCGGGTACTATCAATATTAATGTGCAGAAGAAATTCCTGAAGCTCTGGTATAAAAAGAAGAAAATTACATTACAGGATATTTCCATCAATAAACATGTAGAGTCCATGAATGCTGAAGGAGAAAATGTTCCAGGCACTGACATATCAGATGATGAGCCTTTGATGATTGCCAATAAAACACAAACAGAGGTGGAAGCAGAATAGGTTACAGGTACATCAGATAAGGGCTCAGTGGTTGAAGTCATATTGAAAAAAAGACACCACAACAGACACCACAACAGGGTGAATTAAAGAAAAAGACACCTTGGGTTAAAACTTCAACATATCATCACCCACATCACCCCACAAGAAAACAACCAACAAGATGGCAACCAATTAGCCACAAGGACAACAACCCCCGTATGATGGATAGCGAGGAGCGAAGATCCACCTACTACACATCAACATAGAAGAGCTTCCATGGTCAACTTCCATCTCAAGCGAGCAAGGCACCATCGAGATCAAGGGTTCACCTTTCTCTTGGATGGCTAGATGTGCGTGCATGGTACTAGTGGACTACTCTTTTGAGTAGATCTTATTATTTGTGTTCTTCCCATGTTTCGGGGACGAAACATGCTAAGGGGGGTGGAATGTTATATACCTAAGGGGGATAATATGGGGTACCAAGGGAGGTACCCAAGGTAATAATGTAATAATGGGATGGGCCATAGTAATAAATAAGGTGGTTAACCCATATCATGTAAGGGACCACAAGTAGTTAGTAATAATGTAATGGGCCCATGGTATTAGTTTGATGGTATGAGGGAACCATGGTAATGACCCATGGTATTGTATGTATGAGGCCTATATAGAGGCTAGAGACTCCATGTGAAGGAATAGTGTCAAGGATTATTGTATGAATAGGCATATGGCTTGTGGAGTGTTCTCCTTCCTTAAGGAGTGAATGTATGATGTTGCCCTACCTTAAGGGTTTTGATAATAAAGAAGCATTTCTATCTATTTCCTCTTATTTTTTATGGGTTTATTTGCATTGTCTTATATTTTCATATCAGATCCATATTATTTCTGGGTTAGATCTATAACAAGTGGTATCAGAGCACTTTCTTGGGCAAAAGTGGAGAATTTTTTTTTTTTTTTGGCAGGATTTCGGGGGCGACGAGTTTGCAGATCAGATCAATAAAGAATCATTTCATATACTTTCTGGGTTCATTTGCATTATCTTATATTTTCATATCAGATCTATAGTATTTCCGGGTTAGATCTATAACAAGTGGTATCAGAGCTATAACAAGTGGTATCAGAGCTATAACAAGTGGAATGAGAGCTATAACAAGTGGGATCAGAGCTATAACAAGTGGTTAGGGGGGATAATATGGCGTACCAAGGGAGGTACCCCATATTATCCCCCCTAGGTATATAACACAATGTGGGTAAAAACCACTTGCTACTGTCATCTCTATCTTCTTTTAATAATAAGAAAAACTATTTACAATATTGTACTGGTGCAAAATTATACCAGTATGCAGGCTTCTACCTATAGAAGGCTACCACCTTCGCTCGTTCTACATCTTCTACTGGAAGGGAGATACAACCCCCCTTGCTCTTGTATTGGATGATATGTTTACCAGAACATAGGTGTTGGCCTACTGAACGCTACAACCTTCTCACTTCCTCCAAGGACTGCGTTCCATAAATTTTCATATTGGATACTCTTGGAACACAACATCAAAATCTGAAGGCCACGTTTCATCCAATTTTCATACTAGACCCATCAACAACATTGAAGCACAAATCAATCACTACTACAATACAACCATCAACTACACCTGCATCATCAATCTCCAGAACACTGCATCATCATTCACAATCTGCAAGACCAAACTTTAGAGTGTATATATTATGATCTGGTTATAACTAAAGTCTAGAATAGTTGCGAAATTATGAATGAATATTTACAAATGTATAAGCTGGTTGACCTTGGTAAAAGCGCATATATACGTAGGTTCAACACATCGAAGTAGCGTATACTTTGTGAACCATGATTTTTGAAGTTGCATTTGGTTCTCATTGTTGATGCAGAGATCTGGGTTTTTCATTGTGTTTTGGTGATTGTTTTTTTCGATGACAGTACTCTGCATATTTAGATTGGTTGATTGAGATTAGCTTTAGTGTTGATGGATGAAATCTAATGATGGATCACGATCATAATGACTTATCATTATGTGATTTGATAATGGATGGGATATATCTAATCACCAACACATGTTTTATACTCAATGTTTAATTATGTCTGAAGTCTAGAAGTGCAGCAAAGTGTTTGCAAATCTACACGCTGGTTTGCTTCAAGGAAACTACGTATACATGCAGGTTGGATTCTACCCAATAACCTGTATACTAGATCTTGCTCTTCATTAGATATACAATTATTGAGTGCCTTTGCCTAATGATCTTATCCTCCTTTTATAATCTTAGGCCTTACTCAATACCATGGTCCAAAACCACTTAGAATCAATACCTTGGACCAAATACCTGGGCTCAACATGTCGGACAAGATACCTTGGACCAATACCATTGATCACAATACAATGAACCAAATACCACAGACCAAAACCAATTTTTCCAACATGTACGCACCTTTCCTTTTGTGAAAGTGTGTGTGTACTTTATACGCATCTTTTGGTCTTCTAACCCATGTGTAAACGTGGCTTGGTCAATGCAGAACCTGCGTATACCCTTATTTTTCATTTTGTGTAGCCTGAACTGTAAATCATCACATCTATAAATACTATTGTTATGCATTCTATCACATCTGGTATGTCTTCTGTAGATTCATCTAGTTACCATATACAAGAGAGTTGTTCTGCTACAAGTGGGTTTCCATCAAGTACAACACATACATCATAATGCCAACACTTGTCTCTTCTAATCAAAATCTATATATGGGTCTTAATGGTGTTCCTATTAAATCTTCCTTGAGCTTTGGGTGGCAAATCTATGAGGGCCATGCCTACAGGGTTCACGTGAACTCCTCATGTCTCTAGAACCTGGTAAAATGAATGATGGAGAAGTGATTTACCGATCAGAGGGTGGAGGTTCACTCGTTCAACCCTAACTCAATTCATTTTGTAATATCCCTGGGTTAAAATTTCATGTAATAAATTTAATAAAGGTAAAATAAGACAAAGGTAATGGGACATTTATTGCAAGCTCAATGTTAGGAAAAATATCGTAGTGGGCATCACTTGTTGTGTATTATGAATAAGGGGAAATTGGAAATAGAAATGGAAAAGGATATAAAAAGGTAGAAAGGTATTATTGGCATTTTATATATGAAAATAAAGGAAAATAGGAGAAAATGGAGGTGAAAGGTCACATGTTTCATGTCAGGAGGAAACTTAAAGAAAATAGGGGAAAAATGAAGAAATTAGAGGAATCAATAATAAAAATACATTAGAGAACTAGTTTGTAGCCTTTTCTCAGTTCATTTTAGGAATTGGCTTTCAAAGATTAGAAGAGCATAAAGAGGAGAAGGAAAGCAAGCCAATAAAGGAATGAAAAGGAAGGACAAGGAAAACAAGGATCAAGTAAGGAAAGGTTGGGTCAAGTAGCATCAACATGAATACTTGTAGGTAACACATTGCATATATGATTTCCTATCGGGTTTTGGCATCCATGTTATGTCCAAGTGTGTATTTGGTTTCATGGATATCAATGGCATGGATTTTGTCAGGTTTTGACAATGCTTTTTAGCCTTGCCTTTCCATTTACAGATAGACATGTTGAGATGAAATTCTTTATTGATTGAGCTCTGTATTGTCAGAGCGTTATTGATATGGGTGAGGTGGTCTTAGGAAAATCCCAAGGATTGCAGGTGAATATGGTCTTCTCTGCAAATCCCTCAATAGGTGGGTGGAGATAGGAAAATTCCTCAAAGGATGGTGAAGTAATTTTGAGGCATCCAAGCTCGGTTTGTTTTGTGATCTCGGGACTAGTTTAGGTGAGATCACGATATGGTTAGGGTGGAGGTGGTTTAACCTCTAAATTCCCTTAGTTGTTTATGGATTGGCTTATCTAATGAGATCCCACATTCATGCTTGGAATATGGCATGGGGGTGATTGAATGAAAGAAATATTTGGTTTAGATCAATCTATGCTCGGGTGGTACATGGAAGTCATTGACTTGGTTGGATTTTGCATATGGTTAATAAGAGCTAAGTTTCTCTTGTCTCTGACAAGTAAATGTACTTGTTATTATGTAGTGTTAATGGTTGTTCTATGATTGATATCTATCTTGTTATATGTTGTTTATAAGCATGATTATATGGTAGATCTAAGTATGTCTCTTATCACATTTTATTCAATGAATGCCTGGTTAATGAATGCATGACCTAATTTTTTTTGTGACATCTATTGTGAGAATGCATAAACCCTTGTTTTTAAACCTCAGATAAGTTTTCAAATCCTTATGTTTAGATATGCATTCATGACCTACAGGTTGCATGTTCATCATGTGTTTGATGGAATGTCAGTCCTTGTTGGGAGAGGTCAGTTGAAGTCCTGCTTTAAGTTTTGTTTTGGAATCCTTGTTCCTACGTCATTCATCATTTCTAGAATTTTCACCGAGTTTTGGGCAGGGGCCTCAGTCTTAGCCCTGAAAAACTGGCTCATAATTTACGGCCGCTAACACAGAACTAACTAAAAAAGTCAACAATCACTAGGAAGAAATCTCATGGGTGCAACTGGAGGGTTACAGTTGCTTAGAGGCCTTCGCAAGGGAGCGACTAAGGCTCTAGGTAAGTGAAACAGAGAGTTAACTCAAGGGTTGGACACTTGGAGGGGTTGGGTTGCTCCTATAGGCCTTGTGGCTCTTGAGGGAGGTTAGAATAGTCTTTAGTTGTCGAATTTGTTCCTTAAAGTCATATAGGAGGTTGAGTCTTATCATATTTACCATCGCCTCATGTTTGCCCTGGGAAAACTGGTGAAAGTTGGTGAATGTGGGAGGAGGTGGTTACAGGGTGGTATTCTAGCGGGTTGCACTCTCTTTGGGTAAAATATGATGTTTTCATGGTTATGGTTGTCATGCATGGGGTCATGGTACAAAGTTGGTATGGTTATGCATGATTTTGTTATCTTGATTCGATTATTATTATCTATATATTAGCATGATACGGGCTAATGTGGATTGATTTTACAAATGAGATAAGCCTCCCCTGAACATTAATGAGGTATGATTTAAATCTCGGTATCTATTTGGTTTATCTGACATGGCCTACTAGTAGGAAGAAGAGAATCACAGATGATGAGAAAAATTGTAGAATACAACTCCCATCACTCTCCCTACATATCATTTAGGTAGCAAGGAGATGAGTATTCTCCTAGTATAACAAATACATTGAGGATTTTGAGGGAAGATATCATAAGTTGCAAAGAAAAAAATGTCACATTGGTTGAGGCTCAGGAAAATATGGTAGAATTCAATGTAGTAATTCTTCAGATCTTGTCAAAATTGAAGAGACAGGGACAATTGAGGATCAATCAAGAGCAGGAAGAGAAAACTAATGGAGCCTATGGTAGTAAGTCTCAGTCCGGATACAATTTGGATAAAGGGGATACAGTTAGAGGTGGCATATCATTGGATACACCTAGCAGGAGGAATAGTATGTATGAGAATCATTCTAGTTCCTCATTTAGGAGACATTATCATCATCATCACCATCATCCTTTTTATAATATGTGTCAGTACTTGCGAGAGAAGTTTGAGAAATTAAAGCATCCTACATTTGATGGAGAGATGAAGAAGTCACAAGATGCAGAGGCATGGTTATTTGAGATGAAGAAATTATTTAGACTTCATAGCTATTCATAGAAAATGAAAGCCATTACAACCACCTTCACTCTTAAAGGGAAAGCAAATATTTGGTGGGAAGATGTGAAGAATGTTAAGGGCACTAGGGAAGAGGAGTTGATTTGGGATGATTTGAAGAGACTCTTTAAGAAGAAGTACCTATTAGAGACGTACTATGATGACATAGCTAAGGAGTTCTATGAGATGCAAATGAGTTTTATGATAAATGATGAGTACACTAGTAGGTTCCTAAAGCTATTGAGGTATGTACCATACCTCAAGGATGAGAAGGCTAGATTTAGAGATTCATTAGTGGGTTGTTAGTATAATATAGAGACTGGAATTAGTTTGATAAGCCTATATCATTGGAAGAGGCCATTTGGAAGTTGAAGCAATTTTATGAGCAGTCAACTGGTAAAGCTAATCGTAAGTGTGATTTGAAGGGGAATGATAAAGTTAAAGGGAAATGGCCACTAAAGCAGGGAAGATCTCAAGATGCGGGTGAGAAAGAAAATGTTCCTCCTTGTAAGAAGTTAAATGCAACTAAGGGACATGGGTCATAGCCTAGAAAGCCATAAACTAGAGGTGATGATAGGGGACCGTTGCAGTGTTAGATATGTGGGAAAGGTCATCCCAAGAAGGATTTTCCATTATACCAGGGTGGTAGGCCTCACATCTACATTTCTTAGGAGGTGCAGATAGTTGGGGACATTGGTCATAAAATTCGTTGGATTTATGAAATTGTGGACAACAAGTAGGAAGATCACTAGGCATCCACTATTGAGATGGAAGGTAAGCTTTGTGGTTAATTTTTTTCTATTTTGATTGACCCTGGATCTAATTATAGTTATGTTAATCCTGACTTGGTCGATAAGTGATGTTTGAGAAAATAAGTGCATGCAGTGTCTTTGTTTGTGCAGTTAGCTACAGGTACTAAGAAGAGATTTCATCATTGGGTAAGATCTTGTGCATTTGAGCTTAATGGTATGCCTATAGCAACACATCTGAATGTACTACCATTTGGATCATATAGTATGATTTTGGGTATGGATTGGTTATACCTTCACAAGAATAAAGTAGATTGTTATGACAAAGCTATTGAGTGCCTGTATGATAATGGGGAAGATAAAAAAATTCAAGGAAAGAAGAATCCTACATCAGTGAGGATGGTCACAACCATCCAAGCTAAGTACAGTTGTAGGAAAGGGTTTGTGATGTTTGTAGTCCATATTTCCAGTGAAAAGGGTAAGGATCTTGAGGATGAAGAAATATTCAAGAGGTACCCTATATTACAATAGTTTCAAGACGTGTTTCCAATAGATATTCCAGATTTTCCTCCCAGCATGGAAGTGTACTTTTCTATTGAGTTGGTACCAAGAGAAACAACAAAATCAAAGGAACCTTATATGATGAGAACACAAGAGTTAGTAGAGTCAATGTTGCAGTTGAAGGAAATGTTTCATAACAGATACATTAGGCCAAGTGTATTGTCTTGGGGTGCATCAATGTTGTCCATGAAGAAGAAGGATGATACCCTCAGATTATGGATTCATTAAAGGTAGCTGAACAAGGTAACCATCAAGAATAGGTATTTGTTCTTGGGGATTGATGTCCTATTTTATGATTTGAAGGGAGATGCAGTTTTTTTGAGTATTGATCTATGATCAAGATATCATTAGGTAGAAATCGAAGAAGAGGACATCTACACAACTAATTTTAGAACTAGGTATGGGTATTATAAGTTTTTTGTGGATCCCTTTGGTTTGGCTAATGCCCCAAATACTTTCATGTTCTTGATGAATATTGTGTTGCATCCTTATCTGGACAAGTTTGTTATTGTATTCATTGATGATATATTGATATATTCTAAGAATGAATAAGAGCATGTCGAAGCAGCAATATTTGGATTTCTAAGAGAGAATCAGTTGTATGCTAAGCTTAGTAAGTGCATCTTCTTTTAGACAAAGGTACATTTCTTGGGACATGTTGTCCCCAAGGAAGCCATAACAATTGATCCAGAAAAGTTAAGGGCTACCATGGAGTGGGAAACTCCTAAGAATGTGGATGAAGTAATATAATTCATGGGGTTAGAAGGTTACTATAGGAGGTTCATTAGGAACTCCTCATGCAATTCATATCATATTACATCATTACAAAGGAAAGGTAAGAAATTTGAATGGATAGAGGAGCGTGTGGCCAGTTTTGAGAAATTGAAGCAGTTGCTAACAAATTTTCCTGTTCGAAATATTGTAGATCCAAACAAAGAGTTTGTCATGTGTCAAGATGCATGCAAGAGAGGACATGGTGGACTCTTCACGCATGAGGGATAAGTGGTGTGTTATGAGTCCAGGAAGCTGAATAAGCACGAGAAGAACTATGTGACTCATGATATTGAGTTGGAAGCTATTATTCATGCATTGAATATTTGGAGTCATTATCCTCTTGGCAGGAGGTTTGTATTGATGAGATTTCACAGTGGTTTGAGATATTTGTTTGACTAATCAAATCTAAATTCCAAGTAGGCTAGGTGGTTCGCCATGATCAATGAGTTTTAAGTTGATATCAGATACATTAAGAGTAAGGAGAACAGGGTTGTAGATGCTCTCAGTAGGAGAGTGCATATGAACCTTGTCGCAATGGTGAGCTCATATGGGACAAATTTATAGGATCGTGTCTTATAGAAAGGACACCAGGATGACAAATACATGGAGATTAGGCACAATTTATAGCAGGGTACAAGTGATAAGGATGTAGACTATCAGTGAAAGATGGTTTGGTGAGATCTAGGGATAGGATCTATGTGCTGAATGAAAATGGACTCAAGAATATTATCTTCAGGGAGTTTCATGTCAAGCCATAACTAGGTCACTTAGGATATCAGAAGACATTGACAATATTAAATAAGTTCTATTATTGGAAGAATCTAAAGAAGGATGTGGTAGGGCTTGTGGCTAGATGTTTGGACTGTCATGAGGTGAAAGTTGAATGTAAGCATCTAGGGTGGTTCCTATAACCTATTCCGATTCTAGAATTAAAATGGGAGGTTATTTCCATGGATTTCATTACAAGAATTCCAAGGGAATAATGGAAACATGATTCTATCATTTTTGTGGTCGATAGATTGAGCAAGGTAGATCACTTCATTCTAGTTAAGACTACTTATTCAGAAAGTGAGGTGACACAAGTATTCATGAGGGAGATAGTGAGGTTGCACGACGTTGTGAAGAAGATTGTGTTGGACATGGATGCTAAGTTCACTTCCATGTTTTGGAAGGAGTTGTTTGTAGGTTTTTGGATAGAGTTGGCCTCAAGTACAACTTATTATCCATAGACATATTGAAAGAGTGAGAGGGTCAATATGATTCTAGAGGATATGTTGAGGATGTAGGTCATCGACTAGTAGAGGAGATGGTAGGAGTACCTTCCATTGGTCGAGTTTTCTTACAACAATGGTTATTAGGAGTCACTAAGGATGAGTCCATTGAGTAATTCTATAGGAGGAGTTGCAATACTCCAATCAGTCAGAGTGATCTAGTGAATAGGGTATTTATTAGACTAGATATTTTGGAAGAAATGGAATAGGAGATGCATGTTATAAAGAAGAATATAAAGGCAGCACAGGACAAGTAGAAACGTTATGCAGACCATCACAAGGAATTTAAGGATTTTTAGGTTTCAGATCATGTGTATTTGTGTACCAAGCCGAAGAGGAGCTCCTTCGAGATTAAATTATGTGTCAAGTTGGCACCACTATGTTTCGAGGCTTCGAGATCATTGAGAGGATTGGACCATCAACCTACAAACTTGCATTGCCTCCGATAATGAAATTCCATGATGTTTTCCATGTTTAATTGCTTAAGAGGTATGTAAATGATTTTTATCATATTATTAATTGGTATTTATTGTAGGTGGAACCAAAAGGAGAAATCTAGCTGGAAGCTCCATGCATATTGTAGTGAAAATAGCTCATGCTCTAGAGCAGAGAAATTGAGAAAGTTAAAGTGTAGTGGAAGAAATTTGGGCCAGATGAAGCTACATGGGAGACGGTTGATCAGATGATGGCTATGTATCCTTCATTGTTTTCTATTTGAGACAAAGAAATTTTAGCAAATGTATATATGTACACAGATTTAAATACCACCATGAACTGTGTTATAAATCTCCAATAACCGATATGGTTTTCATGTTGTCATGTTTATCATGATGGTTTTCTATTTTCAACAGGTTTTTTATTGTAAATAATGAATAGAGTTGTGTTATAAAGCTCCATAGGTAGAATTCATTTGGTTTTCAACAATTTTACTAGTTGTAGTTGTCATAGAACACCGAGGATAGTGTTTCCCTAAGGAGGATGGGTCTGTAACAACCCTAGGTTCAAATTACAAGTAATAATGTTAATAAAGGAAAAGTATGACCAAGGTCATGAGACACTTATTCGAAGATTAATGTTGGGAAAAATATCCTAGAAGGAAACACTTGTTTTTTATTATGGATAATGGGAATTTGGAAAAGGAAATGGAAAAGTCTTTGAAAAGGAGAAAACGGTATTATTGGAATTTTATTTATGAAAACAAAGGAAAATAGCAGAAGAGGGAGGTGAAAGGTCAATGGTTGGATGTGAGGAGTAAATTGAAGGGAAATAGAGGGAAATAAAGAAATTAGAGGCATCAATAATTAAAATACATTAGAGAATTATTTTTTAGCCTTCTGTTAGTTTGTTTTCAGAATTGGTTTTCAAAGAGGAGAATAGCACTAATAGAACATGCAAAGAAAACAAGAAAAATGAAGGACACAGGGGGACAAGAAAATCAAAGGAAAGAAAGGATCAAGTAAGGAAAGGTTGGATCAAGCAACATCAATAGGAATACTTGTATTGAAAAAGTTGCATGTATGATTCCCTATCTATTTTTGGCATGCATGGTAAGTGCATGTGTGCATTTGGTTTCATGGGTGTTGGTGGCATCGATTTTTCCAGGTTTTCACAGTGGTTTTTAGCCTTGCCTTACCATTTCCGGATAGCCATGCTGTGACGAGATTCTTTTTCAGTTGTTGTTTGGATTGCCAGAAGGTTGTTGATCTGGGTGAGGTGGTCTTAGGAAAATCCCAAAGTTTGGGGGTAGAGATGGTCTTCTTTAAGAATCCCTCAATAGGTGGATGGAGACAAGAAAATTTTTGAAGGGATGGTGAAGGATTTCTGAGGAATTCAAGCTTGGTTGGTTTTGTGATATCAAGACTGGTTTAGGTCAGATCATGGTGTGGTGAGGGTAGAGGTGGTTCAACCTCTAGATTCCCTTGATTTTTTATGGATTGGTTTATCACATGATATCCCACATTCATGCTTGGAATATGGCATGGGGTTGATTGGATAAAAGAAATATTTGGTTCAGCTCAGTCTTTGGTTAGGTGGTATGTGGAAGTCCTTTACTTAGTTGTATTTTGCATATGGTTAATAAGAGTTAAGTTTATCTTGTATTTGATAAGTAAATTTACTTGTTATTATGTGGATTTAATGACTATTCTATCATTCTTATCTATTTGGTTATATGTTGGTTATAAGCATGGTTATAAGACAGATATCAGTATGGATATTATCACATTTCACTCAATGAATTTATGGTTAATGAATGCATGACCTAATTGGTTTTATGACACATATTGTGGGAAGGAATAAATCCTTCTTGGAAAACCTCAGAAAATTTTTCAAATCCTTATGTTCGGATTTGCATTCATGACCTATAGGCTGGATATTCATGTGTTTAACGAAATGTTAGTCCTGGTTGGGAGAGGTCAGATAAATTCTTGGTTTAATTTTTGGTTTGAACACTTCGTTTCTATGCCATTCATCGTTTCTAAAAGTTTCACTAAGCTCTAGGCAAGGGCATGAGGCTTAGCCCTAAAAAAGTGGCTCAGGGTCGCTCACATCGAATTGAATGAAAAAGTCCACAGTCACTGGGAAGCAAGTCTATGGGAGTGACAGGAGGGTTACAGTTTCTTGGAGGTATTAGCAAGGGAGCGACTAAGGCTCTAGGTCAGTGAAATAGAGAGTTAAGTTAGGGGTTGGACACTTAGAGGGACATGGTTTCTCTTGGAGGTCCTGTGGCTCCTAAGGGAGGTCAATAAAGTCTTAAGTTGTTGAATTAGTTTTCCTAAATTTATATAGGAGGTTGATTCTTATCATAGTGACCCTCAGCTCATGTTTAACCTAGGTAACCAGTGAAAGTGGGTAAATTTGGGGGGAGTTGGTTACACACTCACTGCTTATTCCCTCATTTTATTTTCTTTGACCACCCTGAGGTATTGTTGTACCTATAGGGCACCTCTATTTATGACCTTATCATTCCCGCATTTCTAACTCCCTACCATATTTCCATGGTAGACTCATCTTCCTCCTCCGAATTGGTGCTTCACCCCAGTCAAAATAAGGGTAGGGTTTTTTCTGTGCTTGGTTTTCCCCCTGAGGACTAGTTTAATTTCATGTATCTAACTTATGGTTCTACTATTCCTTTCAATTGGTTTTAGGTTTTTCAAAGATTATTTGGTTTCAATACCATTTTAGTACCAACTTGATCATATCACAAGAGTCCTCAAACAATATGGTGATGCTCTCGACGGTTAAGTTCACTGCCATACTGATTTGTTCTCGAGAGATTTCATTTTTTTATTGTAAATTTCATATTAGGTGCCTGATAGCTATTGCTTGGTGCATTATATTGACTTCTAGTTTCAGACATTCATATTGCAAGGTTGGTAGGTTTTTCCTCTTTCTTTTTGGGAGCAATTTAGACAATGATTTGGGTAATCCTCATCCTCTTTCTTAGTTTCATAATTTTTCTAGCAAGATACGAACAATGGAAGCCGCGAGTTAGAGTTGAAATTGATTAACACTAACTTGGACCATGTTGGCTTGTAATTTTGTGTAGGATTTTTATTTTTGGTGACAAGAGTGTAGCTCCACTAGGATAATCATGAGGTTTCTTTGTTCTTTACAACTCCACCTTCTACATAGGTATCTCATGGTAAATTTTCATGCGTTACTTAGTAATAGGGCTCTATAATTATCTTATGTGTATATATCTCACCCTTTTTGTATTTTACTTGGTGCTAGAGCTATTATCTAAATTATTAAATTATTATTTTAAGTGTAAGGTTACATTACAACTTGGAGAGATTTCTCCTCATTTTTTTTTGGTTCATTCTTAGGTACTTAACTACTCTTAATATTTTAACGATGGTAAGTTCTATATTGGCTTCATGAAGGTAAAATCCTTTCTCTATTTCCTAATTTCCTTAATACTTAAGTGAATATTTTCTTTGATGAAAATGGCAGTGGTAATTTGGTTACTTCCAGAGAATTTCCAAATACATGTGCAAGGATTTTATCTATTGTTAGTAGAAGTATTGACAGTGTGTTTTCTTTATTCTTCATCATGTTATGAGAAATGTTGTGGGTTTTCTTGGGTATATCCCCGACTTAGCACATAATATTTTTGGCATGGGTTATCCAAGTATTTTAATAATTATTATGGTTTACTTGTCTTCTTAATATATGCTTAACAAGATCCCGAAGGACCCCACGCACTACTCATTGGGTACTCTGATACATATATTTTCTACTTCTCGTTGGTACTAATGAATTTCACTCATTTGTCTATTTCCGATGTGCCTAGGGTCGGTGTTATGCAACCAGGTCACAAAAATATAGAAAATGTAGATTGACGACTTCAAAATCAGCCTCTGTGAGGTGGCAACCTCCTTTACATTACACAAATGAACAACTCTTGGATGATTCAAATGACAAAACCTCCTTTCTATATATAGGAGTCAAAGGGGTCACAATATATTTAGAGACGACATAACAATAATAATGTAAGGGCACAACAATAACAATAATAGACTTCTATGGGGCACAATAATAACAATATGGGGACAACATAGACACAAAAATAACAATAAGGGCTATAATGACAATAATAATGGGGGAATACACTAGTATTATAGGGACCTAACATGCCCCTGTCCTTCAAAAAGGTGTTATCCTCAACACTTGAGTAGTTATGGATGCTTCTTTATAAAATATCATCCTCCAATGTGGAATCTTCAGCGAGCAAGTTCTTCCACTTGATGAGATACTCTGAAATTGATCAATTTCATAGCTGTCGAGTTCTTGTTTCTGTGACTACTTCAGGTTCCAATATGATTTTTCCTTCCTCGTAAAGTTTTGGAAATATTGTTTTAACTGGGAGCTTGTCACTTATAACCTTCTCTAAGAATGAAACATGGAAAATTGGGTGCATTCGGGAATATGCAGGAAGCTCCAATATGTATGCCATAGTATGAATCTTTTGCAACACCTTGTACATACCATGATACTTTGGTGATAATTTATTATCCTTCTTATCTTGCTTGAGGGACATTTGTCTCTATGGTTGTAGTCATAGAAATACCCAGCCACCTACATCAAAACTCCTTTTGCTACGATGTTGATCTACCTATTATTTCATTATATTTTGTGACAAAGCGAGGTTATCCTTTAAGAGTTGAAGAACTTGTTTTTGATGCTCGATGTGATATTCCACTACTTGAACCTTATAATTTTCTCCTAAAAATGATGTGATGGACGATGGATGATATCCATAAAGTGCCATAAATGAGGTAGTTTTTGTTGCAGTGTGGAAGGAATTTTTATACCACCATTCAAATAGAGGCAACCACTTGACCCATTTTGTTTGTTTGTCAGTTAGAAAGCAACGAAGGTATCATTCCAAAAATTTGTTCACTATCTCAGTTTTCCCATTAGATTGAGCAGGATAAGATGAGCTATGAGCTAACTGATTACCCAAAGAATAAAAATAATTTCATCCAAAAATTTCTAGTGAAAATGGGATCTTTGTCGCTTACAATGATCTTTGGGTTTCCATGTAGATTTTGTATTATTTCCATAAATGCAATAGAAACTATACTAGCTTTAAATGGATGATATAATGCACAAAAGTGTGCATAATCGGTATGTATGTCAACTACCACCATGATGACACTCTTTCCTTCAGATTTCAATAGAACTGTGATAAAATCTATTGAAACCTCCTTCCAATGTTGGCTTGGAATGGATAAAGGTTGTAATAGACTCGAGGTCTTAATTATTTCAACTTTATTTTGTTGGAGAACCAAACATTCTGCCACAAACTTTTGAATATCATATTTGAGGCCATCCCAAAAAAATTCCTTCTTAACCCTGCGGTAAGTTCTTAAAAATCCTAAGTTCCCTCCTAATGGAGAGGTGTGAAATTTGAGAAGAATATTTTTTTTGAGTTGGGAATTCTTACAAAGGTATAAGCGATCTTTGTACCATAACGAATCATTTTCTAGCTAAATTTGTTAGATGTATTGGGATCTTGTTGCAACATTTGAATGAGTTCCCACACTTCTTCGCCACTCTTCCATTCATCCCTTGCTTCGTTTATCCAATCTGGTTGGATAATAGAAATGGCACAAAACAATGCTTCCACGTCCTCATCCTTTCTTGAGAGTGCATATACGAAAACATTTTTCTTCCCTTTTTTGTACATGATTTGAAATCCATAACCCAACATCTTTGTCACCCATTTTTGTTTCTCTTCTTAAGATAATATTTGTTCTAAAACATATTTAATACTATCATGATCGGTTTTTACCTTGAAATGTCTTCCCATTAGGTAAGGTTGCAATTTCTTAAGTGCATTTAGTATTCCCAACATTTCCTTCTCATAAATAGGTTTGTGTAAATACATTCCTTTGATTAGACAACTTTCAAAAGAAATGAGTCTTCCTTCTTACATTAAAACAACACTAATTCCATTTCCTAAGGAATCACATTCTACAATAAAAGTTTTTATGAAGTCTGGTGTAGCTAATACTGGTGATTGGCACATTGCCTCTCTAAGATGTTCAACGACCCTCATTGCTTCTAGAGTCCAAGAAAACACTTATTTCTTCAATAATGTTGTTAGGCTTATATTCTCCCATAATTCTTAACAAACGTGCAATAATACCTTTTCAACCTGAGAAATCCTCGCAGATGCTTTATTGATGTGGGAATTTTCCGTTACTTAATGGCTTTAATTTTTCTAGGGTCTACCTTAACACCTTCATGAGATACAATATGACCCAAATATTCCACCTCCTGTACTCCAAAGAAACATTTGGAGGATTTTGCATATAATTGTTTCTCCTCCAATAGTTTGAGTAGCCTGTCAACATGTTGAACATGATCCTTCCAAGACTTGTTGTAGATTAGTATATCATAAAAAAAAATACTAACACAAATTTTCTAAGGAAGGGTTTGAAAATGGAATTCATCAAACCTTGAAATGTAGAAGGTGCATTGGTAAGGTCAAAAGGCATGACCAATAATTCATAATGACACTCATGAGTTGTAAATGTTGTTTTTAGAATGTCTCTAGTCTTCATTCTGATTTGATGATATCCTAAACAAAGATCCAACTTGGTTAAGTAAATTGCTCCATGTAATTCATTCAATAATTCATCAATGACTGGAATGGGAAATGTATATCTAACAATCAGCTTATTGAGTTCCCTATAATCCATACATATGTGCCATGATCCATCCTTCTTATGTACCAATACTACTGGAGCAGAAAAATAATTTTGACTAGGTTGAATTATACCAGCCTCTAGCATTTTTGCAACTATACGTTCAATTTTACTCTATTCAACATAGGGATATCTGTATGCCCTGATGTTTGGAGGAAAATTTCTTGGAATCAAATGAATATCATGGTCATGATCACAAATAGGTGGGAGGGCTTTGGGAGTCTCAAATACCTTGGAATGATTTTCTAAGACTTTTTGGAGATCTGGAGAAATACAAGATAACGATTTGGGAACCTCTAGTGAACATAATTGTGAAATTATGCCACGTTTTTCTTTATTTATAATATTTGTAATGTCGTTAGAGTTGATTATCTTTCCTATTTTCCGTATGATACACCTTAATTCAACTTCCTTTCCTTCTCAAAAAAATTTCAAGAAAATTTCTTGAAAATTAAAAGCTATTGTACCCAAAGATTGTAGCCATTGGACTCCTAGTACAACATCAGCAGTGCCCATTGGAATGGAAAGCATTGGAATATTCAATACATATTATCCCATGGATAACTTGACATTATGGAACTTTCCAAAGCAATTTATGGTTCATCCATTTGCAACCATCACTTGAAACTCTAGTCCTACATATAGGAATCAATTCAATTCCTTGGCTATCTTACAATGAATAAAATTATGGGTACTACCTGAATCAATCAACAATATTACCTTTTTCTTCTTGATATGTCCTTCTATATTGAGAGTTTGAGGAGTGGTAATCCCTGACAATGCATTACAAGATATTTTCAAATTAATTTCTTCTTTCTCTGGGGTTGGTTCCTAGTGTACATCCTCTTATTTGATGTTTCTTGTTCCTTTTCTTCCTCCTCTTAACAATCTTTGTAAAATAATTTCTTCTCAACAAACTTATGACCTTTAATGTATTTTCTATCATAGCTATAACAAAGACCTTTTTCTCTTTTGTCTTTGATGAGCCCCAATTTTGGTACAATTTGGGCTCATTTTGGCCTATTCTTCTTGCTCAAACCATTCATTTTTATTGTTTATGCATACACTTCTTAGTTTATTCATGTTGTTTGTAGGAGAAAGGATAGGCACTTTATCTACGTAGCTAATGCATTGTGATTCCAGGTTTTGGCATTAAAAGGGAGCAAAAGACAACGAAAAGGTGGCAAGGAGACAACGAGTTGGCACTGCTGACGTAAGGAGAGGTTGTCCACGGTCTTGGGGGACATTCCTCATGATCCTCACCAAGAACTCCGAGCCCCACTCCATCCTCCCTCCGAGCTTAATACACGGCCAGCTGTTCTACAGGAACAACAGTTCAAAACTGCTCTACAAGAAACAACATTTATGACCATCCTACAGGATCAGCAGTTAAACTCTAGATTAAACAGCCGAGCTCCTAGAATCATGGATACTTGTTGGATCATCGTTTTGTATAAGTATAGAGGCCTTAGCCTTGGTTAGGTTGTTGAAACTCTCGTATTACTATTGTAATTTTGGAGCACAGCTCAAGTTTCGTTCTCTTTTGTAAGCCAATTTGGCATGTTATCAGATTATGAATAAAGAAGGCCACTTTTGAGTTAGTTCTGAGTTTTCTCAAGGAGCTATAGCTCTCAGGTTAGGGCCCAACCTGAGAGCCATAGACCTCCTCAGTGTTGTAATGCATTTACAATTAGGTCCAGCACTTGAGTTTGTTTAGTTTCCTATGCAATTCGGATTTCCAGCTTGTTAGTTTAATTGTTTTCATTAGCATAGATAGGACTGGTATGATGCTTTGCTTTCAATATTCAAGTTTGATAGGTTGGTAGAATAAATCTCTTGGAGCTCCAACAAAAACAGGTTGTAAAGGCTCACTTCCATCTCACTGTTTGGGATTGGGGTGTAGACCATGATCAGTCACCAAAAAGAACAACAGTCGTTTCATCTCCACGCAAGTTGCCACATGAACATTTTTCATTAAGGATTTATTCATACATTCTCGACATTGATCCATACTGCACTCTCACGCATTAGTTTTATTGCTTGGTTTCCATTTTGGATTTATAGGTTTCATGGCATAATAGGTTAATGAATTCCTTGTTTTCATGCACAGGTCATTTGTTTTATTTACACTGCTTTTGCTCAAGCGATTTCCTTCGTCATTTTCTTCATCCACCTGCAAGTTCTATTCACCCTCTATCTCACTCACGTGCCCTCCAACTCTCTCATTTCACGTACAGCTCCATCTCCTTCACTCTCGTTGATTCCACCCTTCCAAAACATCAACCCATTGCATGCACCCTTCCTTCGTCTGACTTTCCATTTCCTAAGACATCATTAGGTCCATCTCCATCTCCCTTAGCCTCCCACACCACTCCAACACTCCATCAACTCCTAAAAACCTCCACGGCCAACCATCCTGTAGACGTGCACAACCATCCTGTAGAAAACAGAGTATCCTGTAGGATCCCCTGCAGCCTTCCTGTAGGAGGCCATTCACTTCGTTGCCAAGCTTCTGAACGTGAGGGACCTCTGTGGATGGGTGCTAAGGATCCTTAGGAACCTCTCCTAGCCTCCCCAACCTGTCCCACACTTTCCTTCCTTCTCCATCCCACCTGCACAATCAAACCCTAATTAGGCCAAGTTCACACTCATTCCACACACCTAAAGGAAAAACACAAAAACACATTTCTCATGATGCAAGTAGCTTAGACCCATGCATTTACACTTGTTAGAGGTAATGACAACATTCATAGGAGTTGCATCCACATTCTTTCCATTATAGAAGATAGACTAGTTAAATTAGGGTTTCATGGATTTACATGCTCTTGATTCAGTTTGTCAAGCAGCGTAGCCTTCCTTTGAGTTAGCTTTCGTCCATCATTGATAAAGCTTCTTCTGTGAGCCTATAGAAGTTGGCTTAAGCCCTAGCGGACTTGTGCCAGCTGACCAAGTGACAGCTGCGACAAGGGCTAGTACTTGTGCATACAGCACCGTCGCTTCCAAGTTTGTACGAACTACCGGGTTGATAAAATTAAGAGACAGGAAGCCCCAGGAGTTGTAGCATTATTGCTACAATACTGGAGCTCACCATCTTTTTGGCGCCGTTTCCGGGGAAGCGTCAGAGTATTAGCACCTGTTGCTTTTCCTCTACTTTCCTACTCTTACCTTCTGCTAAGTAGTTTGCTTCATTTCCATTCTGCAAAAGTAGTATAGACTTTCCTGCTTTCCTAGACTAATCTTTCCTGCTTTCTTAGATTAGTATTTCCTGTTTTCCTAGACTAATCTTTCCTGCTTTCTTAGATTAGTATTTCCTGCTTTCCTAGATTAATATTTCCTTCCTTCCTAGATTAATATTTCCTGCTTTCCTAGATTAATATTTCCAATTCCGCAAATTTCATTTGAGTAATCTAGTTAGTTGTAGATCACTTTGTTTCAGTTTTGCAGGTACAAGGAAAAAACAAAAGCACTAAAAACAAAGAAGAGTCCTTTCTCTTTCATGCCTCGTAGGAACCGAGATAGATCAGGCAAATTCCTACCAAACACCCCCACCACATCACTAAGTCACCCTTCTCTCTTCTTTGGTGACAGTGACCCAGAGGAACCTATAGGTGAACATCCCGAGATATACCAAGACCCTATAGAAGAAGAAGAGTTAGAAACCACTCCATCTGAAGCCATGGCTGATAACGGGAGAGAAGATGAGAGAATAGAAGGAGCTTTCCCCATCCGAGAGACCAATGGGGATATGAAAATGAAAAACATTAGCCCCTCTGCCTTGCCTCACTTCCATGGACTGACCACTAAGGATCCTGATACCTTCTTGTTTGAGTTTGCTGTCCTTTGTCGAACCTATGACTATACTGAGGATGAGCAAAAGTTGAAGCTTTTCCCTTCCACTCTTAAGGATGCAGCACTACGCTGGTTCATGGGATTACCTGGGAATAGCATCACCACTTGGGCTCAGATGCAGCAAGCCTTCAATACCAAGTATAGGGATTATTGTAGGTCCAAGGAAACCAAGGGAGAGATCTTTCGAATGACCATGGGGAATGATGAGTCTTTAGAGGACTATGAGGAGAGGTTCCAACTTAGCTATAAACGGGCCAGATGCACACTTGACCCTGAATCCCTCAGGTTGGTTCTACTCCGAGGAGTCCCTGAAGATCTCCTAGACACCCTTCACATGTTAGCTGGGGGGGACATTTACCAACTGCCTTATGAGGACATCAAGACTGTGTTTCGAAATCATTCCAGGGCAGCTAGAAAACGAGGTAGAGGAAACCTCCTCTCCACCGGTGTCCCTTTCTCCAAACATGAGCTTACAAACCAATTAGAAGATCTTAAGAGTGAGGTGAGACATACCATTGCCATGCAGCTGGACACATTCAGGATCCAGCAAAAGAAAGAGGAAGCTGAGAGAGCCTTGGCTGTCTTCTGTCCTAGGTGCACCAGAAGACACCCTAAGAACGAATGTCCATTGCATTCGGTCGAAGTGTGTTTCGTTTATGAGGAGGACCACCCAACAAATCAGTGTCCAACCTTGCCTGGGTTTAAAGCCATGTACCAAGGAACTGAAGCCCCCACTGAACCTCTCTACTTCATCAACCAAAGGAGGCCTCAAGGATCTAGACCTTATCAGCAGGGGATGCAAGGGGCATCTCAAGCTTATTACAACCCCAACCACTTGACTCCCATGCCTTCCTGGGGTCCCCCTGCTCATCCTTCCTGGTCCATGCCTCCTCCATGGTCTTATCCACCTCAGTACCCTACTCAACCTACTTCTCACCCATATCACTCACATACCCAGTCGCAGCCTCAATGGAGTGCTCCTCAGTCGGGGTGGAGGCCCCAATACAACACTCCTCCTGCCATTTTGCCTCCACCACCAGTTCAACCTCAGCCTTTACCTCCTGCTCCTCCAAGGCAACCTCAGATGCCTACTCAACCGAACCCGAACCCCAACAATAGACAGGCTCAGCAGGTATATACTGGGGAGACCTCATGCCCTACCTATGCTGTGGAGATCCAGGAGATCAATCTTAGATCTGGAAAGACTCTTCCAGATCGCCAACCTCCTCCCCCAGAGGATGAGGAAACCCATCATGAGAGTGAACCAAAGCCTACTCCACCCTTTCCTGAGAGACTAACAGCCACCACACAACCGAACCCAGAAGAAGATGAGCTTTTGGGTGAGCTCAAACAGTTGTGTGTAAAAATCCCACTTCTCCAAGCCATCAAGGATGTGCCAATATATAACAAGCTGATTAAGGAGAAGTGTTTCAAACACCCAGGCAGACGGAAGAAAGATGCCTCAACTATCAATGTCATAGGACAACTGTCTGACCTTATGCTAGGACAAGTCATCTGCCCAAAGTACCTAGATCCTGGAAGTCCTGTAGTAGATGTACACATCAATGGCACCATTATCCCCATCAATGTGATGACCAGGGATACCATGCTTAAACTCAATCTTCAGGGTTCCTTGAGAAACACCTCGACAGTACTGCAGTTAGCAGATCGCTCCACCGTGACTCCCGAAGGGATTGTGGAGGATGTCTTGGTCTCAATTGATTCTTGGGAATACCCTGCAGATTTCTTGGTCCTGCAACCAAAGGCCAAGCTTACTGGATATCCTCTCATCTTGGGAAGGCCTTGGTTAGCTACTGCAGATGCTTACATAAGTTGTTGGGCAGGAAACATGACCATCAAGAATGGTCCCATGTCCAAGCAGCTAGTCCTATACCCTCCTGCCCAACCCTCTTTAGAGCATGATTTACCACTCTGGTTGGAGGACGGAGAGGAAGACGAGGTGTACTCTGCACCTCTGTGCACCCTAGATACCGCTAGAAGAAATTCTCCTACCGAGGATGATTTAATTGAGACCCTGATCCAGAATCCACCTTCCAGTGCACTATCTTTAGAGAAGTTGGTGGAGGATGCCCAAGCTAGCACCTTAGTGGACCTTTGTACAACCAGCCATGTCACTCCCAGAGTCAAAAGTGTGGAGTTCGGCCCTGAGAGAGCATTAAAGATCAGCTCCTCTCTATCTCCTTCCCAGGAGAAGGAGTTGTGTAGCCTATTGGCCAGCCACTTAGATGCTTTTGCTTGGAGCTATAAGGAGATGAAAGGAGTCCACCCCTCGGTCTGTACCCATCATATATACATCAAAGAGGATTGTAAACCAGTTAGGCAACCCCAGAGGAGAATGAATCCAGCCCTTAAGGACATTGTCAAGGAAGAATTGCAAAAACTGTTGGATGCCGGATTCATTTACCCCATCTCAGATAGTGAATGGGTGTCCCCTCTAGTGTTGGTTCCCAACAAGAATGGGAAGTGGAGGATCTATGTAGATTACCGGGAGCTGAACAAAGCTACCAAGAAGGACCATTTCCCTCTACCTTTCATAGATCAAGTGTTGGATGGACTGGCAGGAAAGAAGTTCTTCTCTTTCCTGGATGGGTTCAGCGGGTACAATCAAATCCAAATCAGCCCGGAAGACCAAGATAAGACCACCTTCACTTGTCCTTGGGGTACCTTTGCCTACCGAGTCCTTCCCTTTGGGCTATGTAATGCTCCTGCTACTTTTCAGAGAGCTGTCTTGAGCATCTTCTCGGAGTTGGTCCATGATGCAGTGGAAATCTACATGGATGACTTTACCCCTTATGGGGCCAACTTCCAGGAAGCATTGTCCAACTTGGGAAAGGTCCTAACCAAGTGCATCGAGATGAACTTGTCCCTTAGCCCTGAGAAATGTGAATTCCTAATGACTGAAGGGACAGTGCTAGGCCATACTATTTCTTCCCAAGGATTGCAGGTGGATCCTAACAAAATTGCTCTCATCAAGAGGGTTCCACCTCCTCAAAAAGTAAGGGATGTCCGGAGTTTCTTGGGATTAGCAGGATACTACCGGAGGTTCATTAAAGACTTCAGCAAGTTAGCCTCACCATTGTTTGGTTTGTTGGCAAAAGATGTGGAGTTTAAGTGGACTGACGATTGTCAGAGGAGTTTGAATGAGATAAAAGACAAGTTAGTGTCAGCTCCAATCCTAAGGGGTCCAAACTGGGCCCTACCTTTCCACATCCACACTGATGCCTCGAACAAAGCCATAGGTGCAGCCTTAGGACAAGTTGAGCAAAAACTTCCATATGCCATTTACTTCGTTAGCAAAAACTTGTCCAAAGCCGAGCTGAACTACACTGTAACCGAGAAGGAATTCTTAGCTGTGGTTCATGCACTGAACAAGTTCCGACATTACATTACTGGTTACCAGACTTTTGTACATACTGACCATGCTGCTATTAGATACTTGATGAATAAACCAGATGTGAATGCTCGTATTATTAGATGGTTACTTTTATTATAGCAGTTTGATCTAACCATTGTTGATAAACCAGGAAAAGAAAATGTTGTTGCTGACTTCTTGTCTAGA
The DNA here is from genome assembly GCA_031772625.1 of Pinus tabuliformis. Lineage (NCBI taxonomy): Eukaryota > Viridiplantae > Streptophyta > Pinopsida > Pinales > Pinaceae > Pinus > Pinus tabuliformis. The sequence continues at coordinate 823,883,923 of CM062808.1, forward strand.
TTGGATTTGTCTGCAGATGAAGATGGGACGGTGGATGACCAGATGCCTGATGAGCATCTGTTTGCTATCTCAGTACTCTCTCCATGGTTTGCTGATATAGCAAACTACCTTGTTTCAGCTCAGTTCCCTCCGCACCTCTCTTCAAAAGAGAAGAGCAAAATCATCAGAAAGAGTGCCTCATTTACATGGATTGGGGGCAGCCTGTTCAAGCTTGGCCCCGATCAGATCTTAAGGCGTTGTGTAAGGGAGGAGGAAGTCTTTGACATTCTCCTCACCTTTCATGATGGGCCTTGTGGAGGACATTTTGCATCAAAGAGAACTGCCTTCAAGATCCTGCAGGCAGGCTACTATTGGCCCACACTTCATCAAGATGTCAGAAGATATGTTAGCCAGTGTGACCAATGCCAAAGAATGGGGAAACCGACCCAAAGGGATGAGATGCCTCTCCAACCTCAAGTGACTCTCGAGCCATTTGAGAAGTGGGGCATGGACTTTGTGGGCCCAATCAATCCCTCTTCGAGGCAGAGATCCTACATCATTGTGTGTACTGACTACTTGACAAAGTGGGCAGAGACTAAAGCAATCAAAGCAGCAACAGAAGAAAAGGTGGTTGAGTTCTTAAGAGAGAACATCTTCTACAAGTTTGGCTACCCAAGAGAGCTGGTGACCGATCAAGGGAGCCAGTTCACCTCCAACTTGGTTGAAGATCTATTAGCTCATCACAAGATCAAGCATAGGACTTCCACCCCCTATCATCCTCAAGCAAATGGGCAGGTGGAAGTCACCAATAGAGCTCTAGAAGGGATCTTGACCAAAGTGGTGAACAGCAACAGAAAAGACTGGGCAGATCGCCTAGTTGAAGCCACATGGGCTTACAACACCACTTGGAAGACCACCACCGGTTTCACACCTTATGAGCTGGTCTATGGGAAGAAAGCTTTACTGTCCATCGAGTTTGAGTATAACACTTTGAGGTTGGCAGCTCAACTGGACCTAGATCTCAGCCATGCACAACAAGAAAGGTTATTGCAGCTGAATGGACTGGATGAACACCGCATGCAGGCCCTCCTTCACTCAGAAGTGGTTCAACTTCAGAGGAAGGTGTGGCATGACCAACATCTCCATGACAAGCAATTTCAGCCGGGAGATTGGGCTTTGTTGTATGATTCCAGATTCAAAGATTTCAAGGGGAAGTTGAGAACCAGATGGCTAGGACCATATGTGGTGGAACAGTGCCATGACAATGGATCTGTCCTCATTCGAACCATTGATGAGGAATCCATTCCCATGCTTGTCAATGGGCACCGATTGAAGATCTATAGAAGACCTCTCTCAAGACAAGAGTTTATCAGCACTATGGAGAAATCTGTTTTGGTCATAGAGAAGGGTTCTGCCTCCGCTTTGGGCATACCCTGAAGGATCTAAAACACAAAAAAAAAAAAGAGAGAAAAATAAAGATCCTTGGGTGAAAACCTCTCTGAGGCGCCCAAGGCAGGCAGTAGGGGTGAAAACCTCATTGAGGCGCTCCTATTGTCTTTCGAAAAAGAAAAGAGAGAAAAATAAAGATCCTTGGGTGAAAACCTCTCTGAGGCGCCCAAGGCAGGCAGTAGGGGTGAAAACCTCATTGAGGCGCTCCTATTGTCTTTCTAAAAAAAAAAAAAGAGAAAAAAAAAAGAAAAAAAAGAAAGAAAACAGGAAAAAGCAATCAGCACAATAAAAGGTTTGCATGCAGATGTTCTATGGAGGAGAAGAAGCCTCTCCACTCCAAGCCAGGGGCCTTCATCATGCTAGCAAAGGATGTCATCAACACCTCCTCCAAGAACAACAATGTTTTTTAAGGTATGTGCAATTATTATCATGCTTTGGATCTTCTACAGGAGGATACAGTTTTTCTACAGGAACAGACAGTCTTCCTACAGGAAGACGCGGATCTTCTACAGGAAAATGCCAAATTTCTACAGGAAACTCTGTGTTCTACAGGAAACTTCCTGTAGAAGGTTACGATGGCCGAAATGTGTTTCAAATGAAGATCTAGCGACTGAGGAGTGGATTGAATGCATGCATGCCAATGATGGCACCCCTGAACATTGCCATTATCGTCCTCCACCATCCTCGTCGCCATGCAACCAAGATCCCTGCAGCAGCACAACAAAGTAATCAGTTCTCATGAGAAAGCATCTGTCAAAGAAAACCTAAGCACCGAGAACCATACCACATCCACGCTGATACATCAGAAGCGCTGGGATCGTGATCGAGAAGCCAGACCTGCCAGCATGCAGCATACACCCGAGGAGAAAGAACGGTGACAAGACCCCTCGCGGGGATCTTGTAACAGTTCAACCTGCTCAAGTGAAGACCGTTCAAAGCACCGCCATCTGAGATCAAACACGGGCGCATGAACGTAGAACCATTCACTCCATCGCCAGCATCCTGTAACCACGAGCCTACAGGAATGTGCAGCCACAGGCGGCAGGTAGATCCATCGCTCAAAAAACTGGAAATCATGTGCAGCCGCGCGGAGGTAAGTGTTCTAATCCTTCTCTCCATCAAACTGCATGATTATTACTTCGATTTGTTTTGCATGGCATAAAGGTGAATGGTTGAGCGGCCTAAAGGCCAGTGATTGGCCACGTCGGTTAGTAAAGGGTTAGTCAGAGGATGAGGTGGCAGCCACGGCGAAAGAAACACGCAGCAAGCACGTGAAGATCAGTCCCGTCAACCGAGAAGTGAAGTTTAACCGAAAAGGGCGACGGCAGATCTGTGGGAATGAATGCGGCAACAAACGAATGTGCAGGCGGATGATGGGTGACGTCACCCAACGGTCCGGCGGGGACAGCTCACCCCCGCGCCACGAGCTGCGCTGATTCAAAATCTAATCGGCTCGATTAAGCGTGTATCTCCATCAACCTCACTTCAAAACTTGAGTAGATCCTCTGCTTACCTCTGCATGTTGATACGCCGAGCTCTCGGCTACCTGAACGCTGGTAAAGCACCTCTCGATCGCCAGCCAACTAAAGCTCTTCCCGAAGCCTGCACACTGCTCCTACAGGAACAGTTTCTACAGGAACGCCGTCCTACAGGAACGCGGCTCTACAGGAAGGTCAAGTCTTCACGTAAAAAAAAGGTGGCAGAAAAGAGGTTCTGTCTTTAAGACCGAATTTCCTGTGTATCCACCACCTCTGGTATAAACCACTGTGTTCATCATGCCTGGCGGGTTTATCAGGCGAGAGCCCACTAATTCAAATGCATTAAGGAGAAACCCGACAGTGGTTGAGCTCTTCACTAGAGCACAATGGATGCCTTTTTGTGATAAGCTACGAGGCTACGATGATGAAGTAGCAAGGAATTCTTGCAGGCCTTGAAGCCTAAATCCCTGACACTGGCCATGGTAAGCTTCCGAGGCCTCAGCCTCCAACTCACCCCAGAGCACATCAGTCGAGTCACGGAACTGCCCATGGGTCTGCCGTGGGATAAAGAAGAGCGGAAGCAGAGCCAGCAAGCAAAGAAGGAGTTCTTCCCGCCCGAAGAATCATTCACAGAGGACAAGAATGGGGTGAAAAGGACCAGCCTGTCACCACCGTGGCACGAAGTCAGTTTTCAAATTATGAAATATATCACTTGTGAGGGTCGTTACAGCATCATATATGCGTATCACTTCAGGCTGCTCAACGAACTACGACACCAGATTGACCTCCCTGCAGCACAGAGGCTGAGCATTCCTTACTTTTTACTGCAGTCCTTGATAGAGTGCTCTACAAAGCTCAAGGACGGAATCCCTGATCAGATAGCCCATCATGGGCTGATAAAATTGCTCGTGGAGGATGCTCTCCGCTCATATAAAGTCCCCCTCGCATGGGAATCATTTAGGAACTTAACAAGAGAAGGCGACATAAAAATGTTGCTTGGAGAGACAGGGTCCTCTAGCAGTGAAGAAGAAGAGCCCGTAGCCAAGAGTAAGAAAGGGAAAAGCAAAAAGGCCCCGACTCCATCACAGAAGAAAGAACGAAAAGAGAAGGAGGAGGGAGAGGATGACAAAGCAAAAGAAGACACCCCCATCCTGTCAGCAAGGGAACATAGGTTGAAAAGCAGGGCAGTCAAAACTGAGGTGGTCCCTGCCAGCCCAAGCACCTCGTCAGCTCCTGCAGGCAAAACCAAAAGCAAAATCCATGCAGCCAAGAAAGAAAAGGTGGCGGAAGTTGCATCTACAGGAACGCAAGCGCAGGCTTCTACAGGAAGCCCGAAAACACAAAAACAGGCTTCTACAGGAAGCCCGAAATCAAAGACAAAGGCTTCTACAGGAAGCCCGAAGATCAGTAAGGAGCAGGCTTCTACGAGAAGCCCAAGAGCAACAACCAAGGCTTCTACAGGAAGCCCGAAAATCATTGGAGGACAGGCTTCTACAGGAGGCCCAAAAATGGAGAAAGAGGCTTCTACAGGAAGCCCGAAAGTGCAACCCCGGGTTTCTACAGGAAGCCTGAAGACAGAGACAGGGGCTTCTACAAGAAGCCCAAGATTGGAAAGAGGGGCTTCTACAAGAGGCCCGAAGGTCATTGAGAAACAACCTCCTATAGAGAGTCCGAAGACAAAGAAAGAGTCTTCTACAGGAAGCCCGGAAGCAGGCAAAGCAGGGTCTTCCACAAGAAGCCCGAAATCTAAAAAGGAGAGGCCTTCTACAAGGAGCTCCGAGAGAGCAAATCGCAAGAAAGAGAAGGTTGGCATTCTTGAGAAGGAGGCAGTAGTGGCACTGGCTGCCCTCAGCACACCTCCAAAACCGAAAGAGAAAAGGGAGAGGGAGACCCCTCTACCACCTGAAGTCAGGAGGAGCAAAAGGATGACCACGGGCAAGCCACAGCCTCCACCCAGCAGCCAAACAACTTCAGGGGATGTACCTACTTCACCCAGTCCATGGACCCCCTTTAAAACATCAGCCACCCCAGAAAAGGGGAGCCCAAAAATAACCTCCTGGACTCGAAAGATAGGCCAGTCACCTTCCGAAGCCCGACTCAAGGAAATGGAAAAGGGGAAGGAAGCGTCACCTTCATCACCACCAGGGGCAGAGAAGGCAGGGCCATCAAAAGCAGAAAAGAAAGAGCCTGTTCCGGTCCCGAGTCCTCAGCCAAGGACGAGAAGCAGGAGCAAGGTTGCTCAAGGATGAGCAAATGGTTCAGCTGGGGGGTGATGATGAGCCCCAATTTTGGTACAATTTGGGCTCATTTTGGCCTATTCTTCTTGCTCAAACCATTCATTTTTATTGTTTATGCATACACTTCTTAGATTATTCATGTTGTTTGTAGGAGAAAGGATAGGCACTTTATCTACGTAGCTAATGCATTGTGATTCCAGGTTTTGGCATTAAAAGAGAGCAAAAGACAACGAAAAGGTGGCAAGGAGACAACGAGTTGGCACTGCTGACGTAAGGAGAGGTTGTCCATGGTCTTGGGGGACATTCCTCGTGATCCTCACCAAGAACTTCGAGCCCCACTCCATCCTCCCTCCGAGCTTAATACACGGCCAGCTGTTCTACAGGAACAGCAGTTCAAAACTGCTCTACAGGAAACAGCATTTATGACCATCCTACAGGATCAGCAGTTAAACTCTAGATTAAACAGCCGAGCTCCTAGAATCATGGATACTTGTTGGATCATCGTTTTGTATAAGTATAGAGGCCTTAGCCTTGGTTAGGTTGTTGAAACTCTCGTATTACTATTGTAATTTTGGAGCACAGCTCAAGTTTCGTTCTCTTTTGTAAGCCAATTTGGCATCTTATCAGATTATGAATAAAGAAGGCCACTTTTGAGTTAGTTCTGAGTTTTCTCAAGGAGCTATAGCTCTCAGGTTAGGGCCCAACCTGAGAGCCATAGATCTCCTCAGTGTTGTAATGCATTTACAATTAGGTCCAACACTTGAGTTTGTTTAGTTTCCTATGCAATTCAGATTTCCAGCTTGTTAGTTTAATTGTTTTCATTAGCATAGATAGGACTGGTATGATGCTTTGCTTTCAGTATTCAAGTTTGATAGGTTGGTAGAATAAATCTCTTGGAGCTCCAACAAAAACAGGTTGTAAAGGCTCACTGCCATCTCACTGTTTGGGATTGGGGTGTAGACCATGATCAACCACCAAAAAGAACAACAGTCGTTTCATCTCCACGCAAGTTGCCACATGAACGTTTTTCATTAAGGATTTATTCATACATTCTCGACATTGATCCATACTGCACTCTCACGCATTAGTTTTATTGCTTGGTTTCCATTTTGGATTTATAGGTTTCATGGCATAATAGGTTAATGAATTCCTTGTTTTCATGCACAGGTCATTTGTTTTATTTACACTGCTTTTGCTCAAGCGATTTCCTTCGTCGTTTTCTTCATCCACCTGCAAGTTCTATTCACCCTCTATCTCACTCACGTGCCCTCCAACTCTCTCATTTCACGTACAGCTCCATCTCCTTCACTCTCGTTGATTCTACCCTTCCAAAACATCAACCCATTGCATGCACCCTTCCTTCGTCTGACTTTCCATTTCCTAAGACATCATTAGGTCCATCTCCATCTCCCTTAGCCTCCCACACCACTCCAACACTCCATCAACTCCTAAAAACCTCCACGGCCAACCATCCTGTAGACGTGCACAACCATCCTGTAGAAAACAGAGTATCCTGTAGGATCCCCTGCAGCCTTCCTGTAGGAGGCCATTCACTTCGTTGCCAAGCTTCTGAACGTGAGGGACCTCTGTGGATGGGTGCTAAGGATCCTTAGGAACCTCTCCTAGCCTCCCCAACCTGTTCCACACTTTCCTTCCTTCTCCATCCCACCTGCACAATCAAACCCTAATTAGGCCAAGTTCACACTCATTCCACACACCTAAAGGAAAAACACAAAAACACATTTCTCATGATGCAAGTAGCTTAGACCCATGCATTTACACTTGTTAGAGGTAATGACAGCATTCATAGGATTTGCATCCACATTCTTTGCATTATAGAAGATAGACTAGTTAAATTAGGGTTTCATGGATTTACATGCTCTTGATTCAGTTTGTCAAGCAGCGTAGCCTTCCTTTGAGTTAGCTTTCATCCATCATTGATAAAGCTTCTTCTGTGAGCCTATAGAAGTTGGCTTAAGCCCTAGCGGACTTGTGCCAGCTGACCAAGTGACAGCTGCGACAAGGGCTAGTACTTGTGCATACAGCACCGTCGCTTCCAAGTTTGTACGAACTACCGGGTTGATAAAATTAAGAGACAGGAAGCCCCAGGAGTTGTAGCATTATTGCTACAATACTGGAGCTCACCAGTCTTCCAATTGTTGTGGTGTGAAACTTGTAGGTTAAGTAAGGCTAGGGGAAAGAACACTTCCATCTTTATAGTTGTGAGTGGGGGGCTTCCTTATTACCTTAATTTTTCTTTAAATTTTTCTTGCAAACTTGAATGCCCTTTTCAATGAATTAGGTTCCCAAAGGTGAACCTCATGTTGGATGTTATCCTTTAAGGTCCCTATGAACACATCAATCCTATGCTCCTTTATAATATAATTTACCCTTATTTTCAATTTTTGGAAGTCCTCAATGTGCTCCATGATCGAACCCTTTTGTTTGAGATTTATCAATTCACTAAAGTTGTTGTTCTTTGTATTCTCATAATGTACCATCATTTCCTCCATAAAAATTGACCAAGTGACAATTTGTTTTACGAGAGAAAACCCATAGATACCATACAAACTGATTCAATTCCAAATATAAAGTTGCAATGCATACCTTTTGTGTGTTTTGTACATTATGGAGATCGAAATATTGCTCCATCTGTAGTATCCATGTTATGAGATGCTTGCCATCAAATTTCCTCATATCGATCTTTGGAACATGGTGGGTCTTCGATCCAATGTTAGATTCTATGAAATCATTATTAACATTTATTTTTTTCTCATTATGATCTTCATCTAATATCTTTTCACCATTAGGAAGCGTTTATTGTAGCAACCTTGTCAAATCTTCCTTGAAACCTTCCGTGTCTGCTTTTAAACCATTCTTAAAATCTTCCACATTATCTTTCGTGTCATCCATATTAGGTTTCATGCCATTCTTCAATCCTCCCATGTCTGATTTTAAGCTATTCTTTAAACCATCCATCTTAGCTTCCATTTCATTTTTGGTTAGTCTTTGTGAGAGCGAAAATTGTTGCACTTGGTCTTGTAATTTTGATATATCATGTTGCACTTCTTCTTCTTCTGGATGCATCATAGTAGAACTTTCAAGTTTCTTATTAGGTGTTTCCATTTTCCTTATTCAAGGCATCAATTAATCAGTATTATACTTCACTATGACCTTTGAATCACTTCAGATTATTTTTTCAAACAAAACTTAGGCAATTTTTTAAACAAATACACATATTTTTTTCTTTGTAGGAGCTCAATATTGAATCTAGTGTATCTTTGTAATGGTGCATCTCCAAGGTCTTAAATGTTGTGTTGTGGTGGCCCTCTAAGTCCCCTTTCCAACCCCACAAGTCTAATCGAGATTAGATTCTCCAAGAATGTTTTATGTCCAATATCCCATAATAGCCTAATTATAGACTGGTCGAGTAAAGAGAACTTGTACGAAGTTCCACGTGTCATTATTTCAACCTTAAAACTTGAAAGAGATACCCAACGAACTATAGTCCATCCTCTATCTGTCATTTTTTACGAAATTCAAATCTAATGCTCAGAGAGAAAGTTATGATGATTTTTCCACAGTCACCTGCTTGAGATGGAATTCGATTGCCCATAAAAACCCTAATTTCCTTGGGTTATATCTCTGAAAATATAGTGGGAAAAGATACGACATTCTGTCACGACGTTCATGAAGATTTCTTCTCAAATGGGTTTTTTTAGCTTCTGAAGCTTCATTGAAAAAACATTATGGTGAAAATTCCACGAGGACCTGTTTGAAGTAGTGAAGCCCTAAAATCCAAAGCTCTGATACGAAATGTTATGCACCCAGCTCAAAAAAATATAGAAAATATAGATCAACGACTTGAAAATAAGCCTCTTTGAGGGGGAAAACTCCTTTACATTACACAAATGAACAATTCTTGGATTCTTCGAATGACAAAACCTCCTTTTGTATATATAGGAATCTAAGGGTTCACAATATAATCAAGGCTGACATAACAATAATAATGTAAGGGCACAACAATAACACTAGTGGGCTTATATGGGGCACAATAATAACAATATGGGGACAAGATGGACACAAAAATAACAATTAGGGCTACAATGACAATAATAATGGGGGAATACACTAGTATTATAGGGACCTAACAGTCGGAGGGAAAGTTTTTTCACACTCATTATCAAGTATACTATTTATGAAGAATATCCTTATTTCTCGCCTTTCCAATTATTTTTAACACTAGAGGATTTTTTATTTTTTTTATCTGGACCTGTCATCTGTGGTTTGCAAGTATGACATCCTGAGTCACTATAGGGAAAGTATCCACCTGGATTTAAAGTCTTATTTTTCTGTCAACACCTTGACTCTTCTACATCTAACCATGGCTTGAGCTTTTCTCGACTTTTGAATTCAATATTCCTACAATGTTTCCTGTGGTTTAGTACTTGGAACTTCCCAAATTAAGATATTTTCTTTCAATTATTATTATTTGTATAATTTCAGCCCAGTTTGGGTTGAACTAAAGAATGTGAGGATAAAATATATTATCTTTGAATGCTTAAGCCTCACCTGAATAATAATTTTTGATTGAATATATATCTCTGTGTGTGTGTGTGTGTGTATATTAGTGACTATAGAGTTTTCTTATATCTAATTCACTTAATTATGTATAAAACCTTGTTGTAATCAGTCTTTGTTCCAGTATACACATCATCTCTTATAATGTTTTTCACGTTATAGATCTTTCAGGGTTTAGATAAGTTATTTGAAAACAACATTTTCGTCATACCAGACCAATGTCCTTTAGGGTAAATTCAATCTAGTTTTTTCAAATTTCAATATTTGAATAAGAATATATACATTTTTGTTGTTAGCTCATTTATTAATTTTCCATCCTGTACAGTAGTTGTGGGTTCGTTATGCACTATTTATTGGTGTCAATTTGACGAATTTTGTTCTACTACTTATGGAAAATTTTCTTTAGGATGTTTCTTTGTGTTATTTATAATGGATATCACATTAAAACAATACTAGCATCAGAATTAAATAAATAGTCAATCTAATAGAATATGCGGTACTTACGAATTTGATATAAATTTAGTTATAAACCTTGAGTGTATGGTTTCATCTGGTTGCACTTAATTGGGTTTGTATTGTTTTCCACTACTGGGTTATTATACATATCTATAACCCTATCTTGACTTGGATACCATAAGTCTTCCTAACTTTCAACCGATTGTTCATTTAATATTTATTTGGGATATTAGACTAGTAACTCAAAATTATGGATACCACATAGATTGAACACAGATTAATATAAAGGAATCTTAAAAAATTTAAAGGTTGAAAATAACTCACCTTGACGACCTCCGCTTGTACGCTCAAGGTATAATGTGGAGGACTCTAGACATTAGATTGATTTTTCATTTGTTTTTCCTCCTTGGCTACTAATAATATGAATTATTATATATAGTTTAGTCATACAATTTAAAGCTATTCTCAAGAATATACCTTACCCATAGAAAGGGATATATTACTTTATTATAGTAGTCAAGTTAATTTCTTAATTGTTTTGAGCTATAATTACAACCAACTAGAAATCTTGTAGTAATAACTACTAACTCTCATAAAGATTTACAAGACTACCTTTATAAGGAGGGAAGTCCCAGTTGGTATAGTTGAAGTAGTTATTTGCTTTCTTTTGGACTCAAACAATGTTAGTTTTGTTTCTGATAATCCTTCTCTTTTACCTAAATTCCACGTCATTCCCACCTTCTTCCATTTACCTTTTTATATGTGATCACGTTCATTGTGGATTTTTCAAACCATATGTATCTATGTATATGATGAAGTGCCAGAAACTAACTGAATCCTTAAATGGAAAATAATTTTATTCCTCCTATCTCATTCCTTGCAAACTAATCAAATTTTATTTCCAAACTATCTTATAGACCATTGTTTCCTATAAAGCGATCTCATTCTCATACATGCAATTAAATTTGGTAAACTAGACAACAATAATATCATCGTGAAAAGAAATTTAATAAACCATAAAACAGTATTAAAACTAAAATATTTATGCCATAAATATAGACCTTATTCTATGATTTACATCATATCATATATTCATGTATACAAATAAATATTTATTATCTAAATACCTTATCATAGATAGGCGCAATACAAATATGCATAGTACATTGTATCAAACATGGTAAATACTAAGGAGAAGAGTATGTTCCACCCAACCGCAAACTATCTCAAATTTTTCCCCCCGACCTAAGACCTTCTTGCTCTCTGGAATCCCCCCTTTTGATTTCTAGGTGGTTCTTTTATAACTTTCTTGCCAACAAATTTCTAATGGCGTCCTACTTTAAGGTCTTCCAAACTTTTTCCTAAGCCTTTCTTTTTTCGAAAAAGATTCTTTTCTTTTTATTTAAAGCATGATTTTCTGTTCCATAATACTTTATTTGACCCCACTTAGTATTTATCCCCAAATAAGCAATTAACACAATCTTTCTCTCGCATTGTGTTAATTTAATTCCTTTTTACTATTTTCTCCTGGTGATTTTTAGGAGACTTTTTAGGGAAGGTCCCTCATGTGGACTTGATGACCAATAGATTTTTCTAAGCTGGAAAGAAGTGTTCTAAACTCTAGTGTGCTCTCTTGAATATTTCCTAACAATCTATTTATTAAATCACTTACTGAAAAAATATTTACATCATTACATAATTTTCATCATGGCTTTCATCACCATTAAATCCAATTATAGTTTAGTGTATAAAAGTAGTAAAGTTTAAAAAGAAAAAAGATAGGGTTGTTACATCTTCCCCCCTTTTCATAAACACCGCCCTCATTTTTTCCTCCATACCAACTTTTCTTAAGATGGGAAAGAAATGTCTACTGCATTTCTTCCTTCATTTGTACCACAATATATTTAGTACTAAGGTGCTTGCAGTGCATTTTATTTTGAGAAATGGCTTCTTGTCAGAGTAAAAAATACTCTTATTCTCTTTTCTTGAGAAGAATATTTCTTGCTTTCATGTGTGCTAATAGATGCTTCCTATTTTCATTCATGCATTCCACCAAAGGATCATTTGCCTACATCCAAAAAAAGTATTCATATGCACTCACTAAGGTCAGAACATCAATACATATCAACACATAATATAGTGGGTCCTTTGGTACATTTATTCAGGACTTAAGCTACTGACATGGACATCTTTTAATGTGAAATGAAAAATATGGAATTCCCACTTTCCTTTCATATCACTAAAAAATAAGAAATATTAGTTAAGGGACTACTTTCTACATTCTCTCTTATGCTATTATTTGATACCCCCACATAAATTATGCATCTGTTATGAATAATTAAGTATTTTTCCACTCCCATGACTATTATATTATTTTCAATTCCACTCTAAAGTGAACTTGGTCAAGTCCACCTTAATTGGCTACCACTTGTTCCATACCTCCATGCCCATAAAAGTATGAGGAATCACAATTAATAAATTCACAATACCACTCATAGATCATTAAAAGGATATCTTGAGCTACTTTCGTTTCATGGTCAAAACCATAAAATGTAAATTTAGTGATCTACCACACTTTTTTTTATTCCATTTTTTTAATTTGACCAGCATTACAGACTATTTATGACAATTTATGAGCATTTTACCTCTGTATATAACTATGGAGTCTTTTCCTTTGCATTTTTATATGCCTGGGCCATCTTAACACCGAAAAGATTAGTGTAAGTATTTTCATCACTTCTGTACATTTACGCACACACACATGCATGTATAAATATATTCTGTATATAACTATGGAGCCTTTTCCTTTGCATTTTTATATGCCTGGGCCATCTTAACACTGAAAAGATTAGAGAGAGAGAGAGAGAGAGAGAGAGAGAGAGAGAGAGAGAGAGAGATAATACATCAATTTAGAAGTTTCCTTCATATAGTTTGATGAAAATATTATGCCATGTTGTCAGGTTACTTCAGGAGTTGTTATCATCATTTTCGGTCTATCTGGTGGCATTATTGCTATTAGCCCCCTTTTATGGTCATTCTTAGTCTAATAAAAAAATATAATTTATGAAATTTCTAATGAAACAATCATATTGACCTCTAATCCCATACAATTTTGAGACCCTTTCATTCTTAATATTGATACTAATCCAAGGTTTTCTTGCCCTTTGTTACAGTCTATTACACTTTTTCTTAAGGACTTATATGATTTCTCTTGAGTTTATCTTCGGTCCACTTTATGCTTATCCATTTCTATATAAGGCTGACAATTTTGCATCTTTTCTACACAATATCTCCATGCCTTGATGTTTCTCTAGTTCTCTTGGGAAATAAAAGTTTCCCTATTATTATTATTTTCATCTTGACAGTCTCCCATTTGTCTACCTACTTTTTTATTTTCATGATTTTTTTTTTTCATGAGCCACAATTTGAAATGGTATTATATCTCCTCTTGCATATAAATATCACATATTTAGTAGGTCCTTCACTTATGTGGCTGTCCACGCTTTCCTGACACTAGTATAAAATGAGAAATTAGTGACTAGGTGACTAGAAATGTTAGTCACTGCAACTTTTCCAAGTGAAATACTATCAAAATTGAGTAATCTCAAGTGACCCAACTAAAACCAACTAACATAAATGACTAATTTAGTCTCAGGTAAAATACATGACCAACTAATAAGTAATACAACTAAAAATGACTAACATGATTGACTAATTTAGTATATGAACAAAAATAAAACTACCTAAATAGTAGTACAATAATATGAATCAATTGTTTATGTTGGTCATCTTAATTGTGTCACTTTAGCAATCTAAACTAACAAGCGATAGGGGATTCAAAGGCTCTTATAGATTGCCTCAAAGGTTATACTTCCTTAAACAATTCTTTATTAGAACAATGGACGATTATAGTTATGGAGTTGATTAGAATCTTTAGGGTTATATCCTTTCATCACATTGACTGGGAATTAAATTTGAAGGCAAACAGATTGTCCAAAATGGGAGTGGGATTACAGTTGGGTCAAATACATTATGGAGAATACATCCAAGTAGAAGTGTTGGTTAATTACTAGAGGACTCATTTCTTTTAGTTGAACATTGAAGTTTTCATGCATAACTATATTTTTTATTATCAGGGCCATATCCATTGAACTTAGGATACTAATTTTTAACTTGGATACCAAGTTTATCTAATTTGAGTCCACATTATGAACATAGGAACCAATGAAAAATTTTAAAGTTAGTGTTTGAATGTGCAATGCACACATAACAAAACACTTTCCCACATATATATGGACCAATGTTGATCCATGGTCTCCTTAGTATCTGCCAATTCACATATTCTCTCAATACATTAAGGTATCCAGGGGTGCCCTAGTAGTATGTGAGCGACACATAACATTGACTTCACATAAAAATATGGATTAAAGCCTACACTTGGTATATCCTTAAGGCCCACAAAAGTTAGGGAGGATTGTCATATAACCAATTGGTAATGTCATTTTTCTTGCATGGGAGATGTGTAAGGTTCAAATCTCCCCATCTTTATTTTTTCGACATTGAAATGATTAGTATGGCTAAGGCCATAAATATTTGGTGTTAGAAATATTATGGCCACATTCACGGGCCATCAATTTCTTCTAGCTAGGAATTCTACCCAACCTTTAACATAAGCAAACAAGAGCATGCATTTTGGGATTGAGACTTGAACCTAGGTCATTATTAAGTTAAGAACTCCAACTTATATATAGACCAAAACTCAATGAATATCCCCTCCCCATATTAAGTGGGTGCTTCCAAAGTCATTTCTCTTCCAAGTGAGAGGTACAAGGTTCAATTTCTCCCACCTTCCCATGTTTTCTCTTCACTAAAATGGTCATTGCAACTAAGCCAAAATAAAAAACAAAATCATCGTTATATCTAAGCATTGTCAATTTATTTTAGGACTTCGACCTAGTGTTGAATATCTCAACATAGGAGAATAGTTTTTCAAGTTGTGACTTTGACTTGGACAATCATTATAATAATTTTTCCAGCATGCTACCAACCCGTAACATGACAAACATCTCCCCTCAATGTTAAATTGAGTTTTTGAACTACAATAATGTAGAGTATTATTTGTACCTTTTTAGAGATCAAACCAAATGATGATTAAAAAATCATTGAGTACTTAATATCTATCAAAGTTTGGACTCTAGCCATTTGTGGCATATGTTAGACAAGATACAAAATGTAACAATTTGTAGCCATGATTTATAATGGAATTCAATGACGGATTATCATTACATTTGGATCATTGATTCACTTATGGCCTGACCATGCTTAAAAGTGTTTAATAATATTTGATTAGATTTAAAAACTCAGAAAAACACGAAGAATATTAGATTAATCAAAGCCTTAAATTTTATTTTTCCCACAAAATTGGATTAAAATATGTGCATTTTGTCTATATATATATATATATATATATATATATATATATATATATATCTGTGTGTGTGTGTGTGGGGTTCTTCTCAATGACTATCACCATAACCACATTTTCACTCTAATTTAGTTTTTCACAATTGAATACATGAGTATACATAGAATGAGAAGGAGTGTATATCAATGTGCAATAAAAACTTGAACATAGGAAAGTGGTCCTTTTTTTCTATTAGCATTTGGTGTTGTTGAAGAGATAAGAAATCCCTCATTGTTCCCTATGTGGGCCCTATTTTTACCTCTTTTACTGATCACTAGTTTTCTTTATTTTTCCCTTTATATTTCCCTCCACGCATTTATTAATTTGGTTGATCTTTAACATTTTAGTTTCCTTTTATTTTCCCCTCCACACATTTATTAATTTGGTGGAGCTTTAACATTTCAGTTTCCTTTTATTTTTCCCTCCACTAATTAGGCCAAAAGGTTCTTTCTCTATTGGGTTGAGATGTTTAGACACTTCTCACCCCAACTAATGACATAGATTTGTTTTTGTCCTCCTCCTTACAATGAAATTAATTTGGATATGTATATGATTCAATTTGGTTCACTACGACGCCGCTCACTCCAATAAAGTATTCCTTAGGATGAATTGAAATGTACAGAAACATATAGTTGTGCTTTACATTCACCTTATTGTTAGACCCCTAATTTGCTCTCTTTTTGCCATTTTCCCCTTCCTAAATCATAACCATTTACTATTGTTTTACCTCTCTTATACACCCTCATCTTGCACTAGTCCAAGAACGATGAAATATTTCGTATGGACTTTATATTTCATATTTTTAACTGAACTTAGCATTAATTAATTATTTATTACATGATTTCTTGCTTATAATCACTCTTTGTAAC
The DNA here is from genome assembly GCA_031772625.1 of Pinus tabuliformis. Classification (NCBI taxonomy): domain Eukaryota; kingdom Viridiplantae; phylum Streptophyta; class Pinopsida; order Pinales; family Pinaceae; genus Pinus; species Pinus tabuliformis. The sequence continues at coordinate 823,900,436 of CM062808.1, forward strand.
TTATCGATATCTACAATGTTTATTTGGTAGTCAAGTGCTTACTGTAACCACTGATCCTAGTGCATGATCGGATCTTGTACCAGTGCCATCACAGTAAATCCTTGTAGCAGATCTAAACCTCCTTGATCACCACCTCATTTTGAGCAACTTTAGCCACGATAGTAAGATATATCTGAAGGCAGCCGAGCTCCAACCATGACAACAAACAATCCAAAGGCAGCCAAGATTGAATTTATGAAGAACGAACAACTAGAGATTGCCTACAGCCAGTTTTGCTGAACTGTCTAATTTTCGAGGCTGAGAAGCTAAATTCTGCATATCGGTTATGTAATTGGTTAGATGATATTTTTGGCCTTCGGCCAAATATCTATATAATGAAGAATGTAAACAGGACGAGATAGTTTTTGATAGAAGTTTGTATAGAATAGAGACACAGCCAGAGAGGCGGTAACAGGTTTTTGTGTTTTGTTATCACCCGAATCTGGGCTGGACTATGTATTCATGCATGTATTTGCCTTAGTGAATTAATAGAAAGGGAGCTCTACCTCATGTTTTATAAATCGTATTTCTGTGTTTGAAAGCTAATGAATTGATAAAGTACTGAGCAGTGTTTCTATTTGAAAGGGAAACACGTTGGTTGGCTAGGGCCCAACCAACCCAACACGTTTACCCTATTTCCTATTTCTTGTAATTTATGTTTACATTGTCATGTGTGATTTAATTTCAAGCACATGTATTCCTGTTTGAGTTAAAGCGGATCCACTATGTGAAGTAGTTGAATTTCCTTTTCCTGCACCTGATTTCGGATTGGTTTTCCTGCCTGGTCCAAGCAGGAGAAATAAACCTGAACCAGTGCACATTGGTGTGCTATTCCTTTTTCTTTCACTTGATTTCAGCTTGTTTTTCCCACCTGGTCCAATCAGGAGAAATAAACCTGCACCAATGCACGTTGGTGTGCTATTCCTTTTCCTTGCACTTGATTTCAGATTGGTTTTCATTCCTGGTCCAAACTGGAGAAATAAACTTGCACCAGTGCACGTTGGTGTTCTATTCCCTTTCTTGTACTTGATTTCGGATTGGTTTTCCCACCTGGTCCAAGCAGGAGAAATAAACCTGCACCAGTGCACATTGGTGTGCTCTTCCTTTTCTGCAATTCTGTTTGGTTGGTTTTCCCCACCTGATCCAAGCAAGAGAAATGAACTTGCACCAGTGCATGTTGGTGTGATGCAGCAAGCTTTTCTTGTTTACTTCCCGCAATTTTCTTACTTTCATTAAATACTTTATGACAGGATAAATTATATGGATTGTTTCTTTATTTCTACACTCTTTCAAAATCATAAACATTGATTTTTATGTGTGCAATTTGATTTCATAGTATAATAACACTTGCAGTGACTAAAAACTTATTTTAAGAATTAAATGCTAAGTGCAAGAAGCTCTGATCTAGTGCAAGAAATAGTTCCTTGCCACGAAATCTGAGTGCTCTGAACCTAAAAAAAGTTCAAGCCCTTGTATGAAGTAAAACGCTTTTAGTAAAGACATCATTTATACCCTCTGCATAAATCTCTATTCCTACACTAGCGCAAGCAGACTGTGATAGTGTAGGAAAGATTAGTGCAAGAAGAAAATCTCTACATAAGTAGGTTTGAAGGGCCCATCTGATGAGACTGCTAAGTGTCTCTGCTAAAGAAAAACACACACTCTGTAGTTAATCAATAGTTAGGTAGAGTGATTGCCCCTTTATTTCTAAATCCATTTTGCAAATTCATTCTTCCTTGTTCCAGTCTTAGATTATTTTGATGCTTCAAGTTGCCTTTTTCTCCTTTTGGTTTGATTCTACAATCTTTCCTTTAAGGAAATTAGGGATTGACATTAGAAATATTCATACCATCTCTGGCATTTCCTGTGCTTCGTCTCTAAGTTTACGAATCTCCTAGGTTGACAATTTAAGTGTTGAGGAGTTTTCTTAACTATTATTCCTACAACCAACATTTTGGCACCGTTGTTGGGGAGGCGATTTGATTTGGTAAGAATTTTCTAATTTTACAATAGAGGTAATTTTTCCTTTATTTTTGCAGTATTGTTTGGAAAATATTCTTTGAAGGAATTTTATTGGTGTTGATTGATTTCTGACTGCATTTTTTATTAGAAGCTGTTTTTTATTTTTCTCTCTTTCTTGAAATGAATGCCTAGAAAAGGTAGGGGTTCAAAGCCCACTAAGGGCCGAAAGAATTTTGAAAACAATTCTCATATTGGGCCTCCTTCTGTGAGCAGGAAGCCCAATCCAATTCAAACCCGTCACGCACGAGCAGTCCACCTAGATTCTGTGACAACAACACAGGTGTGGTTCAGTCTGTTGGGAGAAAAAGGGAAACAATGGCAGACCATGAATATCATGTGGAAGGAACTGATGAAAACCAGGTAAGTAGGGAACAATCCACTTTTGTGTTTCCAATTGTGGACCCCAATACCGTGGCACAAATGAAGAATATTCCACCATCAGCTCTCCCTCATTTCCACCATAAAGTTCATTAAGATCCCGACTCTTCTTTATTCGAGTTTGATATTCTGTGTAGAAGTTATGATTATTCAACTGATGCTCAAAAGCTAAGATTATTTCCTGTTACTCTCAAGGACTCATCTTTACGTTGGTTTATGTGGTTAGGAGGAAACACTATAGCCTCTTGGGGTCAGATGAAGAGAGTTTTTTTGTCTAAATATCAATAATATTGCAAAACTCGAGACATGCAGGATGTGATTTTTACAATCATACAGGATGATGATGAAACTCTTGAAGATTACCTAGAAATATTTTTGTATATTTTACAAAGGTTGAAACTTAAGCTTGATTGCAGTACTATTAGAACCTTGTTCTTAAGAGGACTTACTGATAATGCTAGAAATAGTTTAAATATGTTAGGACAAGGTAATATTTCTCAGCAAACTTTCGAACAAATTTGTGAATTATGCAAGAAATTTTAAAGAAATTAGTATAGACCCGATAGAGGAACTCGAAATAGAAATAGAAAAACCGAATCTACTGATGTTATGATTATTGGACTAGAAAATAAAATGGAAAACATGAAAATTGATATAATGAATACTATTACCAAATAGTTGGACTCTTTAAAATTTCAGCAAAAACTCATGAAGGAACAAGAGTCATTAAGTATTTTCTATCCTAAATGTAGAGAGAAACATCCTCCTAAAGAATGTCCTCTTAATTTGAAAGAAACTAATAAGTGTGCTATTTGTGCAGAAGACCATGTCACAGAAAAATTTCCCTCTATACCAGGACTTAAAGCTATATTTACAGGGGGACAGCCTGAAGCTGAATAATTGTATGCTATGGGAGAAAAGAGAAATTGGCCTTAGGTAGGTGTAGGTATGGCTCCTGAATTTTCTCCACACTATTTTGGTTATAATTCACATGCATATGCCTCTCCTAACACTAATCAACAGTGGCAGTATGGGAACCAGTATCAGCATGGACAACCTTCTCAACCATGGCAACAAGGTTGGAGAGGGCCAACTCATTCTCCATATTCCTACCATCCAGGCATGTAGTCATATCCATCTACACATACACCTTATTCAATGCCTCAACCTCCGTGTCAATCTACTCCACTATTACCTTTACCTCCACCTTTTTGACCTCCTCAGTTGCTTTCTCAACCTATGCCCAATCCTAACAATAGCAAAGCAGTGAAAATGATCTACATAACAACCCTCCTTTATTCGAGTACCAGTCTATTCTAGTTGGGGTTCATGATATTCAATTAAGAACGGGAAGGACTATAACATCTGAAAATCAAAAGCAAGCTAGAGTGATTGTTGAAGAGAAAGAAGAATAGGAAACTCTTAATCATTCTATGGAAGCTGTCACTAAGAAACCCTTACCCTTTGAATCCTTTCCATCTTCTTCCAACCAACCTCCCTTCCAAGAGAGGTCAATAATGGAAAGAAGTGCACCTATTTCTGAGACTAGCTTGGCATCGGAGCTTCAGAATCTTTTCATTAAGATACCAATGCTCCAAGCCATCAAAGAAATCCCTATTTGTACCAATATTATTAAGGAACTTTGTCTCAAGAAACTTGGTAGGAAGAGATTGGAACCCCAAACTATTCAATTTGTTGGTAGGGTAGCAGAGTTGATGATGGGATGTGTGTCTGTGGAAAAATATATTGATCCTAGAAATATTTTTCTCTCAGTTCAGATTGGTAATGTCCTTGTCTCTAATGTTATTATATACCTGGGGTAGCCATTAATGTCATGACTAAGCAAACGATGGATCAACTTTGGTTATCTCATCTTCACCCTACTCCCACTGTGCTTGTATTAGTAGATAGATCTAAAATTAAGCCTGAACGAGTATTGGACGATGTCATCATCTCATTGGATTCTTGGAAATATCTTGCTGATTTCATTGTGCTTCAACCAAAGAACCCAGTAGGAGGACATGCCTTGATCTTGGGTCAACCATGGCTTGCTATAGCCGATGCATATATTGGAAGTCGCTCCGGTGATATGTATATTTCGCATGGATATTCTAGGAAGAAAGTTACCTTATACACCCCTGCCAGATCCATTTAGGACCTTCGAGATAATTTATGGTTGGATCAAAGTAGTGATGGGGAGACTCAGCCCATTTCCTATATCCATCTGCATACTAGGTCTTCACAAGAAGATGAGATTAAAGGTTTCCTGAATAATCTTGACACTATGCCTAATTTTGAGCTATTAAGCCAGATTTTTAGCATAGATTTTCAAGTTAACCATGATCCTCATTCTCCTATACTGTTGCATTTGACCACCCCTTTGAGTACTCTTGAGCTTCATAATACTCTTGTTGAGATTAGCCATGGTAAATCCTTGTATATTAGTTCAGATTTGGACTCATCTTAGCGAGAGCAGCTTGTGAATTTGTTTCAAAACCATCTTAGCGCCTTTGCATGGGGCTATGAAGATATGAAGGGTATTCCCCCTGAAACTTGTACACATCATATCTATATTCAGGAAGGATCCCAACCTATCTGACAACCCCAAAGGCGAATGAATCCAGCTCTAAGAGATATTGTGAAGGAAGAAGTACATAAACTCTTGGATGCTGGTTTTATCTAGCCTATTTCAGATAGTCTGTGGGTCTCTCCATTAGTGCTAGTACCTAAGAAAGATGGAAGATGGCACATTTGTACCGATTATTGAGAATTAAACAAAGCCACTCTCAAAGATTACTTCCCTCTCCCTTTCATTGACTAGGTGCTTGATACCCTTACAGGAAAGAAATATTTTTCCTTTTCGGATGGCCTCAGCGGTTATAACCAGATACAGATTGCACCTGAAGATTAAGATAAAACTACTTTTACATGTCCATGGGGCACATTTTCTTATAGTGTGCTTCCCTTTGGTTTATGTAATGGCCCGGCTACCTTTCAAATGGCAGTCCTGGCCATTTTTGCTGATGTAGAATTTGAAGAAATTTATATGGATGACTTTTCTATGTTTGGTGATTCTTTTTAGGAAGCCCTCGAAAATCTAGGAAAAGTACTTCTTCATTGTCAGGAAGCCCATCTCACCTTGAGTGACAAGAAATGTAGATTAATATGCAAAGTTGGAGTGGTACTTGGCCATTTTATTTCTGGTAAAGGTATCCAGGTTGATCCAGCAAATATCAAAATCATTCTGCATCTTCCTGAACCCAAAACTCAAAGGGAAGTAAGAGGTTTTTTAGGACATGCTGGTTATTATAGGAGATTCATTGAAAATTTTTCCAAGATAGTTGCCCCTCTTTCTCGACTTCTAGCTAAGGATAGTGAATTTTCTTGGACCACAGCTTGCCAACACTCTTTTGAAACATTGAAGGAAAAGTTAGTACATGCACCAGTTTTAAGAGGTCCTAACTGGTCTCTGCCTTTTCACATTCCCTCTGATGCTTCAAATTTGGCTATTGGCACAACTTTAGGACAAGAGGAAAATAAACAATCCTATGTTATTTATTATATTAGTAAGAATTTGTCTTCCGCTAAATTAAATTATATAGTTACAGAGAAAGAGTTTTTAGCTATATTTTTTGCAATTAATAAGTTGAGACACTATATTATAGGATATGAAGTATTTGTACATACTAATCATTCCACGATCAAATATTTGATGAATAAGCAGTTAACTAGCGGTAAAGTGACTAGCTGGTTACTATTGTTGTAGGAATTTAATATTACTATTGTTGATAGACGAGGAAAATCTAATGTTGTAGCAGATTTTCTTCCTAGATTAGATAATCTTGGTGAAGCAACTCCTATTAATGATGATATTCCAGATGAACATCTTTTTGGTATGTCAACAGATTCCCCATGGTTTGCTGACATTGCTAATTACTTGGTTACTGGGAAAACACCACCCGACTTGTCTGCTCGTGAAAAATGGAGTATCGTCCATAAAAGTGATGCATATTCCCGGGTTCAAAGAGATCTGTTTTACATTCGTCCAGATCTGATTATTCGTAGGTGTGTAAGAGAGGAGGAAGTGTTTGACATATTGAAATCTGGTCATGATGAACCTTGCAGAGGCCACTTCGCTGATAAACAGACTGCATATAAAGTATTGCATGTTGGTTACTTTGGCCTTCCTTGTTTAAGGATGCCAAACAGTATGTCAAGCGTTGTGATAGCTGTCAGCGAATGGGCCAGCCTAATCAAACGAATGAAATGACTCTATTCCCCCAAGTTATGATTGAGCCATTTGAAAAATGGGATATTGATTTTATAGGGCCAATAAATCCAACATCATTAAGTAAAAAAGCATATCTTGGTTTATACAAATTTTGTTACCAAATGGGTAGAAGCTAAAGCTGTTTCTTTTGCTACGGAAAAATTTGTTGTTGATTTTCTTTTTACTGAAATCTTTACTAGATTTGGTGTACCTAGAGAATTTTTTTTTGACAATGGTCTGTAGTTTATTTATAATCTGGTAGAGCATGTGATGGAGCAATATAAGATCTGGCATAGGAAATCCATGCCGTATCACCTACAAGAAAATGGCCAGGTGGAATCCACAAACAAAGTGATCGAGTCCATTCTTACAAAAACAGTAAGTATGCATCGAAAGGACTGGGCTGGAAGATTACTAGAGGCTTTGGGGGCATACAGAAACACTTGGAGAAATAGCATGGGCATACACCATATGAGTTGGTATATGGCAAACAAGTTCTGTTACCAATTGAATTCCAGATCAAAACTTTTAGAACTGCAGTTTAGTTAGGACTAGATCTCTCTGAGGCACAACAACAACGTCTTCTCCAATTAAATGAGTTAGATGAATTTTGTAGCGATGCTATTGAGCAGAACATCCTAATTCAGTAGCAACATAAAAGGTGGCATGACAAGTCTATTCAGAAAAAGAAATTCAAACCAGGTGATTGGGTGCTCCTTTATGATTCTAGATTTAAAATCTTTGAAGGGAAATTCCATACACGTTGGATGGGACCTTCTAAAGTGATCCAAGTATTTGAGAATGGAGCAGTAGAAGTTAAAACTATTGACGGACAAAATTAAGTATTCTTGGTAAATGGACACAGGTTAAAGAAGTATTTTCAGCCACCTACCAGGAAAGATTTTACACAACAAGTCCAACAGCAATTTGGGACAATAGTGGTGAATGGTAATACCAACCTTTTGAAAACATGAATTTTTCTTCTTCTTAAAAATAAAAATTTAAAATTTAAAAAAATAAGAAAAAAAGTAAAGAAAAAATATTTTCCTGTAATTATGAAAATCAGTTCACTGACATGATTGCAGAAGAATCAACCTAAAAATTAGATTGCTGGCAAGAAGATCAAAAATTTCTAATAAAAAGAAAATGTTGCTTGATCTTTAGATATGCCAGCGACCACCAAGTAAAAGTAGGTTCAGTAGAACCAACCTTTATACAATTGGGGTAATTAGCATGGATATTTTTACCCAAGTAACGATTAATTTTCACTGCAGTTATTTTTTCTTGCACCAGTGTAGGCAGACCTTCCAAAAAAATTTATGCCTTTCTTCATATTCCACTTTCGTAATATTCCCTCAGTTTTCTTCTTCAATCCCATAATTATTAACCTTCCCACATTCTTCTAAATTTACCCTGTCCACTTCAAAGAAATCCCACTTACCCTTGAAATTTTTTCCCTATCCCACTTCTTTTTATTCGCTCTTTTGGTACTATTCCTAGAATCCCTATAACAGAATTCCTTCCCATTCTGAAATTTCCCTTTTCCCACTTCTTTATTCCCTCATGAATTTATTGTAGGATCTCGCGCACAAAGAGAAAAATGATATGCTCTGAAGTATCAAGGAAGGGCAAAGAAAATTTCCAGTATAATTTGAGGAAGTCATGTTGAAGTCCAGCCTATATTTTATTTAAATTCTCTGTTTTTAGATATTATGCTTGCGCTAGTGCAAGCATGTTGTCCTATGTGATAAAGCAAGAAGAATGGTACCAACATAATAGTATAATTTAAGCGGTGCAAGCAGATCAGTGCAAGCATGTACCCTGTCAGAAACATAGTACAAGTTATTCTTTTCATAGCATACGGCATAGAAAAGTGGTTATCATGAAAATTTATATGAAGTCCTTTCACTTAGCCGACGAGTACTTATGCTATCATACTAACTAGGAGAAAATTATTTAAAGTACAAGGTGTTTTTAAGTTAGAAGTCATGATCATTTTTTAATGAATGCTAAGTTCTTTTTTCAATTATGAAGGAATACGGAAATGTTTTAACCGTTGCTTAGACATAATTGCCCCTCTCCGCCATAATCATAGATGCCCTTCACTCATAACGATTACCTCACCTTGCCATTAAAATGCTGCCACAAGTACCAATCAGGCCTGATCTCAAAGTTTCCATGCATCTATGATGAATGAACGGGTGATAAGATGGAAGGGATGGTGGACAATTGGATCTCTATTTATAGGGACCGATTTCCCCAGTATTGCATGTAAAATTTTCAGTTGTTCATAGTTGTTCAGCAGCAATGCTACCTGTTTGGAACAAACCCTCGTCTCTCAGTAGGGTAGAGCAAACTGCCGAGTATCGCAATAGTCTTGCACTATTGCAAGACTTTGACTTTCTTCAGTTTTTGTAGAAGTTTGACAAGCACAATAAAGAAGTGGCTTTACAGATTGCCAGGAGTTTTAGAAACGATCGAGTGAAAATTGGGCCTCTCAAATTTAAAGTCACAAAAGAATTAATAGCAGTAGCGACAGGCTTGGAGAACACTGGTGAACAGTGGTTTAAAAATTAGAAGCTAGAAATGAAGTGATGACAGTGTTTCATCGTTGACAAGAAGATAGAGGTAGAATGGAAGGTAGGAGTTTTGCGGAGTGCCTTGTTGGGACAGTGGAAAGACCTTTTCATCCTATAGAAGTTTTTAACCTGTGAGGGAAGATACACCCGCACTTTGGTATATCATTTTAGGATGTTGCAACATTTTGAAGCTAGCTGGAACGTCCGGTGGAGGATGAATTTCCGCTATTTTATGCTTAAGAGCTTGTAAAAATGGATAAAAGTGTGTAGGATGGAAAGGTAGACTAGGCCGACACAAAGCTATATCACCAGAGCCTGATAAAAATTTTGGCCCTAAAACAGCTCAAAGTTAAAGATATGACATGGGAGGCACTGTTAAAATAGTTGCACAAAGAGACAACAAATGGAAAGGAGACAGAGGACCCCTCCAGTATAAGAAAGGGCTTGAGTAAAAATGAAAAGGGGAGTCCTTCTTGCACGAGTGCAAAATGGAAATGATCTGAAGAAGTAGAAAAGGCCCCATCTTCAATAAGAAGACAGCTAGTGCATTAGTTGAAGAGACTCCCTCTACACCACCAGTATAGACACAGACCCCCGAATATGACAACCTATCAGTCCTTGCGGATGCAGAAAAATTTGCAGAGGTCAAAGACGATGCTCTATTGGCTGATTTCATTAAAAAGCCCCAGAAAAAGAATAAAGTATCTGATGCAGGCAAAGAACCACAATCCCCATAGGGCATTGAATCCACTCCTGCACCAATATAAGAAGAAGCACCATTGCAAGAAGAAGAACTAGAAAAAGAAGTAGATGAAGAAGAAGAAAAAGAAGAAGAAGCAGGAGGAGAAGAATCCGAAGAAGAAGAGGTGGAATCCGAAGAAAAAGAGGCAGAATCTAAAGAAGAAGAGGCAAAATCTGAAAAAGATGCAGAGCCCACAGAAGAAGAAGCAGAAAAAGAAGAAGAAGCAGCAGTGTAAGAAGAAGAACTGGAAAAAGAAGAAGAAAATGAAGAAGCAAAAGAAGAAGAGACAGGAGGAGAAGAATATGAAGAAGAAGAGGTAGAATCCGAAGAAGAAGAGCCAGAACACACAGAAGGAGAAGAAAAAGAAGAAGAAGAAGAGGCAGGAGGAGAAGAACCTGTAGAAGAAGAACTAGAAGAAGGAGAGGTAGGAGAAGAAGAACCACAGGAGGAAGAACCAGAAGAAAAAGAACCAGAGGAGGAAGAACCAGAAGAAGAGGGATGATAGGAAGAAGAGTTCCCTGATGTAACCATGACGGATATTGAGGTCCCTGAGGAAGACACAGCCCCTGCTGAAACAGAAAAGGAAAAAGATTTGGTAACTCCTACTGCTCGGGTAGTTGAACTAGAGCTTCAAGTGTAGAACTTAGAATAGCTTATAGCCAAAGCATAGGAGGATAAAGAACAAAGTAGACGAGAATTGATGGTGGAGATCCAGAAAAAGGAAAGAGAAGTTAAAGTCTGGAAGTACCGAGCTACGTAATGTTTTAGGCGACTTAAAAAGGTGACAAAGAAATTAAAGAACATCAAAAAGAAGAAGTATGAAACATTGCAGGCTGATGACGGTATGCCAGAGTAGGATTGAGCTAGAATGATCAAATTTTTGAAGTTTTTTGCAGAGGTAAAGAGTTGTGTGAGGACACACAACCAGTTTAGGGATGGGAGGATGTTAGCCCCCTAATTTGCTCTCTTTTTGCAATTTTCCCCTTCCTAAATCATAACCATTTACCACTGTTTTACCTCTCTTATACATCCTCATCTTGCACTATTCCAAGAACGATGACATATTTCATATGAACTTTATATTTCATATTTTTAACTTAACTTAGCATTAATCAATTATTTATTACATGACTTATTGCTTATAACCACTCTTTGTAACTTATCAATATCTCCAATGTTTATTTGGTAGTCAACTGCGTACTGTAACCCTTGATCCTAGTGTAGGATCAGATCTTGCACTTGTGCCAGCGCAACAAATTCTTGCAGCAAATCCGAACCTCCTGGATCACCGCCTCATTTTGAGTAGCTTCAGCCACGACAACAAGATAGATCTGAAGGCAGCCGAGCTCCAGCCACGATAGTAAACAATCCAAAGGTAGCCAAGATCGAATTTATGAAGAACAAACAGCTAGAGATTGGCAATGACCATTTTTGTTGAACTATCTAATTTTGAAGGCCGAGAAGCTAAAGTCTTCATATCAGTTATGTAATTAGTTAGACGATCTTTTTGGCCTTTGGCCAAAGATATATATAATGAAGAATGTAAATAGGACGAGATAGTTTTTGATAGAATTTTGTATAGAATAGAGACACAGCCAGAGAGGTGGTAACAGGTTGTTGTGTTTTGTTATCACCCAAATCTGGGTTGGGCTATGTATTCATGCATGTATTTGCCTCAGTGAATTAATAGAAAGGGATCTCCGCATCATGTTTTATAAATTGTATTTATGTGTTTGAAAGTTGATGAATTGATAAAGTACTGAGTAGTGTTTCTATTTGAAAGGGAAATGCGCTGGTTGGTTAGGGCCCAACCAACCCAGCACGTTTACCATATTTCCTGTTTCTTGTAATTTATGTTTATATTGTCAAGTGTGATTTAATTTCAAGCACATGTATTCATGTTTGAGTGAAAGAGGATCCACTATATGAAGTAGTTAAATTTCCTTTTCCTACACCTGATTTCGGATTGGTTTTCCTGCCTGGTCCAAGCAGAAGAAATAAATCTACACCAGTTCTTGTTGGTGTGCTATTCCTTTTTCCTGCACCTGATTTCGGATTGGTTTTCCCACCTGGTCCAAGCAAGAGAAATAAACTTGCACCAGTGCATGTTGGTGTGCTATTACTTTTCCTGCACTTGATTTCGGATTGATTTTCTCACCTGGTCCAAGCAGGAGAAATAAACTTGCACCAGTGCACGTTGGTGTGCTATTCCTTTTCCTGCACTTGATTTCAGATTGGTTTTCTCCCCTGGTCCAAGCAGGAGAAATAAACATGCACCAATGCATGTTGGTGTTCTATTCCTTTTCTGCAGTTCTGTTTGGTTGGTTTTCCCCTCCTGGTCCAAGCAGGAGAAATGAACTTGCACCAGTGCACATTGGTGTGATGCAGCGAGCTTTTCTAGTTTACTTCCCGCAATTTTCTTGCTTTCATTAAATACTTTATGATAGGATAAATTATATGGATTGTTTCTTTATTTCTGCACTCTATCAAAATCGGAAACATTCATTTTTATGTGTGCAGCCTGATTTCACATTATAATAACACTTGCAGTGACTAAGCACTTATTTTAAGAATTAAATGCTAAGTGTAAGAAGCTCTGATCTGGTGCAAGAACTAGTTTCTTGCCACAAGATCTGAGTGCTCTAAACCTGAAAAAAGTTCAAGCCCTTGTAGGAAGTAAAGCTCTTTTAGTAAAGACACCATTTATACCCTATGCATAAATCCTTGTTCCTGCACTAGTGCAAGTAGACTACGATAGTGAAGGACAGATTAGTGGAAGAAGGAAATCTCTACATAAGTAGGTTTGAATAGCCCATCTGATGAGACTGCCAAGTGTCTCTGCCAAAGAAAAACACACATTCAGTAGTGAATCAATAGTTAGCTAGAGTGGTTGCCCCTTTATTTATAAATCCGTTTTTCAAATGCATTCTTCCTTGTTCCAGTCTTAGATTATTTTGATGGTTCAAGTTGCCTTTTTCTCTTTTTGGTTTGATTATGCAATCTTTCCTTTAAAGAAATTAGGGGTTGACATTAGAAATATTCATACCATCTTTGGCATTGCTTGTGCTTCGCCTCTAAGTTTACAAATCCCCTGGGCTGACAATTTAAGTGTTGAAGTGTTTGCTTAAGTGTAATTCCTACACCCAAATAAAACCACTCCCTACGCTTGTTCCAGATGGACGATAGAGGCCAGATTTTTGGTCTAACTCAAGGGTGACTGTGAGCTAAAAGGGAAGGGTTTAAGGATCCTAATTCATTCCTGTAATTCCTACAACACCTCAGGCTAGCCCTCATAGGATATACTTACAAGCTTAGGGATTGGAGAGTCTTCCATTTTCAAGCTAACAGGACTCGACCAAGATCACTCCAGAGAGATATTTTGCTGGCATGCGTTTGACCATCAGTAATTTCAAATAGAACTAATTACTTCCTATGCTTCTTCCTTTTTCTTTATTTGCTATAAGCGTCTATAAATATATTTGATGGAATTAACTCACTGATTATACTCCACTGAAGATCTTAAACAAGTTAACAATGGTTGAATTCTAGCTCAACCAAGAGATTCGGTATTGGGAATTCATTAATCGGGTATGCCATCCAAGTAGGATGTATAGGAAAAGACATTTGCAATTGAGAGTATTCATGCAGGAAGCTCCTTTTCTACATTCTTATGACATTCCTTAATATTTTTTTGTCCCCCTCAACCAATACATGATTCTTACTAGGAGGATCATTATAAATAGGAATGAGTCCACTATTTGGATATCTTCTTTACCTTGTTTAAATCCTCGATGTCCATGATAATGGGGAATAAGTTAATTAAAGAGAGGTTGGGAGATTTTCTTTTCCTCTTGTAAATACTATTCACATGGAGATTCATTAGGTGTGGGGTACGATAAAGAGAAGCTCAAGTAGTTAATTTTGCATAGTTCGAAGATGTCTATTTTTTAGAAGGGTCATCTAGAGTCAATCATGCCCCTATTTACTTATTGTTCCTCTTTTATATTGTATCTAATACATAATCTATCATATACATTCACAAATATTACCAAGGGATTTTTAATCAACTTGAATATTTCCTTGCTCCTTTTCAAAAAAAATTCCCAATCAAGCCTTCTATTTAAAAATAAATATAACTTGCATTCAATTGGTTTCCCCTCCTATTGAAAATCCAAAGATAAGAATTTGTGTTCAAGACATCTCCTTTTAAAAATAAAAATGGACACTTGTTTTTCTAATGGAAATTGAAATTTCTCATGACTTTTCCTTCCTGGCATGGGTTTGGCACTAAAAAGGGAACAACTTTTAGAACTTGTAACTTTCATCTTGCTTTAGGAAACAACCTATAAGTCTATACGTTAATTCATTTTAATTCATTGTATTTGTACTTTCCAAATAAAATGTCACCTTAATTACAAAATTGAGTTGATTATTATCCCCTGTTGAAGGAAGTGTACATAAATGGTGTACATGACTCGACCATGTTATTGAGCCATTCTAGATTAGTAAATTGTGGTGGCCGCATCTCCTTGATCTTCAAAATTTATGGTAAAGTGCTCATTCGATGTGCTTGTGACTTTAGTTTCTAACATGAAATGCTGCCTCAATCTAAATCTCCAATAGAAAAATATGTCCTTTGCATCGCCAAGATCTTTTGTATTTGAGAGATCTGTGGTTTTTATCTTTTGAATTGATCGGAGAATCCACAGTAGAATTATTTTCATACCAACGTTTCAAATCCCAAGTGGGATCCATCATCAGGGTAGAAGAATGATGATAAAAAGAAGAGCGAACACGAGGAATAAATACTAAGGAGGAAGAAAATTCAAATGGAAGAACAAACAGTCGGCTAGAACCCTAAATTTAATGTAATATTTGTTATTAATATATATATATATATATATATATATATATTTTTTTAAATATTATTAATAAATATCAATTAAAATAAAATAATTTACTATAATAATAACTTATACACTAATTAATATAATGTTAATATGATAATAATAAATTATTATATAATAAGTAATTAATAATTACTAAATAATAATTAAATATTATAATAATAATTATAAATTAATAATTAAAGTAATATGAATAAAACTATAATAATAATAATAACTAAATTATATTAATAGCTTAACCAAATAATAAATTTTATTCATTAATATATTAGTTTTAATCTTATTATATTGGAAAGTAAAAATACTTAGTAATTAAAATAGATAAATATAGTGATAATTTCAATTATAAATTAATAAAATGACTAATATATAAATCAATATGAAATTAAATTAATAATTATCAATTATTTTCTAAATAACTTAAATTGATTTTATTAATAAAATATAATTACTAATTTAATATATATAAATTCATATATTAATAAAATTATTATATTTAATTATATTTATTTTTAATATATTAATTGATCATATTTATTTAATGTATTTAATTATATTTATTTATTTATTACATTTATATTAATTAATTCTATTAATTTAATTATATTTAATTATATTATATTTATTTAATATATTTTTATATATTTATTTAATATATTAATAAATTATATTTATTTGATTATATTCAATTTTATATATATATATATATATATATATATATATATATATATTTAATATATTTATTTAATATATTTTTTTATTTATATTTCTTTAATATATTAATTAATTGTATCTATTTGATTATATTTGTTTAAGCTATTTATTTAATTATTTAATATTTAATTATATTAATTAAATATATAAATTAATTATATTTAATCAATATATTAATTATATTTAATTAATTATATTTATTCAATTATTATATAATTAATCACTTATTATCATATTATTAATATTATTATAAAATCAATATCTTATTAATATATTAATTAAGATAATGATTCTTATAATAATTATTTTAGAGAATAGATTAATATATTTATATACTTACATTTTATTAGAAACATGAATAGTAAAAATATAGTTAACTAATGTAATGAATATACTAAAGGATAGCTAAAATGGAAAGAAATAAAATATTAGAATAACAGAGGACAACATACCTGAGGACGCATTACCTGGGGATGGGCTGACGACTTCTAACATCTCTGATCAAGGGTAGCCAGCTTCCGCTAATTTCCAAACCACTGTCTCTGTTCAGATTCTGAGGATACTTCATAATTTCGAGAGCTTCTCTGATCTTTCGTCTGTGATGGTGTTCCTCTCTTGCTATAATAGAAGCGTTTTCCAGGCAAATATGGTGCTTAGTCTTCAAGGAGTGTTCTGCGAGTGCTGAGGTACGAGATCTTCCATTTCTGATATCAGCGCCATGTTCTTTGAGCCTTGTCTGGAGGGAGCGGCCTGTTTCACCTATGTAGCTTTTTCCACAAGAACAGTCTATCTTATAGACTCCCTTAAGCTGAAGATTGTCAATATTATCTTTAACAGATTTCAAACCTTGTCTGATGGTACCGGGAGCTGAGAAATGAGTGAAAATGTTCTTCTTTTTTAGGATTTTAGCGATTTTGTCTGTAACACCAAGGATATAAGGAAGAAAAATTTTTCCTTGAGGTTGATCCTGCGCCTTATGCTCATGGGATGACAACTTTCTTTCAGCTCTTTCTATGGCTTTTTTAATCTCATGCTCTTTGTAGCCTATACTCTTGAAAACTGAAACCAAATGCCTCTTTTCTTCATTCAGATGCTCTGAGTCGGAAATTCGAAGGGCTCTGATGGCAAGGGTGTTTAGAACACCAAACTTCTGGGCCGGGTGATGGTGGGAATCCGCATGGAGGTAACTTTCCGTGTGGGTTGACTTTCTGAAAACCTTGTGGCCTAGAGAGCCATCCTCCTTTCTGATGATTAGAACGTCCAAAAATGGGATGCTCATATTCTCTTCAAGCTCCATTGTAAATTTTATTTCTGGGGAGATGGAGTTTAAGTGAATGAAAAACTTATCAAGTTCCGCTTTACCATGGGTCCATTTTATGTTGGTGTCATCGACAAAACGCTTCCACCACGCCGGTTTTAAAGGATAAGATTCAAGAGCCTTCTTTTCAAAGTGTTCCATATACAAGTTGGCTACGATTGGTGATAGGGGTGATCCCATAGCCACACCTGTAGTCTGCTCATAAAATGTTCCTTGGAAGGTGAATACTGTTGACCTCAAGCAGATTTCCGCCAGCTTTGCAGTCCCCGGATCAGTAACATCTTTTATAACCTGAATGGCTTCATCAAGAGGAATCTTTGTGAATAAGGATACCACGTCAAAGCTAACCAGAATGTCATCACGCTCCATCTTTTCATTTTTAATTAGTTTCACAAATTCATGGGAGTCTTTGATGAAGGAATCCGTGTTTCCGACAAGGGGTTTAAGGATTTTAGCAACATATTTCGCAAGCTCATATGTTGGGGAGCCAATAGTATTGACAATGGGTCTAAGGGGAACCCCATCCTTATGGATCTTGGGTAATCCATAGATTCTAGGGATGGTTTCACAAGAAGGGGTTAATTTCTTCTTTAATTTATCGTCAAGATTAGAATCTGAGATGATCTTTTTTACATCCTTCATGATTTTGGGGATGGGGTTACTGTTCAATTTCTTATAACTGCCACAGTTTAGGTGATCATTCATTTTGCGCACATAGTCTTCTTTATCTAAGATGACAGCTGCTCCTCCTTTATCTGCTTTAAGAACCACCACATTGTCATTGTTCCGCAAAGATTTGAAAGCTTTTTGTTCTTCCTTACTCAGATTGCTTTTGGGAGCATTGGCTTTTTTCATGATAAGAGAAATTTCTTGCCTCAATGCTTCTTTGTCTTCCAAAGGGAGGTTACTAATACCATCTTCTATGCTGCATATCATGCTTTCAATGGGGAGGGATCTAGGAGCAACCGCAAACCCCATACCCTTGCTGAGAACATTGGTTACAAGAGGATCTAATTCTTGGGACGAAAGGTTGACCACTTTTCTATTAGATCTTGGCTCACCGGAATTTGTTGAAGACATAGCTTTTACTCCTTTCTGGATCTTCATGTTTAAGCCTTGATTTTTATTGCTTCCCATGCCATCACCACAGTTCTGAATGTGCTCACAATTATGCGACCTGAGAGTATCTAATGAATAGAATTCCAAGTTATCCTCTTTTAAATCAAAAAGACTGTTTTGACCGATACCTATAACGTTGTCTTTTATCAATAAATTAGGGTTATTATTAATAGCGCAGTTATTGATGACTGTTCCATCTGAAAAGTTTCTTGAAACGCCTAAACCATCATTGATGCTAACAGGTTCATCGTATTCAGAAGGACTGTTAGCGAAACAAGCATGGTTATTATCTGTGCAGCCACCATAAGAATTATCGCTGACAGCGTTATGAGTTTTATCATTTGAATTGATGGAATCTTTCACAACGCTGGCACCTTTTACATTGCTGGAACCTGCTGCGTTCAAGTTGTTGACAGCGTATTGAGGAATAAAGCTGGAGCAATCTGTGTTTCTGGAACCTTCTGCGTTGACATTGTTTTGATTGCTGGAAAAGACAACGTCTTTCACAACGCTGGAACCTAGAGCGTTTTCATTGCTGGAACCTTCTGCGTTCAAGATGCTGACAGCGTATTGAGGAATAACGCTGGACTTTTCTGCGTTTCTGGGACCTTCTGTGTTGACAACGATTTGAGTCACAGCGCTGGAACATTCACTTACACCGCTGTTCATCAACCTAATAGAACTGCTGGAATTATAATGAACGATATCTTCAGAGCTAACTCTGCCTGGATTAATTTTTCTGCGCTCCATTATGCTTTTTAATCTCCTCAGATTACAATCACCTGCGTGGCTTACATTGGAATTAACATTAAAGCTTTTGTTATGTGCAGACTTATTGGTGGGCTCCTGACCAGAGATTTGAGAATTTAAGAGCTTGGAAAGCTTCTTGCGCTGCCTGGCCAGAGCCATCTGACCTTCATTTTCTGCTTTCAGGGCAGCCCTGGCATCGATAATGGCCCAGATATCTTTTTCTATGTTGCTGGCTAGCTTAAGGTGGGATGAGAGGGCTAAACGTCCAAGATTTTCCAAGGAGGCTCTAACTCTTCTGATTTCTGAACGGATTAGAGAGAAGCTAAGCTGAAAGAACGCCTTACTGTTGTATTTGTTCTGCAACCTATGCTTAACCTGAGCTGAAAGAACGCCTTACTGTTGTATTTGTTCTGCAACCTATGTTGTATTTAGTAATTATTAATTACTTATTATATAATAATTTATTATTATCATATTAACATTATATTAATTAGTGTATAAGTTATTATTATAGTAAATTATTTTATTTTAATTGATATTTATTAATAATATTTAAAATGAAATAAAAAATATTAATAACAAATATTACATTAAATTTAGGGTTCTAGCCGACTGTTTGTTCTTCCATTTGAATTTTCTTCCTCCTTAGTATTTATTCCTCCTGTTCGCTCTTCTTTTTATCATCATTCTTCTACCCTGATGATGGATCCCACTTGGGATTTGAAACGTTGGTATGAAAATAATTCTACTGTGGATTCTCTGATCAATTCAAAAGATCTTTTGTGTCATATAAATCCATTTTTTCTCTAATACCTCTTCAAGCATGCCCAAATGTGAATTTTACACTACTATTTCAAATTCATATGTGACTTTAATATAATATGATATGATTGAATACCAAAATTATATTTATGTGGCCGTATCACCTTTATGCGGTAATTATATTCTTATTTGGCTAATTAATCCCAAATATGATAGGTTATCTTTTTGACACCAGAAGTGTTCATGTAGAAAATATCAAAGGGGTAGATACTTTTACAAAACTATGAGCTTAAATACAAAATTTCTCATTTACATCAAATTATCTTCATAATTCAAATGTTTTTTTCCGATTTTTCTTACACAACAAAATGGGGTTTAAAACTACTACTTCTAGATTGTGAGTGTCTTTTTTCTTATAATTTGACTTGTGTGACAACATATTTTAGGTTTTTCTTTGAATTGTTTTGTTCTTTTATCACTAATTATGAAATATGCTTTATTTTGTAATTTTTACAGGCTTGCAGATAAGTCTCAATTTTATACACATCATGCATACATGTGACCACTTGGAGTAGGTTAGTGCTTGCAATACTTTGATATAAACTCAGAAAAAAAAAAAAAAAAAATCTACGGTTTTTCCACTACACTTCATATAAATTGAATGTTGACCAGTATGAATGAATACAACAATTTTTGCATGTAAAACTACTATTTTCTATGGTGGTTTTATTATTTATATGATTTTTTCTTAACACACATTGGTTGTTTGCACAACAGCTATAGTACTTGGTATTGATGAAGAGTCTGGACCTCAACTATTCAAATGTGATCTGGCTGGTCATTTTGTTGGTTATAAGCTATCAAAATATTCTATCAAACCTTCTATATAGCAGGGTCTCTATATACATTGAGTAGACTTTTGAGAATGGTCGATGGGTCCATTTGTTAGAAGGGGGCATTAAGATCTATTACAGTACATGTAGAATGATACTTGAGCCTTGACCAATTATGGATATGACTGATTTCATTATCACTAACATTTCTTTTACTTAAATATGTGAATTTTCTAATTATGCTACAAACTTGTGATCTTTGAGAAATGTATGACTAACTCAAATGAGTTTCTTTATGTTAGAAATACATAGAAAAATTCATTATATATACATAATTGAGAGTATAGAGGAGAAGCATCACACACTGAACATTCATTCCATCTTGCATTGGAGGGTTTGGGGCTTTCTTTATTTTTCATGTCCATGCCGTCTTGTGGAAAAATTTTACAAATAAAAGGCTTCATACTATCTTCCTTAGGATTTTGTCTTCCCAATACGTAACTTCAACCTGTTGTGGGTGCTTTCAGTGAATGTCCATGTGCTTCTTGAACCTTCAAACTTCATGTTATCTTTAGGACTTCTAATCAAGGAATTGTATTGAGTCAAAATAGTTGGAAGTTCAAATTCACTTCAAATGATTTATTGAAACCTCCATTTATTGCCTTAGAAAGCCATTGATGTAACATCTTCATTGATTACATTTTTCATTTGCTGTTTGTTTTACTATTATGATAAGGGAATGGTGGTTGTGCCAAAAACTTTATTCTTGTTGGTGGAACCCTTATCAACTTCAACCTTGTTCTTTTCAATAAACCCTTTTTTGATAACTCCTTTGTTAATGATTACTCTACCAATGGTTCCTTATTAATCATCTCTCTTTAAAAGAATGCATATGTCAATATTTTCCCTTGGTGATGATGAAGAGGTGTGGACACTCATTAAAAAGTTGCAACGGGATCCTGGTGCATATGACACTTTTATCTAGACAAATGATTCACAATGGTACAATGATTGCTTAATCTACGTAAGAATTCTGAACTCAATGAAGAAGTTCTTTTGGAATTGCACATCTCTCCTATAGGAGGGCACTCAAGATTTTAAAAAAATTACCATAGGGTCAAGAAGGAATTTCTTTTGGATGGACTTAAATTTGATGTTAAGAATTTTGTGGTCGAATGTTTGATTTGCCAATAAATTAAAGTCGAGGCAGTTAAAACTCTAGGTATTTTACAACCATTAGCCATTCCAAGTCAGCTTTGGGAGGAGGTCTCAATTCATTTTAGGAGTAGGAGGAGAATGTGTGCTAGTAGCTACACCTCTCTCCAAAGTTTGTATAATAAAAGTATGGATCTCACTCTAATATTCTCATTGCATTCATCTTGAGTTTTTGAACATGAAATCTGAAGAAAATTGATGTTTTTTATGCAAGATACGACATGCCAAGCCCTAAATTTCACGTTGCTACGTGTTTCAAAAGATGTTGTAGTTTTAAGAATTTTATTTATATTATATTAAAGTTTGAGATATTTTTTCATAACTATCATTTTTTATTGGTTTTTGCTCGGATATAGGATTTCAGACAAAAATATGATCCCCAATCTCACAGGTTGTGGTTTAAAAAAATTTCTATGTGATTCAATATGAGCATGTCGAGCGATTTCATGTTGAACTTATTGAGTTCTTATGATATTGTTTTGATGTTATTTAGTTTTTATTTTTCAGTTTTCACAGAATGGAATACTCAAGGAAAATTACAATTTTCACAAATTTTCTCACAAAGAAAGTTTCCTATAGGTTTCACGAATAATTTAATTCAAGATACTAAGCAAAAGGAATTGATATCTTTTCTGAAAATTGTCAATTTGTGGATCTATATTATACTTTGTTTCTTGTGATATTGCATGGGAAGTTCATAGTATTTCTTGTTGGAAATTATTTAGAGTTTCAAACTTGCTTGCATCTAGAAATTGGAGATGGATTATGATTTATTTCAATGGTAGGTAGATCCCTTGATTCCAGCCACTGAAGATGTGCGAGACTTGACTAACAAGTTGGTTACTCTCAAAACCTTCCCTTAATTATGGTTTATACTTTTCACTTGTTCTTCATCCAACTAACCATTTAGGGTTATACTTTTAACTTGTAAATCAAACATTTAGGGTTCTTTTTGGTTGGATGCACAATGTAGGTCCTCGTGCTATAGAAGAGTCGAACCTACAAATTGATAATTCATGATGCATTATTGAGACAGCCCAAGAGTTATGAGTAAACTGAATCTCATATTCCTCTTAGCCAACTACCTTATGATGTTTAGAGGGAGATTAAACATTTAACTAGGTAGAAAAATGTCTGAATTGGTGGCACAGTTGAAAATTGTGTAAGAGGTTTCCATCATAACCCTTCAGTAAAGCATTATAAAGCACTTCCCCAGATCCTAGGTTGGGTATTTAGCAAGTTAGGAATGTCAGCTTATTTTAATATAGGCAAATTCTTCCTATTCAATGTGATTTTCCTATTTGATGTGGTCTCAATTCTATAAAAGAGTTTTCCTCACATGATATTACATAACCCTCCGTGACAAATTGTTGTAAAAGTGGGAAAGGATGGTGTATGGGAATATTTTGATGATTACCCTTAGTTATATGGAGTAGGGTGATGTTTTTTTTTTATATCGAATCTTATAATATTGACTTTAGAGTTGGATTGGGACATCAAACCAATTATCATGTTCATCTAATGGCTCTAAAATGTATCAAAAATAAAAATAGGGCATGGAATGGATGTGGTCCACACAGTGATGTGACAATCCTGGATTCCCATTGCTATTACAATATATGGTGATGAATCCTTTCAAACCAACTTCACTACACCAGTAGGAATAAATTATTTACTATACAAATATCGATATAGAAATGAATGAGAGCAGTAGAAAGACAAATAAATTACAATGAAAGAGATAAAAAATTGTTGCATGTTACTTATTGCAGCAAAAGACAAAATACATAATGTAATCGAGACATACACGATAATGAGATAAGAAGTACCTAAGGAAGTATACAATTCATCCGTTAATAATACAAGCTAAAAGTGTGCAGAATGGTCAACTCAGCCATTGTAAGTTACAAGAATCTCTATCAAATGGAGTGACCTTAAATACTGTGCTAAGGTGACAACTAGGGGAGCACTCCTTCAATATAGGTGATTCATCACTCATCATAAATGCAAACCAATTACAAGCTGAAAATAACAAAGACAGCTAAGGCTATTTCTCCAATGACTCAACTATCTCTCTGTACTCTCACACATATCACTATTAGTAAGTCGACATACCCCCAATAGATCAGGGTGAGATAAATATTACTCTCCAAGGAAGTAGCCAATTCACCCCTTAAGAATCCACCCTAAAAATGTGTGTAGGATGATCAAATTGGAAATTGTAAGCGACAACAAGATCTATCAAATGGAGTGACCTTAAATAATGTGCTAAAGTGTCGACTAGGGGAGCAGTCTTTCAATCTAGGTGACTCATCACTCATCCTAAATGAAAACCAATTACAAGCTCAAAATAGAAAATGAAGCTAAGGCTCTTTCTCCAATGACCCAACTATCTCTCCAAGAATAGGAAAAAATGGCTAAGGGTAGAATAAATAAACTTACATTACTATAGCTATGTCCCCCCATAAATGCATCAAGCACAAAAAATAAAAAACTTACATTTGTTAGGATAAGAAGCAACCTAGGATTGTGTGCCAAGTGGAATCCCCTTTAAAACATACATCTTGACCATGTTAAGGAGATACACCCTACACAATGAGGCCCAACATATTTTATGCCATATAATTCTTCTTTAGAATAGATCTCTCCTTGTACAAACAAATCATATGAATGTGAACACAAGGAATAATACACTACTTGTTGGTTGTTTCTTTTCAAATCTACACTTAACTCTTTCTTAATTTGATGAGTATCGCATTGGAGAAGTGGATATAGTAACTAATGAAAATGGATTCCATTCTATATTCTAGAATAACAATAGTCTTATGCCAAATAAGCCTCAAAACCTTCCATTAGATTACCAACTAAGACTGTCCATCACATAACCTAATATCTCTAGAGGAAAGTTTTCCTATCATGAATAACTACACCATGAGGAAGTACTTATGTGTTGTTATATTCATAGTATTATATATCATGTTTTTATGTAAAATTGTATATATCATGTTTTTCTATAAAAGGTGTTTTCTGACAGATAGTGAGGGTCACTATCATCATATTTTTCCGTCACGCTTGAATTCAAACCATAAATTTTTTGTTCTTTGGAAATTCCAAAATCCACCATGGTTTCTCTCATAAGATGTTTTAACAATATATTGGTAGAATTAATGCTATGATGCATAATTGGTGATACAAACACATAAAATACTCAACTTCAATTGATCAACTACAATAGGTTGTCCAAAAAACTTGATTTTAAACCCATTTGAGGAGTCATTCAGACCTGTAGATACAATTAGCTAACATGATAAGAATGAATCTCTCACTACATAATTTCATACTCCAAAAAAGGCACTATGTCAATCCCTAAAGGAAGCCTTTTTAGTATGTTAATCTTATATATTTGATTTCATTAAAATCCTATGAAAATTCTCATCCTCATCTCCACCTCCAAGGTTCACATCCAAGTCACTGCACTACTAGAATGAATGCCCCAAAATTTAAATGAACTTTTAGGAGTAACAAGAGGCTTCACTTAACTCTTACCATAGTCCCCAACACCATTTGACACTACACCATGTCCCTATCCTTGAGCTTTTCCTCATGAACTGTTTTTCTAACATAAAGGAAGCCATTTTAGTATTTTTATCTTATATATGTCAATCCCTACAGGAAGAAATTTTAGTATGTTCATATTACATATTTGATTGCATTAAAAGCGTATGAGAAATCTCATCCTGGTCTCCACCTCGAAGGTTCACATCCCAGTCACTGCACTACTGGAATGAATTCCCCAAAATGCAGATGAATTTTGAGGAGTAAGAAGAGGCTTCAGATAACTCTTACCATAGCCCCCAACACCATTTGACACTACACCATGTCCCTATCCTTGAGCTCTGCCTCATGAGCTGTTTTTTTAACAAAGATAGAAAACTCCACAGACATGTCCATTTTTGTATTTTTCATGATCAGTTTATTCCTCGCAGCTTGAAGGCCTCCACCACCCAATATGTGCTCTTTTTCCTATCTAGGGTGATCTCATGAGTGATTACATGTTCTTGCATACTACCACCCTCTATGATGTCTATGGACAACCTCTAGTATGCATTGCTTCACTTCCCTTTTATTGCTATATATTTTCTAGTACAACCTTGGGAGGGTCATCAGGATCATGGTCACTGGTAGTATTGTTGATAGGGAAGTGTCTTAGGTTGAATTCCTCAATAACGGTATTCATCACCTTCACTACCACATTGTTGATTTATTTAATCATGTTTTTTTTAGGTTTCTCTTTGTGATGGCCCCACCATATCATCCAATCCAATATTAAGTTGGGGGTTCCTTAATACGAAAAAAATTATCAGACCATCATGATTGGACACACTTTTTCCATGCTCTATGGTACAATACCCCACGTGATTATTAAATGAGCTAGAGTGGAGGAACCCTAGAGATATAACATAGCTAGGGTTATATAAGGGGAACCACACTACTAACCACATCTTTCAATCTTTGTGCTATTATTAGAGAGGCCCATCATTTCTCTTTGAAAATATTTTGTTGATTTTCTAACTTTTGTAAGGTGTTTGACTCTGTCATGAGAGAGGCCATGTTTTATAGGTCATATAACATTGTCTTCTATTATGAAACTATGCGAGTCAGTGCTTGGTCATTTATGCATTATCCACATCTTCTTAGACTACCTTAGGAGTACTATAGAGGTAAAATAGGAACTCCCTCTCTCACTAACTCTCTTTGGATTCAATATCGATGAGATGGACTTGATTCTTAGGACCACATATAGGATGGTTTTGATTGCCTTCTACCTTATGTCTTCATCTCCTTGCTTTTAGTTTTCAACAACATGATCCTCTTGGCACCTCACCTAAGGGGTTGTAGAGAGAAGTTGATTCCTTATCCAACTCTTGTGATCTTTGATAGTTGACATTTAAACTTAGTAAGACTAAGTTTATGATCTTTGGCATGTCTCACCATGATCTCGTTGACTACCATTTTTACCTTGGACGGGATGGGATTGAGATTACTACAACCTACATATACTTGGTGGTTAGATCTTAGGAGTCTAGCTTATCTTGAGAAATTCTTTCTAGCCCCAACTTAATAAGGAATATGGTTTTCTTCGCTAAACAAATAGTACTCTAGGGCATGTATTTCAAGTTGCACCTCTTTTGACATGATCATTAGAGCCACGACCCTCTATGGCTTCAAGTTATGGGGACCTGGGTTTATTTTTGTTGATTGGGATAGGAAAGAGAGATTCTAATGCTTATATTACGATGCCTAATTTGTTGTAAACATGCAATTCCTCAATCTGTCATCTACGTGGAGTTTAGGGAATTGCTTTAATAGACCCCTCCTTGGTGTAATTGTTGTGTGTTCTTCTTAATTGCTTCATTTAATGGTAATTTCTATCAATTGACTTTCCCTTTTTAGGTAATATTTAGACACTCTAGGTCAGCTCCTACTATCTAAATGAGACTTAACCTAGGAGATTAGAGAGGATATCTGTAAGCTACATCCAAATCACTTGGATTTCCCTCCTTGAGGGCATTAGCTTGAATATTTCATTTTATTATTTTGAGTACTTTATGTAGCTAAATGACTCTTATTGTTAGGACCATATACTCTAATAGACATTGTATGCACAACCTTTGGATTCCCCTTGGTTCATTTAGAGTGGGCCCCCACTAGCATTGGTTTGAGATAATTCACCACATCACACACCTCAAAGGGATTTTTCAACTACATGACTTACAAGAGATCAAGTTGGTGGAGCACATTGTCTCATTAGAGAGTGTTTTGAGTAAGTTAAAAATTGAGTTTTGAACTACTGCACTGTGAATTTCTTCCTTCAGTTGATAGAACACAAGTTTAAATTTTTAGTTGAGTGGTACACATTTTGTACACGTTGTTCATATTTTCAGAGTTCCATTTGTAGATATAGAATTCATACTACCCTTATTTAAAGATGTGTTTATAAATATTTTATGTTTCACAATTAGGGTTTAAATTTTCTTGGTGCAAATATGCTTAATATGTTCTGAAAAATTAACAATTAGGATATTTCAAAAACCTGATGATATGAAAAAATTTATTTGTAGATATGTGTCCTTTATTCACTAACTCAAAACTCTACTTGCAATTTTTTAGAGTTCAAACAACAACAACAACACAATATTGGGTAGACCCTATTGAAACTAGGAGGCACTAGTCTCAAACTGAAAAATTCATTATTGGCAGCAAGGAAAGCAAATAAAAAAAGGAAATGCCACAGTCAATAACATCACACAACATCATTCCAGTAGAATGAGTGGTCCTAATGATAATAAAAATGACTATAGACATTTGCAAAATGTTTGGATTTGAATAAGCACTCAAAGTGAACAACCCAACAGAATGAATGCACACTATCAATCAAAGAATGTTGCTCATGGATAAGCATGGAGGAAGAGGTATGAAAAGGCATAGATCATAGAGGTAAACAACAGATGCACAATCACAACATAAGAGCATCCATGTATTCACTAAAATCGCAACCATATAAAGAGGAAACTAAAAATTTGTGGGTTTTGAACTCAGATTCCCCGTAACATATTTTCTTATGGTATTGCAGTTGCAAGCCCTGTCATATCAATATTTTTTATACCAGATGAAAAATAAAATACTCTAGATCAGAGCACCAACACACCATAGTAGCAATGTGAAAAATATGCAGAATTGTCTTATAGATGACAGACAAAGTGTTTTCTAGACTAGAATAGATTCACGCATCTGCAGTTAGAACTGCCATTGAGGAAATTACTACAACACACATATTATAAAATAAAATGAGCTATCCCAATTCAGACATTTTCCGTGATGGTCTAGATGCACACATTTCAAAAATCATAGAGGGAACTTGTAAACATAATTATAAATATGAAGTTCCACTAAAGGATTGACCCGTGATGGTCTAGATGCACACATTTCAAAAATCATAGAGGGAACTTGTAAACATCATTATAAATATGAAGTTCCACTAAAGGATTGACCAATGGCTATAAATGCAATCAAAATCCATAAACAACATGGTATACACAATCCATAAGCATTGTTGTAGATGTATGCCATATTTTGTTAAGGATGACATTTGATTGTCCATACCTGCAATTTGGCACAACAGTCATTGACTGAATCTCATAGTCAATGTCCATGAGAGGAATGAAAGATGTCTTGTAGGTCAATGAAATTGTTTTTGTGAAAACCAAAAACTAATCAGAGAAATATGAAGGATGGGCATTACATTTTCCCAAGAGGTATTTTCTATTTCCAGATATTTGATCTCGTTATATAAAATCCATTGAATTCATGATTGTGGAAGTGGCTTTCCATGTTTTTTTTTCTTTTTTTTTAAAGACAAAAGGAAAATGTATGAACTGGTCACAAGGTTATCCAAGGTCTAGGTGATTAGGTAGTGACTATTTGATATGTAATAAAATAGATAAAGAACTTCTTATACAAAAAAAACAGTAAAAAAGAACTATCCTTTTACAATTGTGCCCCAATGCTGACTGGACTGCACCCGTGGCCAAACCGGTCAACCAATAGCCTACCTCAAGTTGTGCAGTTCTTTGAGCTTCACGCAACAGGTTTTAAATTCAATTCCTTTGACTCATTACCTCTATTGCATGACTTACTCAATGTCACTCTTGGGTCAAGCATCATAATCAGTGAAGGGGTTTATGTTTGGTACCCCTCCCAAAATGCAGGAAAGTTCTTAGGAGTTTCCCAACAAGGTTTTCCTTGAGAAAAAATTATCCAAACCATCTAGCACTAAATATGCAAGGCTTTTTCATGTACATAACATTATAACGGTGAACATAGAAAAAGGGCACTGAGAGATATACACATGTGAACAAAAATAACATTGAGGCTCTAAATGACCTGCAGAATCCAAAAATAATCATACAATAGTCTACAGTCAAATCAAATTCCATAATCATCCAACTCTAGAAGCTCTACATTCTTTGCATGGGGCTTCTTTGTAGCTTGAGATGATGGGCTTGAAGGTCAAATAAAAATGTCCATATCTTGTGGCACTGAAAGCAATTCTAAGTTATTTTTAGTTTTTTATGTGGAATAAGGTGCATCTGTACAAAATTCAAACATGCCAGTTCCAACCAGTTTTAACTAGTTCATGACCAATTGAAAAAACCTATCATTTCCAGTTTAAAGGGCCAATTTTGCTCAAAACACCCAAGAACTAGTGTGATTTTCTAATTGAGCCTCTCTAAGTTGAGCCCTAGTTACATTTTCATGCCAGAGTGAATAAAGGAAGAAGAAAGAAAGTATTAATATTGTAATTAATAATGATAACAAAGATGATGAGGATTACAACAATGTTGCAAAATAAGATGATTTAATTTTTTGAATGGTTATCTTTGCTTAGGTGTATCTCTAGGAGTGGAGGTAAATATAGGGATTATCTTGCATGGATAATTGTCTAGAGGAAGTCAATGGCATTGGTAGGATTCCTACCTTTATGAGAGTGATGGAAATCTGATCTAACATCTACGAATGTTCAAGATATGTAGGATGTTAATTCAAACTAAGAATCAAGTTTTCATAAGCAATCATGAAGTTTATGTAAACATTTTTTTTGTAACACTCAATAGACATTCTTTTGTTGTTTTACTGTGTGATTAATGTGTATGGGTGTCTTCACAGTGGTAAAAAAATCTGTAGTCTTCTCTTCCTATATGTTGTTTCTAAAAATTTATTTCATAAAAAATATTTTAACAAGCTCATAACAAAGTATAGGATGTCCGCGACAATCTTCAGTGGTATAAAATATTAAGTTTGACCCAATAAGTGTCAGCTGAATAAACCTAAATTTAAATATTCCTCACTAATTGAAGGCACATATGCTATGAAGTCCACCTAGCTGCATATGCAACATTATGGATCCAACCTATGTTGTTTGGTTCGAAAAAACCAATAAGAGAAGCTAACAAGAAGTCAGGAGCTGGCCTCACTTCATCCATTTGCAACCTCCAACAAAAATACAAGGAAAATAACAAATTTAAAAATATATCCAACAATTTAGTGTTTGGCTATATTGTTTGAAAATGTTCTATTTCTGTACCATCTGATCATATTTTGGTTTTGAAAGTCATACCCAGCTTGGACCATTAACAGATGGCCCATCCCAACCAATGTGAGCTACATGTTTAACATTTGTAGGATATCCAATCTTCATTTCATGATCCATGGAAATTACAACAAATAAAATACTCCAAGAGATTTCATAAGTGTATGCATTTCACATGCGAAAAAAAGGGAAAAATGCCTATTTTCAAATTCATGGCTTTGATATGCCTATCTACCTTGGAATGATGGATAGTCAAGTTATTTACCAAATATATGGGAGAGAACTCTCAAGCCCTTTTTGAATCTTTGCCACTTTGTAGATGAATGAGACTTTGTGAATGATGAACTAAACACAGTGGTTCCAACTGGAGGTTGCTGAGAACATGACTCTTATGGAGCTAGTTCAACATAGCCATGAAATGAACAATTATAAGAATTAGCCAAATCTATGTCCTTAAATTACATTTACAACACTTAACATATGCACCATAGCTTCCATTGAAAAAAAGGAGAATTAGAAATCATGTTCCATAAAAAATATCATTTTCATATTTGAGGAGGTTTAAGTAAACTATTTTAGCACAAGATCTAGGATTTTAGGAACCACCCATTGAAATGATATATTGTTAAGAAAATGGATATGGTTTATGGATCCTTAAGTTGTCCATTAAGTTTTCATTCACACAAGATGTCCTACTTGAATCATGTATTGTCAGTCAATATTCTATATTAATTTTGTCAAAGTTCCATGGTCATCAAAATTCCATAATTATAAAAAGAAATACTACATATTAGTGGTTGAAGGAAGCATTTTTCAGGCAAATTTTGATGATTTTATGCAAAATCATAAATATCATGGAAAATTGAGAAAAAGGAGGAGGAAAAAGTAAAATAGGTGTATTTGATAGAAAGAGAAATAAATTATTAGGGAAATTTGGTAAAAAAATTATGCTTTCGCATGTAGATGTGTTGCAGCAACCGTAAGCCTTCAAAAACATATTTCCTTTTGAATTACTAGATGCACACTCATTTCTGTAACTTGACATACAAGTTAGATTTCGTTAAACTAATGTCAAGTTAAGAAGTCTGAGAATGTAACTGAGAGGTTGAGTTATCCCCTTCTTCCAATTGCTTGTAGATTTCATGTCATATGACTTTTTTGGATTGTCCAAAGTCTAAATCATAATATTTGCATGTTTACTTCAAAGTGATTCTTTGTTCTACTCCAAATTTTGTAGTTGGGTTATTTTTTGGCATTGGTATTCATGTAATTTAACATCCAACCAATGCCAATTTGGCTTCGAGGTGAAAAATTATTGGTTTAAACTTGTATGACACTAAATCACTTGCTCAAGTGTTGATCATTGGGGACTTGGAAAATAAAGTATAATGTCTCATACTATAGATATCAGACAATGAAGACTCTTGTGTGGCATCCTACATATGTGTTGTGCATTGGTTTTCATAGGTCCATCTATAAACTTTTAAAATTTCGGGTGTTTCTAAAAATGATAGAAAGCATATCAATTTCCATGGTTTGGTTTGGCTTTATAGTATTGGAGTATAGAATTTTGGGGCTAGTGAAGTGTCTGAAATGAAGTTTTCATTTGTTGTCCTCAAAGGCTTAGAAATGGTAAATGCATTGATCTGCGGGGTAAATTTCTGACAATTTTCTACCTCTGACCTTATAATGTTGCAAATTTTAAATAAGAAATATAGGTGTTCAATTTTTCTTATATAGAACAAAATTAAACCATCATTTGGTTGAATCAAAGGACAATATTGCATTTGAGATGCATAAAATATATGATGCAGCATGATTCTTTGAAGCATCGTCTCCCTTAATTAGTTGTAGATGATCTTAGGGAAACTATAGCATTATTGTCTGAAATTGTACAACCCCATAAGGATAGCAATCCTATCCTGGTTAGGAGGTAGAGTAGTCAACTGTCATTGGAAGCTTGATTTCTTGTTGTATTTACAGAAACCTTTATGTTCCTTCAAATTTTTATTAATTGTGCCCAAAAGTTCAAGGTATAAAATAATTTTCCATTTACGTTGTTATGAGCTTATTTAGTTTGTGAATTTTGTTTTGTTTTCGATGAAATTAAAATGATGAAATCCTGGTGTTGTGAATGTTCAAATATAAAATAAATAATATTTTTAGATCTCACTCACTAAGATTTGAGAATAAGCCTCAACTAGTTTAATTGGCATTTCTACACAGACATCAATCTGTTCACCTTCAAATGCCACGATCAGGGCATACATATTATATCTACATAACTAGTTATGTTAGGGAAATCATTTGGCCAATTTATACCACTGATAAAAAAGTGACACCATTTGTTTTCCTTTGCTTCGAATATTTAAATCCTCATATATACTTATTCTTATTAAGAATTCCTATAATAAAGAATTTTTTAATTCCTATGTCCCACGTTTCATTACTTTGACAATGATATAATTTTGTCATGATTTTCAATGGGACTAATATAAAAAAAAAAAAATGCTACTTTCTACAAGGTCCTCTGAAAAATAAAAACCTCATTAGAAGACACCTTGCAAATGCTTGAATTTCTTCATTATGAAGGAAACTGAATGTGTTAATTTTTATATATGTAGAAACTGAAATATCAAAGGTGAAACGTGTTAAAGGAAATGGAATCTTATGATTATTGGAATCAACAAAGGCAAGGTGTTCAGTTACCTTGTTCGAGGCAGCTCAAAGAAGTGCTTCTTAGCAGAATAGTTGAGCTTTTGGAGAACTTCACATGAAACCACTTGGTGGAGTTGTACTTCATTTTCAACTCAATGATTTTCTTGTGAATTTTAATTCCAGATCAAATATTTGATTTGTTTCAAACACTAGTGTACTAGTTTTCTTGTTTTTTATGCATTCCTTGACTATGATATATAGGTGTTTATTTTCATCATCCATCCTTATTTAGAGTTATTTATGACATTTTTCACTTCTGAGAAGTATATTTACAAAGATAGTAGAAATTGACTATGTGGAAATTTGCATCATATTACGATTTTGATATTTTGTAATTCTAGTAGCATAGGAAGCCTTTCCATTCCTCTGGGTAATGCTTCTCAAAATTAGAGTTTTCCCCTAGTGACCAAGGTTTCCCTAAGTTTTATATTATTGCTCTTGATGGTTTCTAATATATAGGTTTCATAAATCTTCTTTTTATTATCGAAGTCCTAAGTTTTATTATCTTGATTCACAATTGTAAATTTTTATTTGCAGTCCATCAATTTTCATCTTGCATGTATGTATATCTTGCATGAAAAATAAGGCCTTATTTTTACTCTAGAATATTATTTTATACAAAACTCTCTACTAGTTTAGTCTGTGGCATGCCCTCTATCTTTGCCTTCCATGGAGATAAACATGTTATAGACATAAGTGTTGTATGGTACACATTTTTTAATCTTGTACATCCTATAGATAAAACAAGCGTCTCACCGCCTTTGGAATCACTTACAGTCTTGTTTTCCTGTAGAATATCTTTTTATTTGAAAGTACATTGTCCATATAAAACAAAATCTTGAGGGTTATGAATTGTCAACATTTAATTGCAAATACTTATTTAGTAAATGATTTCGACTTAAAATTTGAGAATGAATGTAGGATGGTCAAGAACTCTTTGAGCATATAGTGTGGAAGCCAGATGAAATTAGTGTTCCTGTGGAGAGATTCTTTGTAACTCACCAAACGTTAGATACTACCTTTGTAAGGAAAACAAACACATAATGTTGCATGTAAAATATTTGATATCAACATTTGGTTGCTTAGTGTGGAATGCTTTCATTTATAATAAAAGCTTCACTCATTTATTTGTAGAATGAAAATTTCGTGGCTTTGGTTTTAGAGATAAATATGCAACACATGAGATGAAAGAGAATATACCAAAATATGTAAAGCAATTTACTATTCATTGTGCTTCTTCAAAAATAATTACAGCCAAGCATCAAGTAAAATACAAATATGATTCAACTTATCCACAAATTGAGGGAAATTCTCAAAAGGAATTAGTATTGAATTGCGGAAGTGTGCCAAAGCACTATTCATCCAAGAGTAAATCTCGTTCTAGAGGTAATTGCACTATAAAAGAGATTTTCAATTTAATATATGAGTTAATGATAAAAAAAATTATCAAAAATATTGGCATCCCTGCTTCTTATGAGTGACCTTGAATTTTTATCTTCCTTTTGGCTTTCATGGAACACAATTTCTAATTCTTATTTTTTTTTAATGGAAGCTAAGGTGAATATGTGAAGTGTTGTAAATTTAATTTAAGGATATAGATTTGATAGATTCTCATACTTTTTCATTTCATGGCTATGTTGAACTAGCTCTTGAAGAGTCTTGTTCTCAGCAACCTCTAGTTGGAACCATTCTGTTTAGACCATCATTTACAAAGTCTCATTCATCTACAAAGTGGAAAATATTCAAAAAGGGCTTGAGATTTCTCTCCTACATATTTGGTAAATAACTTAACTATCCATCATTCCAAGGTCGATAGACATAGAGAAGCCATGAATTTGCAAATATGGATTTACCCATTCTATTTGTATGTGAAAATCATGGACTTATCAACACTCTTGGAGTTTTTAATTTATTGCAATTTCCATGTATCATGAAATGGAGAATGGATATCCTACAGTTCTTAAACATGTAGCTCACATTGACATGGATGGACCATTTATTAATGGTCCAAGCTGGGTATGACTTAAAAAACCAAAATATGATCAGATGGCACACGAAAATAACATTTTCAAACAATATAACCAAACACTAAATTGTTAGATATGTTTTTAAATATCTACTTTTTCTCTTATTTTTGTTGGAGGTTGTAGATACATGAACTCACGCCACCTCCTCAATTATCACTATCTCTTCTCAATGCTTTTGGCAAGCCACAATTTCCAGGTTAGATCCATGATGCTACATTTACAACTAGGTGAACTTCATAGGGCATGTTTTTTGAATTAGTGAGGAATATTTATATTTAGGTTTATTCAGCTGAGATTATTTGGGTCAAACATAATATTTTAGATCACACAAGATTTTTGCTAATATTGTATCTTTTTGTTATGAGATTTTTAAAGTATTTATTGTCTTCACACTAAGTTATTTTAGAAGAATCCAATCCCTCCATTTAGGGAATTGGTTAGATTGTTGGATCCTTGTGTAGGTTTTAACCCTGTACAGAAATTACCTGCATACGAATTCTAAAACACAGAAAATAAAGAATGCGAGAGGATAAAACATAAAACACATATACACAGAGATTTTCCCCTGGATCCCAAAACTGGGACTACTAGCTTGATTTTTCATTATTCCTTTCAATGTTACAATACATATTTATATATGCTGAAGCATCTAATACCATGGACTGAAAACCATCGCTTCCAAAACCATGGACCAAAAAAAAAAAATTCCCGGGGCGCTGCCCTGGACCTCGTAGAGGGGCGCTACTCGCCCCCCTCAAACCCCCCGGACAGGGGGGGCTACCACCCCCCCTGTGACCACCCCGTTGCGCAATCGACACAACGAAGGGGGGGCTCCGCCCCCCCTCTAACCCCCCAGTTCACTACGTGGGTTAGTTGTGGAAAGAATATAACACAACCCAACAATCTCCCACTTGTTGTTTTCTTTCCACAGGGGGCCATAGGAGAGCTTAGTCATTTTTCCAGCCCTGAAATGCCCATTGTTTCTCTACAACAAGAGAACTTCTCAGAGCTCACAGATTTTGTCAATGCATCTGCAGTGTTCTTCAAAGTGTCCACCTTTACTAGCAACACTTTTTTGTCTTCTATTATATCCCTCACAAAGTGATACTGAATATCAATGTGCTTTGTCTTTGAATGATAAGCATGGTTCTTTGCCAAGAAAATTTCACTTTGGCTATCACAGTCTATTCTTATAGCTCCCTGTGCTAACCCCATACTTGAACACAATCTCTGCAACCAAACTGCTTGCTTGCTTGCATGAGTGGCTGCCATGTATTCTGCCTTTGTAGTTGATAGTGCCACTACAGATTGTTTCTTACTCATCCAACTGACTGCACCTCCAAATAGGTTAAACACATACCCACTTGTAGATCTTCTCTGATCCAGATCTCCAACCCAGTCTGCATCAACAAAGCCACGAATATCCAACACTCTGTCCAATCCTGGTCTTCCTTGGTAGCACAAACCATAATCACTAGTGCCACGCAAATACCTGAAAGCCCGCTTCACTGCTGTCCAGTGCTCCTTCCCTGGTTTTGACATAAACCTGCTCAATACTCCCACTGCATGTGCAATGTCTGGTCTAGTACAGACCATTGCATACATCAGGCTACCAACTGCACTCGCATATGGAACATGTGACATGTCCTCTTCCTCTTCTTGTGTCTTGGGACACTGTTCAACAGATAACCTCACACCTACAGGAATAGGAACCTTCACTGGTTTACTATCCTGCATATTAAACCTCTGTAGTATTGTCTCGACATACTTCCTCTGGTTTAACCAGAGCTTCCTCTTTGCCCGATCTCTTTTAATTTCCAAGCCCCAAATATAGTTTGCAGCACCAAGATCTTTCATGTCGAATTTGGAGGACAATTGGGTCTTGAAATCCTGGATAATTTCTTTCTCATTTCCAACCAGCAACATATCATCCACATACAAGACCAGATAAATAACACGGTCACCAATTAATTTAAAATACACACAGTGATCTACTTTGCTTGTGGTAAAGCCAAGTCCCCGTATAAATGTATCAAATTTCTAATACCACATCCTTGATGACTATTTTAAACCATACAGAGACTTCTTTAACTTGCATACCAGTTCTTTCTTACCCTTCACTGCAAAACCTCCAGGTTGCTTCATTTAGATTTCCTCTTCCAAATCCCCATGAAGAAATGTTGTCTTCACATCCATCTGTTCTACCTCAAAATCAAAAGCAACAGCAACAAATAAAAGTAACCTAATAGAAGTTACCTTGGCAACAGGAGAAAAATATCACCAAAATCAATTCCCGGCACCTGGGAATAACCTTTTCCTACCAACCGAGCTTTGTATTTCTCCACCTTCCCTTCTGCATTTTTCTTCTTTTTGAACACCCATTCGCTGCCAATGGGTTTCCTTCCAGCCGCCAACTCCACCAGATCCCAAGCCTCATTTTTGTGAAAAGATGCCATTTCATCAACCATGGCCTCTTTCCAGAGTTTTCCATCCTCTGAATCTACTACTTCCTTCATAGTTCTGGGATCATCATCAGTAACAGACAAAGCAAAATTTGAACAAAAAGCAGAAGGACTATACCTTTCTAGCTGCCTTCCTTCTCAAACTGATATTCTCATAGCCGGAGTTTGTGGCTCTTCATCTTCTGGTTCTTCCTCTGCTATAAAGTCTGATTCTTCCTCCTTTAGCTCAAACTCTATCTTCTCAGGTTCCTTTGGTTGGACTTCATGTTTAATAACATATTTCACCTCTCTGAACACCAAATCTCGGTTGTACACAACCTTCCATGTGACTGGGTTCC
Source organism: Pinus tabuliformis (assembly GCA_031772625.1). Taxonomy (NCBI): domain Eukaryota; kingdom Viridiplantae; phylum Streptophyta; class Pinopsida; order Pinales; family Pinaceae; genus Pinus; species Pinus tabuliformis. The sequence continues at coordinate 823,938,780 of CM062808.1, forward strand.
AAAGCTTATAACCTTTTAAACCATCCTTATACCCAATAAAGATGCACTTTTCAGATTTACTATCCAACTTGGTTCGTTTCTCCTTTGGAACATGTACATATGAATCACATCCAAATACCCTCAAATGTGAAAGAGAGGGTTTCTTACCAGTCCATACTTCTTGTGGAGTCTTATCCTCCAACGATGATGATGGTGACATGTTGACCAAGTAACATGCAGTATCCACCACCTCTGCCCAGAATTCTTGTCCTAACCCTGCACCACTGAGCATGCTTCTTGCCCTTTCCATCAACGTCTTGTTCATTCTTTCTGCGACTCCATTCTTCTGAGGTGCATATGGAGTAGTCTTCTGCCGTTCTATACCACACTTCTTACAGAATTCTTAAAATTCCTTGCGACAAAACTCTCCACCATTATCTATCCTCAGCACCTTTATCTTCTTCTCTGTCTGATTTTCCACCAGAGCCTTAAATTCTTTAAACCTTTCAAAGACTTCAGATTTCTTCTTAAGGAAATATATCCATGTATTCCTTGAGAAGTCATCTATAAATGATACATAGTACACAGACTTACCCAGTGATGGAAGCTTCACAGGTCCAAACACATCATTATGCACAAGCTCTAATATCTGTTTCGCCCTCTTAGCACCAGAGGGGAAACTCACTCGATTCTGCTTCCCATATACACAATTTTCACAGAAATCAAAATAAGAGAGCTATTACTCATACCTTCTACCATACCTTTACCATGAAGTATTCGAAGGCCCTTCTCTCCAATATGTCCAAGACTTTGATGCCACAACATGGTCTTCTCTCCAGAGACCGCTAGATTTTCAGCTCCACTTTCAGGAACCACAGAACTGTTGCACCGATCAACAATAGTGCTACCTTGTAGCTTGTACAGAGTTCCAGTCCGAACTCCCCACATCAATACCAGTGCTCCTCGAACCATCTTGCAGGTATTCTTCTTGAACATTGTTTTTACACCTGCATCATCCAACTTGCTTACAGAAATCAAATTTTTGGCCAATGCAGGAATATGCAGAACACTCGAAAGTGTTCTAACCCTTCCACCTTGCAACTTCAACTTTACTTTTCCGCGACCAATGATTCTAGCCTTCCTATCATCTCCTAAGAAGACATCACCACCATCGTATTTCTCATATTTGCAGAACCACTCTCTATGGGGAGTGAAGTGAAAGGATGCACCTGAGTCAATCAACCATGCCTCGTGATCTACATGTGTACTTGAAGATGCCAAGTTCACATCCCTACCTTCATCTGAGGTGGTTTTCACCTCTACAGAAGGAGCATCATCAGATCCCTTTCCTTTATCAGGAGCTTTAGATTTACAGTCCGTTTTGAAGTGCCCTTCCTTTCCGCATTTCCAGCACACCACCTTTACAGGTTTTCCTGGAGATTTAGATCTCCCTCTAGATTTAGATCTCCCACTCGATGACTTATTTTTTTTTCTATTCTGGGATCGTCCTCGTATAGACAAGGCATCACCATTCTGGCTCTCCATATTTTTCCGTCTCATCTCCTCTGTCAGCAAGGCTGAGACTATTTCATCAAACTGCAAAGCAGTTGCATTGCTACCTATTGCAATAACCAGACTATCCCATGAATTTGGTAAGAGAACACAACAAAATGATGCACTTATCTTCATCTAAAATTTTAATATCAACAAACGCTAACTGACTTACCATAGTATTAAATGAGTTCATATGATCTGTTACCGAGTCTCCATATTTCATCCTCAGGTTATACAGCTTTTTACACAGGAACAATCTATTCACCAGAGACTTAGATTGGTACAAAGTCCCTAACTTGTCCCACAAAGCCATCTTCGTAGCTTCCCCTGATACATTCAACAACACTGAATCTAAGACACACAATCGTATTGTGCTCTTTGCCTTTCGATCCACCTTCTTCCATTCTTCATCGATCACTCCCATTGGTTTAGTACCTAGATCTATCGTGACCCACTGATCTTTATCCACCAACAGATCCTCTATCTTGAGTTTCCACAACTCAAAACTCTGACCATTGAACTTCTCAATCTCTATCTATCCACTACTTGCCAGCTTCTTTCACCACCATAATCGATCTCGTAGATCTCCCACTGAACAGGGTCTACCACAGGCCCGAGCGAAACCCCTCAGCAACAAAGGCATCCCCTTAAAGCTAAAACAACTCTAATACCAAATGTAGGTTTTAACCCTGTACAGAAATTACCTGCATACGAATTCTAAAACACAGAAAATAAACAATGCGAGAGGATAAAACATAAAACACATATACACAGAGATTTTCCCCTGGATCCCAAAACCGGGACTAGCAGCTTGATTTTTCATTATTCCTTTCAATGTTACAATACATATTTATACATGCCGAAGAATCCAATACCATGGACCGAAAACCATTGCATCCAAAACCATGGACCAAAAAAAAAAAATTCTCGGGGCGCTACCCCAGACCCCATAGAGGGGGGCTACCCGCCCCCCACTACGCAATCGGTGCAACAAAGGGGGAGCTCCGCCCCCCCCTCTAACCCCCCGGTTCACTACGTGGGTTAGTCGTGGAAAGAATATAACACAACCCAGCACCTTGGAGGAAACTTTTTGTAGTATAATGGGAATTTCATAAAGTATTTCTTTATTTTATTTTTGTATGAATCCGATGATTACTTTTGTGAATGAATGAAAAATGCTAACAATAGTTGATTTCTTCTTTGTATATCCTAAGCATGTCATTTCATTTGAAAATTGGAATAATCACATTTAGGTTTTTTTACCAAAATAAAGAAAGCAAATCCATAGTATTATGCAGCTTGCATGAAAATAGATCATAATTATCCTCTTTCTTTGTGGACACCCTATGGATTATTTTAAGTGGCCTTTATTCTTGTAAGGCTAATATCCTAAGTGTTATCAGACTCTTCCATGAGTTTGATAGAGTCCATGTCAAAACACTTTTGCTGTATATGCCTTGTGTCCAAAGAACTATTGTTTTGAAAGATTGGTATGACACCTAACAACCTCGTGTATATCATATTTGGCCATGGTGTGCCATTGCAAATGAATGGGAGCAAGTGATCATTTTTTCTTTTGGTTCTCTATAATTTTAAGAAATTTGGTTTTGTGAAATTCCAAGGAGCATTATAAAACATGCAAGAATAGGTATTATCATTATGAAGTTATTTTCGAACATGTATTAAATGCCATCCAACAACTTTTCAAGAGTGAGATTGTAGTTGTCAAAAGAAGATGTTTTTTATGCAATACCAGATACAATGTTGAAACATTTTGGCATGGATGTCCTACCTTCTTTCACTATCTTATTGTCTATGAAATCTTGGTACAACGACCAACATAATTATTGGTATCTTTGTGCAGGTTGCATGGAGACATTTCATGAAAAAAGATGGAATTATCGCTTTTAATGACAACTTGTTGACCAAATAACAAAAGATCACTTTATGTGAATCAAGAATGGAAAGAATAAATATATATATATATATATATATATATATATATATATATATATATTGAAACTAGTGGGTTGATCATAAGAGAGTATTAATTTGCATGTATTTTCTTGTCACAAGTATGTGATTTGTCTAGCTCTAATTCATTTTTTTATTTATGGAAGTGTCATCTTGAATTTCTATAATTTATGTGGAAGTTTGAAATGTTATATCTCTTTATGTGGAAGTACTTTGACAGTGGAATGCAAATGGATTTATTAAAATAGAATATAAGGAACTGAATATCCATTTATTCTTCTTAAAATTTATTGTAAAGAAGAGAGTTTTCCTCTAGCATTTTTACCATTTTATTTGGTAGAACACATGGTAGAGAAAAATGCATTGCTCTATTTCTCTTTATGTTTGGAATGTATACCATTTGAATGACTATTTCGTGTAGCTTCATTGTTGTTTATTTTATATCAACAACTTCATGTCTATTTTTTGTAGTTACCAATACAAATTAAGCTTCATTATACCAATATAGATTAAGCTTCATTGTTTAGCTTCATTTTTTGTCTCATATTAATAACTTCATTTTTGTTTTATATGAATAGTTATTTTTTTGTATCTTCATTCTTGTACAATGCTGATCATAAGATAGTATTAATTCTTATGGTTTATGTCGAATATGGATGAGAACTAGGATCTTGAGATATTGGGGTTGTCTTTGTTTTTGAAACAATTTCTTTTTAGGATGTAAATGAATATGAAAGAAGAAAATCAAGCCAGTATGTTTGGTTAGATACATTGGAAGTGGGCATAAATGACATAGTATTAGAAACAATTCCAAAATACCATTTGTTTGGTATATATGTCGTTTTTGGTAGGTATGTGGAGATAACATGCTAAAATGATACTATGGAGTACAACTAGTTAATGATGGACTTATTTTTATTTTCTTGACTCACGAAAGAGAGGCAATGCCAAGATGCCACCAATCAATTATTATGTTATTAGGAGGTTTACTTCCTCTGTACCCTGAGGATCATGGCATATTGGGCCATGTTAACCACCCACATGTATGGGTAACCATAGGATAATTTTTTTCTTCTATGATGCAATTTTACAGTTATTTTTCATACATTATTTTTTATATGTTGTCTTTCCCTTTGCATTTGTTTTCACAAGATATCTACAATTTTATCTTTTTGAGATTGTAACTTAGCTGACATTATTGTTATTAATTTCCCAGGGTGTTATTTTTCTATGATCACGTTTTATTTGTTTTGTTTATAAAGGTCAGCTAGCCACATAATGGCCACTATCACCCAACTGAAGAAAACTTGTTCGAGTTTCTTGCTTTTCTGGGGTAAAATGGCATTGACATAGATGGTGTTGAAGTATATGTTGTATAAATCCTTTATAGTATACTTTAGTCTGTAGTCCACTTTTCATCGTACTTTATGTCTTATACTCTACATTATACTGTATTTCATTTCATAAGAGGAACTTAGTATTAATGGTCAAAATAAGGAATTGAAAAAAGAGGAGAACAATAACACTAGAGTGACAAATGGATAAGTAAAGATAGAGAAGAAAGCCGGTCTAGTAACACTCTTAAAGGCAATATCTCAGATGAGACACACACATAGAGACTAATGATCAAGTATTTAGAGTTGGTGAATTTACCTACAATGCCTTGGAAACAGAATGATAATGTTTTTATGTGAGGAAACAATATTTCATTTAATACCAATATTAAATTGGAAACTCGTATTGTAATACTTGAAATTATATATATCATAATTTATGTGGTTGAAATTATTTATAGTTGGATTTGATATTATTTAGTATTGTAATTAACATATGTAACACTGTTTTCATATTAGATGAACATGCACATTGTATGACATTTTTAAAATTTAGTCTCAAAATCATACTAATTAATTTTGTTGATTAATAATGAACACATAAAATCAAATATAAAACTACTAGATTAGTATTTTATAATGATTAATGATAAACAAAAATAAAATGAACATACAACTAAATTAGTCTTTTATAATGATTATTAATGAAAGTAAATAAAATGAGTATAAACTACAAAATTAGTCGTTTATATAATGAATATGAAACTACCAAAAAAATGACTACTACAAATAATATTTTTTTTATTACAAATGACAATTAAATTTTACATATATATGACTATTAGTAGCTAATTTATAATATCTTATAACGTGACCAAAATTTAATCATATTTCGATAGTCATTAATTGGTTTCAAATGATGACTAAAATTTGCATATATATTACTATTAGCAGCGAATTTACAGTATTCTATAACATGACCAACATTTTGGTCATATTTCTTTGGTGATTAATTAGTTTTATCGGGCTAACATATAGTAATATATTTTGTTGCATATTTGGTCATTAGTTCTGGCAATTAATGATTAAATCAATGACTAAATTAATGATGAAATTAATGACTCAATATACTACTAGATGATAAAATTGAAACAACCAAGTAATGACTAAGCTAAAAATGAGTAAACATTGGTCACAATATAAGATACTATAAATTAACTGCTACTAGTCAACGACCGAAAAGTGATCATTTATATGCAAAATTTAGTCACTTTTTTAGTGACTAATTAGCCATTTTACACAACTGTAAAGTATTTTTGTTTTCAACCAATTCTAGTGATTACAAATTTCTTTATCTTATATTTTAAACATGTCCAAGATCATTTCCTCCTTCAACTTCACCAATCAATAATTTATGCCCTCTTTTTAGGGCCATTAACCTTCCCCCTTAAGGATTTTCTTGGGTATATAAATTTCTGGTTTATGTGCTTAGAATTATTTTCTATTTTTCTTTTCTCCCATTATTGAGAATGGTCATACATCTAAACTTAAACGTTCTAGTCCATAGCAGAATCAATCCTTGAAATTTATGTTATTAGTATGTACTTCCTTGATAGCAATGTTTCAATTGTGCCAATATTAATATTAATTATGATAAAAAAGACTCATTTTTTAGTATTTGTTGTATTGTGCTACACTTTATCATCATTCTATTGGTGTTTATATATCTAATAGTGTCTTATCCTTTTTGTATATGCATTTTCTGCTCCTAGTTTCTAGGGTCAAACCTTTCTTATATGATTACATATATATATATATATACCTCTATCCATTAAGCCTCACTTGTATATGTGCACAACTCAGTTTGGAAATAATATGTTCATAACAACACTTTGCATTATTTATTCATAATTTAAGTTCTTTCATGTTTACTGTATTCTTCATCCATAATGTAAGTTATTGTATCACTTTGCATCAACTTGCTAGCATACAAAGCTTACGCAAACCTTTTGTAATGAAATGGCTTCTTGAATTTCCCTTGCGCTATATTTTTTGTTTGAATAAAATAGTAGTACATACCATGGTTATGTAATTATGCATCCTACTTTTCTAAAATTATAAGTACGTACTAAGTTATTTAACTTTTGTTTGGCATTCTGTGATTGGTAGGTGCTCATTTTTTTCCCTAAGCAATTTAAACACATTTTAGAACTTACTGATGCTAGTACTAGGAAGTTATATTCCTCCTAGATATTCTTGAATATTACATGTTTTATGTAGCTCGTGACAACTAACTATTCAATATTTATTTTGTAGTTCCATACCAAGTAAAGAATGACAAAATTAGCCTTTACGCTTGATCTATCATATGCTATGTACAGGTTCTATTTCGCACAGTTTTGCATCGTGTACAATATTATTTCTTACAAAATGTATGTCATCACATTCTTCACTGCCCAATATTATGCATGAACTTGTTGATGTAACATACTTGTATGGTGTTTCCAACTCCCACCCATAAAAATCTTGTTAACAATTTGATGTTATAAAAACATATCCATGTATAATTTTGTTCAAAGCAATTCATATCTCACACCATTCTTTGTGTGTATTTATTGCCGACCACTCTTTTGTTTCTTCCCACATCTGTAATTAAAATCATCTTGTTGTGTAGGTCTTATATTTAACATATGAGAGATCATATTTCTCAAATGAGTTCCTTAGTTTTAAGGCACAATGACTTATAGAATGATAATAACTTGTCAAAACCATATATTGTGTTGTATAACAAAGTAGTCAAAGGAAATTTTTTCACTGTATGTATATCTCATGTTGTCATTATATAGAACAATATATTACAATAAATATTTGTATATATGTTAGTAGGTATGAAATCATTTGTAGCTTATGTCTAATAGATACTTCAGTTTATAACAACCAATTTTTATATCCGGTATTTTCCATTAATCTCTATTGGGTACTACTCTTTTCCTCATTTCTCTTATGCTATTATACTTGATTGAATTTATTTGTAAGACATTTTAGCCTTACTCACACTTAGTTTGATCTAGTTGATGATCACAGTTGTGGGTTGGCCCATAGGCCTCAATATTTTAACTTTTCTGTAGTACCATATGTCACATACCGAAGTTCCCTCAATTTGTTTTCTTTAATTAATAAAACTAAGTTATCTGTTGTTCCTAGGTTATACATTTAACCCATGTTGACTTAATTCTAAGATCCCTTGCTTCAAAATGTGATAAAAGTTCCTTATAATAAGCGGTGCCACTCCACCCCCATGAATATTGTCCCTTCCAATGTGCCTAAGAAAAGGGATATATATATATATATATATATATATATATATATATATATATATATATATATATATATATATATATATATATATATATATATATATATATATATATATTCTTGCATTGCGTATTAATATAAAAGTACTACTTATTCAAGAGATATTACTTATTAGATACTTGGTATAAGAAGGTATTCCTTTACATTTATGACTCCTTGTCTCTTCTAATCAGAAACTACATATGGGTCTTAATGGCATGCCTATTTAATGTTCCTTGAGCTTTGGGTGGTGAATCATTGAGAGCCATACCTATAGTGTTCATGTGAAATCCCTATGGTCTCCAGTACCCAGCAAATCAGGAAGTGATTTACCAATTAGAGGGTGGAGGTTCACTCCTTCAACCTTAACTCAATCCACTCATTGCTTATTCCCTCATTTTATTTTCGTCCGTCGCCTTGAGGTTTAATCATGCCTATAAAGCACTGTTATTCACGACCTTCGAATTTTGGCATTTGGGACTCCATAAAAAAGTTATGTGGCCAAGTTACATTACTCCTCCAAGTTGGTGCTTCACCCCAATGGAAATAAGGGTAAGGTTTTTTTTTTGCATTTGGTTTATCCCATGAGGACTAGTTTAATTTTCTATATTATACTTATGATTCTACTCTTGATTTTAATTTGTTTCAATGTATTTGCAGATATTTTGGCATCAATACCGTTTTAGTACCGACTTAAGCATATCATGGGAGTCCTAAGACAAGACATTGACATTCTCTATGGTCAAGTTCGCTCCCATACTAATTTATTTTCGAGAGATTTCATTTTTTGCTTGTTAATTCATTATTGGGTTCTCAATATTTATCAACAAGTGTATTTTATTTACTTCTAGTTTCAACCTTTCATATTGCAAGGTTGGTAGGTTTTTCCTTTTTCTTGTCAAGAGTAATTCAGATAGAGATTTGGGTAATCCTCATCCTCTTTCAGAGTTTCAAAATTTTTGTAGCAAGTTACGAAACATAGAGGCCACAAGTTAGGGTTAAAATTGATTAACCTTAACTTCAATCACATTGTGGTTGTAATTACATTTAGGATTTTTATTTTGGAAACCAGAGTGTAGCTCCACTAGGATAATCATGAGGTTTCTTTGTTCCTTACAACTCCAACTTCTACAGAGGTATATTCTAGTAAAGTTCCATGCAATTCTTAGTAGTAGGGTTCTATAATTTCCTTATGTGTATATCTCTTACCCTTTTTGTATTTTATCCAGCATTGGACCTGTTATCCAAATTTTTGCATTCTTATTTTAAGTGTTGGGTTAAATTCAAATTGGAGATACTACTCCTCAATTTTTAACTGCTTCATTCTCAGGTACCAATATATTCTCAATCTTTTGAGAAAAACAAGTTCTCTATCGACTTCATGAATGTAAAACCCTTGCTCTATATCCTCAATTCCCGATTGCTTAAGTGAATCTTTTCTTTCAAAAAAAGGGTAGGGGTAGTTTCGTTACTTCTAGAGTATTTCCAGATATGCATGCAAGGCTTTTAGCTATTCATAGTAGAAGTATGGTCGTTGTGTTTACTTTATTCTTTATCATGTTATGATAAATTCTCTGGGTTTTTTTGGGTATAAACCTAACTTGGCACATAATATTTTTGGCATTCGTTATCCATGTATTTTAATAATTATTATGGTTTACTTTTATTCTCGATATGTGTTTAACATGCTCTAGAGGAACCCCACATGCTACCCATTGGGTACCCTGTTACAACCATTTTCTACTTCTAGTTTCTACTAATGAATTCCAGTTGTTCGTTCGTTTCTAATGTGCCTATGGTCGAAGCGAAAATGTCATTACACTCATTATAAGGTATACTATTTAGGAAGAATATCCTTGTTTGTTTTCTTTCCAATTATTTTTAACACTAGAGGGTTTTTTTTTTTTTTAATATGGATATGACGCTTCTAATTTTCATGTATGCCATCCTAACTCAATATAGGGAAAGTGTCTACCTAGATTTAAAGTCATATATTTTTGTCAACACCATGAATCTTCTACATATAACCACAGGTCAGCCTTTTCTGAACTTACGACTTTGGTATGCCTACACTGAGGCCTATGGTTTGGCGCCTGGAATTTCCAAAATTAAGATATTTCCGTTGAGTTACTCTTATTTTTATAATTTCAACCCAATTTTGGTTGGACTAAACAATGTGAGGATAAGAATTTATTATTTCTTAGTGCTCCATCCTCACGTGAATGATAATTTTTTATTGATATATATATATATATATATATATATATATATATATGATATATATATATATATATATATATATATATATATATATATATATATATTAGTGATTGTCTAATCTTCCTATATCTAATTCATTGAAGCATGTATAAAAACTAGTTGTAATGAGTCTTTACTCAAGTATACCTATCATCTACTATTATTTTTTGTATGTTAAAGATCTTATGGGATTTATATAATTTATTCAAAAACACCATTTACATCATAGGAGATCAATTTCCTTGAATGGAAATTTAATCTAGTTTGTTCAAATTTCAAGATTTGAGTAGGCATACATATATTTTTGTTGTTAGCTCATTTATGAGTTGCCCATCATGTACAGTAGTTGTGGGCTGATCCTGCACTATTTATATGGTTTCGACATGATGAATGTTGTTCTATTACTTATGGAAAACATGCTTTAGGCTGTTTCTTTTTGTTATTTATAATAGATATCGCATTAAAATAATACTAACATCTCCGAGTCAAAATTATGTGGGAATGTCGATGCATTAGCAACCCTTGGGTTAAGTTTCTTCAGTTATTTCTGAATTAAATAAATATTCAATCTAATAGCATATGTGGTACTTACAATTTTTTTATAAGTTTTTTTATCAACCTTGAGTTCATGGTTTCATCTAGTTGTAGCTAAATGGGCTTATATTATTTTCCACTACTAGGTTAATATACATATCTATAACCCTATCTCAACATGGATATCATAAGTTTGCCTAACTTTCACTTCACTATTCGGTTAATATTTACTTGGCATGTTATACTAGTAGCTTGAAATTATTGATCCCACATAGATTAAACACAGATTAATATACATGAGTATTAAAAATTGAAAGGTCAAAAAACACTCACCATGATGACCCTCTCTTGCCTTCTCAGGCTATAATGTGAAGGACTTGATACATTACATATATTTTCTATTTATTTTTCCTCCCAAGCTACCAAGAATGTGAATTATTATATATGTATTTGAGTGATATGGTTTAAAATTATTCTCGAGCATATACCTTACCCATAGAAAGGGACATCTAGGTATATATATTACTTCACTATAATAGTAGACTTAATGTCTTAATTGTTTCCACCTATATTTACAACCAACCAGAAAGCTTGTAGTAATAACTACTAGCTCTCATAATGATTTCCTGGCTACCTTTATAAAGAGGCTAGTCTTAGCTGGTATATTGATAGTCTTAGTCTAATCTAGATTTAAATAGGAACTCAACAAATTACAGATATAACCATAAATACAAAGATGCAGTAGAAATAATACTTCATTTCATTAATTTAAAATACTGAAATATGCATACAAACATAAATAGAAATAAACCAGCTAGGGTGATGGTAGCTTATCTCTAAGAAGAGATGTGGTGGCTACATGCCTCTGAACTGTGTTACAATGAGGCTCAAAGGTCTATTTATTATTGAGAAACAATGGAAAACCCCAAACATCCAAAAACCTAACCCTAGGAGATGAAGCGCCAAAACTATGGGCCCCGTTTCGGTAAATTGGTACATCAACTTCCTAAGGTCGTAACTTTGGATTACAATCTCTGTTTCACTATCATAATACCTTCTTTCAAACATATCAAACATAAGCCCAACAGAAATTGGGTGCGCTAGTTTGGGGCATTTCCAATCTCTCTGTTTTCACTAAAAACGTCGTTTAGGGCCTCAAAACGGCTCCGAAATTTCACGACTTGAAAAACTGCCAAAAATAGTAAATTGTGCTACAATTAAGGAAACCAAAAAACTGAAAGAGACAGTGTTTTGGGTCGAAGTGGAATAGTAAGGTTGCCACCAATATCCACCTGGATCATTCCTCCCCCCTTAGGAAGCAATGGTCCCCATTTCGTTGAGTTCCTCCATGAGATGAGGAAACTTCTATTGAACTTGTTCCCTGGTGATCCACTTGCCCTCATGAAGGAGTTGGCCTTCTTTGACAACTAGATATAGTTGAATCCTTTCTTGTCGGGTGTTCTTGATTTCCGTGTCCATGATTCTATGAGTTGTGGCTTGTTCCCTGCAATCCGGACTTAACTTTGTAGGTGCGAGTTGTTCTACAATGTCTGGTGTATCTAGCAATGGTGGGAAGTATGGTCGAAGGTGGTCCACATTGAACATTGGGTGCAGGCCAAGGAATGGGGGAATTTTGAGCTCAAATGCATTATCTCCCACTGCCTTGGTAATGGTGTAAGGACCATATCGGAGTGGTCTGAGTTTATGATAAGCTTCGATAAGGTGTTCCTTTTGCAAATACAACCAGAGTTTGTCGCCCACCTGAAACTTGTGTGGCACTCGATGTTGATCATGTCGCTGCTTGTAATTGGCATTTGATTTCTCCATAATGTTGTGGACCTACTTGCAGATATGTTGGATGTGCTCAATGAAATTGTTTGCCTTATCGGTTTCGGAATGGACATGAGTTGAATCTACATGAGTAGCTGCAAATGGCATGGCCACATCAATAGGACATAGTGGCTAGAATCCCAAGCCCACCTAAAAAGTTCTATGGCTAGTCAAGTTGTGGAGAGCCTAATTATAGCTGTGCTGGAAATAGGGGACGCTTTCATCCCATGTGCATGGATGCTTTGAGTTGTACATGCGCATAACGTGTACGATCATCCTATTGATGACCTCTGTCTAGCCATCAGTTTGGGGACGGAAAGCTGTGGACTTAGTGAGCTTGGTATCCAGCATTGACCATAGACTGGACCAAAATGTACTGAGGAACCTACTATCCTGATATGAGATGATAGACTGTGGGATCCCAAAGTGTACCCACACTCATTCAAAGAAGAGTTTAGTAGTGGCTTCCGTTATGATATTCTTCATGCAGGCCACCATAATGACCATCTTTGGGAATCTGTTGATGAATACAAAAACACAGTCGTTGCCATGCTTAGTAGAAGGAAGGCCCGACATGTAATCCATGGAGATGAATTCTCAAGGACAAATAGGGTTAGGAAGTGAAGTATAGAGGCCTTGCTTCTTGATGGTTGGTTTGGCAATGGCACATGAAATGCAGGATCTGATGTACTTCCTGACATCCTATCAAAGATTTGACCAATAGAAATACTTCTGCAGTACTACCACCATTTTCTCGACCCCAAAATTCCCAATGGCCTAACTGTAGTGTGCTTCCCAAATCATCTTCGTACACTCTTTTGAACGAACACAAAGGTGTCCCAGGTGGCATAATAGGGCGTCTTGGAGGTGAAAATATGGAACTTTCTGACCCTCCAAAAGCATCTGGTATGTGTGGCCAAATTTTGGGTTGCTTTTGTAGAGAAGTGGCCAATCAAAAATCTTGTTCCCACAAGAGTTGAGCACGATGGTTAATGCCATGGTCGGTGGTCAGTTGAGGCAATCTGCAACATTATTGGTGTTGCCCTTCTTATAATTGATATTCAAATGGAACTGTTGCAGGTATGTGGACCACCTCTTACGACGATCATTCTGCAACTTCCATTATGTCTGTATGAACTGCACGGGCTGGTGGCTTGTGTAGATGACCGTTTCCTTCCCCAAAATGTAATGCTTCCATTGTCGGCAGGACTGCACAATGGAATACATCTCTTTGTCATAAGTGGGATGCTTCTGCACTGTGTCTGAAAGTGTCTCACTGTGATATGCCACTTGATGCCCCTGTTGAGTAAGGACTGCCCCAATAGCATAGTCAGAGACATCTATCTCGCTCTCAAATGGTTGTTGCAAGTATGGTAATGCGAGCACTAGTGTAAAGTAGAGGCGATGTTTGAACTCTCTGAATGCCTTCTATTGAGATTCAGACCAAAAGAATTTTTCTTTTGCTCCTCCCTTGGTGACTTGACTCAAGGGCAAAGTGATATGAGAGAATCCCAACATGAACCTGCAGTAGAAATTGGCAAGACCCAGAAAGCTGAGGAGGTATGTCAAAGTGGTTGGAGTTGGCCAATCCTGGATGACTTGGATCTTGGATGGATCCACATGCACCCCCCGTTCATCAATAATGTATCCTAGATACTGAACCTGGGTCATGGCAAAAGTGTGTTTCTCCAAATTGTCACATAGTTTTTTTTGTTGCAATGTTTGGAGAACCTGTCGGATGTGGTGGTGGTGCTCTTCCCAACTCTAGCTGAAGATCAGGATGTCATCCAAGTATACCACTACAAATGAGTTGGTGAATGGCCTCAAGATGTCATCCATCAGCCTCATGAAGGTTGCAAGATCATTCGTTAACCTGAAAGGCATAACCAACCATTCAAAAAGGCCCTCCTTGGCATTGAAGGCTGTCTTCCACACATCGGAGGGTTTCATTGGCACTTGGTGATATCCTGACTTCAAGTCGATCTTGCTGAAATATATTTTTCCCTTCAGTTGGTCTAGAAGGTCATTAATCTGTGGGATCGGGTACCTATTCCAGACAGTGATCTTGTTCAGTGCCCGATAGTCAATATAGAGTCTCGAAGTCCCATCCTTCTTTTGTACTAACAAGATCGGGCTCCCACAGGACGATGAACTCGATTGGATGTGACATTTCTGCAGTATCTCCTGAATCTATCTATGGATTTCGTCATTCTCTAGAATGGAGTGCTAATAGATTGGTCCATTGCGTAGGGGCACACCTGGGGTAAGATCAATGAAGTGCTTGACCTGACATTGCAGAGGCATCCCTGCAGGGAAGGTGAGGAGGTCCTTGTAATCCTCCATGACCTTTTCCATCTATTGTTGTCATGTGGAGGGGCCTTATTTGGAGCTTGTGGCCACCTTCTTCTTCTTTCCCTGAGGGAGTATCATCAGGAAAACAAATTTCCCGATTTTGGAAATTAGCTTACTGCATTATTTTGCAGTAACCAAAGAGATGGCGGCAGGTGGTGCTACGTTCAGTATCCTGTACATCTTATTTCCCAAAGTAACAATAACAACATGAGGCCTTGACTCATACATAGAATGTCACTTCCATAAGTATGGTTGTCCTAATAATACATCACAAACATCAAGGGGAGCAACATCACATAATACCTCATCCATGAAGGGCTTGATGCTGTATGGAAGGCAGCACCGCTCGGTCATGCGAAGATCCCGTCCTTGGTGAAGCCACCTGATGGTGTATGGTTGTGTATGTGCTGCGGTCGGTAAGTCTAGTCACTTCACGACCTCTGCCAAAATGAGGTTCTTTTGGCTCTCGTTGTTGACAATGAACTGTAACGAGGAACACTTTACCCACATCTTGGAGCGGAAGAGGTGCTCCTCCTCCTCTGGATCTTTGAGTTCCTCCTTCTAGATCTTCGTGGTGGCAATGGTGGTTTTGGGCTCTGCATCGATAATCTACTTCCCTTTTTCATTCCCCTTGTTGGGTTCTGAATCTGAGTCGAAACATGCATCTAATTCTAAAGCCTTTAGCTCAGTCACCAGTGATTTCTTAGCCCAACACTCACTTGTGTTGTGAGTAGAGCTCTTATGGAACTCGCACCACTTTCCCGTGTCCTTCTTCCTCTTCACAGTGTTGTTCTTTGCGTGCGGATTTGGCGGGTTGTCCTGGGTCACCCTACCTTGGCTTTGTCCTTTGTTCTGCAGTTTGGGGGTACCTTTCCCTTGCCTCAGATTTGCAGATCCAAAGTCTCGCTTCTTCTATTTAAACTTTTCCTCAATCTTGATGGCATATCGATATGCCGAGCTGAGCAAGGAGATGTTCACGAACTCCATCTTGTCCTGGATGTACCTATGTAGGCAGTTACAGTACTTGAGAACCAAATGGTTCTCAGAATCCTTGATACCCAACTTCGTGCGAAGGGTATGAGAAACATTGGTAAAATCTGGTACATCTTGGTCCCTTCCCTGTCGCAGTGTTGTCCACTTTATGTATTTATTCTCATAGGTCCTGACAGGGTACTACTGCTCCTTGATGGCATCTCAGAACGAATTCTAAGTGGGTGCTGCTAAAGACAGTGAGTTTGTACTTTCTTCCTTCTGTTCACAGTAGGTTTCCCACTAGTCCTTGACGTGGGGGGCTGCTTCGAGAAGTACAAAAGTGATCTTTTCTTTGCTGGAAAAATAATGAACGGAAAATATCCTTCTAGCAAATTTAACCATTTATCTAAAACGTCTACATCTACCTGACCCTCAAATATGGGAATGTCAAAGTTAACTTGTACCTTAAAGGCTGTGGGGCTTCCGGAGTAGCTATCGGAAGTAGATGTGTCACCCTTGGGTAGTCGCTAAAGGATATGGACAAAATTGTTCATCACCACATTCCTTTGTCACTTGAGGGCTTCTTAGAGCAAGATTTTGATAGGATCTCCTTCCTCCTCATCTTTCTTTTCATCCATCATGGGAGGCTGTCGGATTTACGAGGCTGGTCTTGCAAAGGTTTGACTAGTTCAAGCCTTAACTCTTTACATCCCAACCTCATTGGGAACATGCAAAGAAAAACAGAGAAGGAGAAGACCGCTCTGATACCATTGATCAAGATTTAAACAAGAACACAACAAATTACAGATATAACCATAAATACAGAGATGTAATAGAAATAATGCTTCATTTCATTAATGTAAAATACTGAAATATGCTTACAAATAGAAATAGAAATAAACCAGCTAGGGCGATGGTATCTTATCTCTAAGAAGAGATGTGGTGGATACATGCCTTTAAACTGTGTTACAATGAGGCTCAAAGGACTATTTATTATTGAGAAACAATGGAAAACCCTAAACATCCAAAAACATAACCCTAGGAGATGAAGCGCCAAAACTATGGGCCCCATTTGGGTAAATTGGTACATCAACTTCCCGGGGTCGTAACTTTGGCATACGATCTCTGTTTGGCTATCATAATACCTCGTTTCGAAGATCTCGAAGAGAAGGCAGAAAGAAAACAAGCAACATAGATAGGGTTATTTCTGGTCTCTCCTTTTTCCCTAAAAATGTTGTTTAGGGCCTCAAAACGGCTCCAAAACATCAGGACCCGAAAAAATGCTAAAAATAGTAAATTGTGCTACAATTAAGGAAACGGAAAAACTAAAAGAGACAACGTTGGGGGTACAAGTGGAATAGGGAGGTAGCCACCAATATCCACCTAGATTAATATATTACTTCACTATAATAGTTGAGTTAATGTATTAATTGTTTCCACCTATAATTACAACCAACTAGAAATCTTGTATTAATAACTACTAGCTCTCATAACGATTTCCATGACTACCTTTATAAAGAGGTTAGTCTTAGCTGGTATACTTGAATTACGTGTTTTCTTTCTTCTGGACTCAAACATTCTTAGTTTAGTTTCTTCTAATTCTTCTCTTTTACCTAAATTCCACATCATTCCCACCTTCTCTAGTTTACCTTTTGTTTTATGTGATTATGTTTACCATGGATTTTTCAAAACATATGTATCTATGTATATGATGCAATACCAACAAATAATAGAATCCTTACATGGAATATATTTTTATTCATCCTATCTCATTGATCCAGGTGGCTCTAGAGACACAGGACAAAGAGGGCTTATGAACGCTCGAAAATCAAAGTGCCCAGAATGACTTCCACCTAAGACCAAACTGTAGATTTCGTTGTCTTCATCGTTGAGGTGCAAATAGTTCATCAATCCAAGCTCGTGTGAGGGAGAATGAACCAGTCAAAGTTCTGGTCAAAGTTGGGTTGTGGGCTAGGTTTAAGTGTCCTACAATTTGACCAACTCTGAGGAATGGAACCTAGTTCCTGAAATTGGTCGAAATTGTGGCCTTGTTAATTTGCCCAATATCCCTTATTTTCTAAAGATCTGAAAAGATCCCATATTTTAAATAGAAATTAAAAGATATATATTATGGTGGTGGGCCACCAACCCCACCACCCCCAAACCCACATTACATATAAACATAAAAATCAATTTTTTTGGGCCGACAGGCCATCGCCCCTTCCATCCCTCTCACAACCTTAATACCAAAAATATATCACATTATATTAAACGGGCTCGGGCCACCTTCGGTTGACTCGGCCCACACCCCGAAACCCATCAACATACCACATATAATATGGGACTGATGGGGATCGAACCTGCCCAGCCCACATGGTCGGTCCCCAAGCGGGTGGCCCCAAATACTAACACCCTCTATTAATGTGGTACCACACAGCCCATAACATTACCAACCACCAACGGTAATATAAAAAAACAACATGTTTACTGCTAGTGCAGGTTTTAATGGGTGGGCCACCCAATATAGACCCGACCCCTCCTAAAACAAGTTTTTATGAGATTTTTTTCTAATAAAAAGATGGGTGGGGTTTGACCACCTGACCCCTCCTCAACCAACTTACCAACTTAACTAATGTACCCCAACTACCTGCATTGGTTAATTCGTCAAAAAATTTACATAAACCTAGTTTTTATCAGTGCACCGAAGTAGATGGAGGAACCAGGAGCGGGAAAGAATTTCGAGGTGGAGGAAGTCAATGCACGCAGTTCGAGGCAGAATTTTGCAGGAGGGCCGAATTTTCACTTTGTCAAATTTTGACAAATTTTATATGGTTTCAACACTTCTCGACACCACGAACGCAATGGTTTTTTTTGTGTCTCCATCAGGGTTTTGAATTTTTCAGCCATTTTCTGTACGAGGGTGGAACCATGATTGCTGCAAAAACAGGGAGCAGAACCATGATCCTTGCAATTTTATCGAGGAGGTAATTTTTCTCCATGTCGAAATATACTCAAGTTTATCGTCGTTTTTCATGGTTTTCCACAAGGATCGCAATGGTGAGGTAAGATTCACCTTTGGAGTTTCATATTTCTAGTCCACCCAAGGAGCAGAATCTTTAAGGAATCTAGGGGGAATCTAAAAGATTCCTTGAGCCCCAAATTCTCAACTTCTCATAATTCAAAAATTGGATAGTCGATTTTGCACTATTCGACGTCACAAATATGATGGTGCATTTAGATTTCCCATTCTCTCATTCTATTCTTTAGCACCTTTTCTAAGTGGAATGCAGGTGTCAACATCCATGTGCAAGAAGCCATGCGATTGATGTCGTGAGATCGATAGTCTGAACAACTTCACCAGTTTGACACCAACTTCTTCAGATGGTCGTTGATTGATGTTTGAGGTGGGATCCTGTTTCTTACGCATTTTTATGATTCCTGCTTGATGTGACATGGAATCGCCTATGTGATGTACTTGTTATCATGATTCATCATGTTTTGTTTTGAGATCCCTTTGTTGTATGTTGATGGGATACTTATGTGTCACCATGCATGTTTTCTTTGAGATCCCTTTTATGCCACGCTGGCGGGATGCTCATCATGCATGAGTTTGTGTCATACTGATAGGAGTCTTTTTTTTACTGAGAGTTTCTGTAGCGGAACATCACTTGGAGCCACTCCTCTGTGAGGGCATTATCCTTATATGATAGCGACATCACCTATATGTACATCATCACTATAGAAAACACTTAATGTAGCGGCCTACACCATCTTGAAACCAGGGCCCAAAGACGTAGTCCCTCCTGGATGAAATCTGTTATCAACGGCTTATGTTTTTATGTTGTTGATGATTGTTATGTTCCTCTTATTTTCAACATGCAGATGTATTCATTCATGTTCTTTAAAAATGCAATTTAACACATCATAAAAGTAAAATGTCTTGGAACGGTTCTTTGTCACACCCAGACTTGGATCAAGTGGCATCAGAAAGGTCTTTGTGTTGATGTGAATTTCAAGCGTGAATAATGGAACGTGTAGCAACAGAGGATGAAAAAACGATGTAGAAGACCATGCTCAACATTTCCAAAAGAGTGGAAATAATGTATGAAACTCTATAGAAGGAGAGAGAGGAAAAGGATAAATTGGAGCTTTAGTTGCAAGCCATGGAAGAAGCCCTGGAAGAACTGAAGCACAACGAACAAAATATTCCAAAAGAGAAGGTTGAATTGAAGATGCGTCTACATGAAGAGAAATAGGAAAAACAGAGTTTGCTAAGACAGCTGTAGGCAAAGTACGAGGCCTTGGAAAAGCTACAAGGTGACCCATGTGAGGTAAAGAGTAATTCTCCATCTTCATGTATATTTCTTGATGATGATTTCACTATTTTTGAAAATCATACCACAGGAATTGGCTCCAAACTGTTGAAGAGAATCGGGTATGAAGGAAAGCGCTTGGGAGTCAATGGCCAAGGCATATCAAACCCATCAAAGTAGAAGAATTACCCCCTCAGGCAGGACTTGGGTATGTCAGAAAGGAAGTTGGGGAATGCACTGAGACAGCTAGCAAACCACCAACAACAAATGATGAGAATCCCTCATCAGTTCTTTCCAAATCGACAGAGCAGGTAAAAGATGTTGATTTGCTTTTGATTTCATCATCACACAGTATGATTTTTGTTGGAGATTTGGATATCCCAATTACAGGGACAAACATGAGGCTCCTTACAAGGACAAGGCATGAGGAGGAAAAAGAACTTGGTGTTAATAACCAAGGCATAATTGAACCTTTGGAGGTTATGTAGAGACCTCAATTTGCAAGCTTGAGATACACTAAAGGAGAATGCTCGATGGTGTCAGATTCGTTCGAGACATCATCAAAATTGTCGAGAAAGAGAATGATGGGAAAACATCCCCATCATCCCATGGCAGTTTCCATTAAAGGGAAAGAGCTGAGGAAAGATCTCATTGCCATAATTACACCAAAGACGGCAAGGAAAGGTATAACCACTCTCGAAATTAGAATGTTCATGTCAATTATAATCATGTTGATAATGATGAACGTAAAACATGACATCGAAAAACATGTATCCTTTGTGGATTACATAATCATACATTTTCTAATTGTTGAAAAAAAATGGCAACACACAAAAGGATGAGGAGTGAAAGACCCTCTCAACAGCAAGTAAAGAAATAGGTTAAGAAAATCTAGAGGAGGAAAACCTATTGCAGTCATTGTGACAGAGGTGGCCATCAAAGAGCCACATGTTGGAGGCTCCATCCAGAGCAGTGCCTTAAAGACAAAACGTTGGTGTACGAACCAGGGGAAGCAGTTGTTCAACAAGAAAAACCACCACAAGGAGGTGACCCATTCACATTGATAAGTGAAAAATGGTTTCTAGATATGTTGTCGTTTCATGGTCATGCTTTTGTGAATCATTTTTTTCATTTTAAAATGTAAAAGTGATGATGTGCTTTCCATCACTTGTTCAGCAACAATGATGTCTAGTCTTATTTGGTATCACATGTTAAACTGTGAAAGTCATGTTATGTTTCCATCACTTGTCAAAACAGTAGTGTTTGGTATTATGTTTCTAAATCATCTGTTGCAGTGATGATGTGTTTTCCATCACTTGTTGAAGCAACAACGATAGGTTGGCCTTGTATTCATAGCTGGGGTCTTGCGTCCATCTTGATGTAAACTTGACCATCGAGTATGTGTTATAAACCTGTGGCAAGTGTGGGACGTTTGGGTCATTAGTTGGTCATAAAATTCAAGCATGTAATTTTCAAAACAATGTACTACATTTTGCAGAGGTAACAGGCTTTAGCTCGTCACTTAAGGCTCTAAAGAACAAAGGTGAAGGAGATGGAAGTGAGACCTTTTTAGGACACTTGTAATGTAGGTAAGGTACAAAGAAGTTGGAGATTATTTTTCATGCTTTTGGAGGACCAAAAGCTCCTCAGTGGGGAGGATTGATCCAGGTGGCTCCAGGGACACACAAGACAAAGATCACTTATGAACTCTTGAAAATAAAAGTGCTCAAAATGACTTGGACCCAGGACCAGAGTGTAGATCTCGTCGTCCTGACCGCAAAGGTGCAAACAGTTAGTCAATCCGAGCTCATATGAGGTTGAATGAGCCAGTCAAAGTTCTGGTAAAAGTTGGGTTTTGGGCCAGGTTTAAGTGTCCTACAATTCAACCGACCTCAAGGCATGGAACCTAGTTCCCAAAATCGATCGAAATTGTGGCCATGTTAATTTACCCAATATCCCTTATTTTCTAAAGATCTGAAAAGCTCCCCTATTTTAAATAGAAATTTAAAAAAATATATTATGGTGGCAGGCCACCACCCCCGCCACCCCCAGACCCACATTAAATATAAACAAAAAAATCAGTTTTTTTGGGCCTACGGGCCATCATCCCCGCTAGCCCTCCCGCAACCTTAATACCAAAAATATATCACAATATATTAAATGGGGTTGGGCCTCCAACCATCATCGCCCAACCAAATTCATGCACATTATTATGGGGTGGGCAAGGGCCACCTCCAATGGACCTGGCTCACACCCCGAAACCCATTAACATACTGCATATAATACGAGACAAGCGAGGGTCGAACCCACTTGGCCCATGTGGCTGGCCCCCAAGCGGGCAACCCTAAATACGAACACCCTCCAATAATGCAGTACCACGCAGCCCGTAACATTACCAACCACCAAAGGTAATATAACAAAACAACATGTTTGCTATTAGTGTGAGGGTTAAGGGGTGCCTTGCCTAATGCAGAACTGACCCCTCCTAAAACAAGTTTTTATGTGATTTCTTTCTAATAAAAAGAGGGGCGAGGTTTGACCACCCAACCCCTCCTCATCTAATGTACCAACTTAACCAATGTACCCCAACTACCTGCATTGGTTAATCTGTCAACAAATTTACATAAACCAAGTTTTTCTAAGTGTGCCCAAGCAGATGGAGGAACCAGGAGCGGGCACAGATTTCAAGGCGGACGAAGGAAGTGCATGTAGTTCGAGGCAGGATTTTGCAGGAGGGCCAAATTTTCACTTTGTCAGATTTTGAAAAATTTAATATGGTTTCAACACTTCTCGACACCATGAACGCAATGACGTTGTCTGTGTCTCCATCAAGGTTCTTCATTTTTTGGCCATTTTCAGTATGAGGGTGGAACCATGATTGCTGCAAAAACAGGGAGTGGAACCATGATCCTTGCAATTTTCTCGACGAGGTAATTTTTCTCCATGTCAGAATATAGTCAAGTTTACAGTCGTTTTCATGGTTTTCCATAGGGATCCCAATGGCAAGGTTAGATTCACCTTTGGAGTTGCATATTTCCAGTCCACCCATGGAGTAGAATCTTTGAGGAATCTAAAAGATTCCTTGAGCCCCAGATTCTCAACTTCTCAGAAATTAAAAATTGGACAGTCGATTTTGCACTATTTGACGTCACAAATCTGATGGTGCATTTAGATTTCTCATTCTCTCATTCTATTCTTCAGCCACTTTTCTAAGTGGAATGCACGTGTCAACATCCATGTGCGAGCAGTCATGTGAATGATGTCGTGAGATTGATGGTCTGAACAACTTCATTAGTTCAACATCCGCTTCTTCAGATGACCCTTGGTTGTGAGGTATATGCAGTTTTCATGTACTTATTTTGCTATGCATTGTGTTGCATAGGTCCTTGATTGATGTTTGATGTGGGATCTTGTTTCTTACTCATTTTTATGATTCTTGCTTGATGTGACGTGGAATCGCCTATGTGATGTACTTGTTGTCATGATTCATCATGTTGTGTTTTGAGATCCCTTTGTTGAATGTTGATTGGATACTCATGTGTCACCATGCATGTTTGCTTTGAGATCCCTTTTATGCCATGTTGGCGGGATGCTCATCATGCATGAGTTTGTGTCATACTGATAGGAGTTTTTTTTTTTTGACTGAAATTTTCTGTAGCGGAACATCTCTTGGAGCCATTCCTGTGTGAGGGAATTATCCTTGTATGATAGCGACATCAGCTCTATGTACATCATCACTATTGACAACACTTAATGCAGCGGCCTACACCATCTTGACACTGGGTCCCAGAGACATAGTCTCTCCTGGACGAACTCTGTTATCAATGGCTCATGTTTTTATGTCGTTGATGATTGTTATGTTCCACTTATTTTCATCATACAGAAGTATTCATTCATGTTCTTTTAAAAATGAAATTTAACACATCACAAAAGTAAAAGGTCTTGGAAGGGTCCTTTGTCACACCCGAACCTAGATCACTCACTCCTTTAAAACCAATCCAATTTTATTTCCAAACTCTCTTAATGACCATTTTTTCCTATAAAATGATCTCATTCTTGTACGTGCAATTAAATTTAGTAAATGAGACAACAATAGTATCACCATGCAAATAAATTTAACAAACCAAAAAAACAATATTATAGCTAAAATATTTATGATAGAAATATGTAGCTTATTCTATGGTTTACATCATATAATATCTTCATGCATATAAATAAGTATTTATTATCTAAATACCTTAGAATAGAGAGGTGCAATATAGATATGCATGGTACCTCGTATCAAGCTTGGGAAATACTCAGGAGTAGAGTACGTTCCACCCAGATGTGAACTATCTCTAATAATTCCGCCCCACTAAGACCTTCCTGCTCTCAAGAATCCCCCGTTTTAATTCTTAAATGGTTCCTTTATAACTTCCTTCCCAACATATTTTTAGTAGTGTCGTGCTTTAAGGTCTACCAACCTTTTGCCTATGCCCTTTTTTTTAATATTTTTTATTTATTTAAAGCACGCTTTTCTCTCCCGCAATGCTTTATTCAACCCCACCTCGTATTTATCTCCAACTAAGTAATTAACACAATTTTTGTCTCCCATTGTGTTAATTTAATTCCTTTTTACTATTTTCTCCTAGGGATTTTTAGGAGACATTTTAGGGAAGGTCCCTCATGTGGACTTAACCATCAATAGCTTCTTTTAAGTTGGAAAGAAGTCTTGTAAACTCTAGTGCTCTCTCCTGAACTTTTCTAAGAAATTTATTTATTAACTCATTTACTAAAAAAATATTTGCATCATCACATAAGTCTCATCATGGCTTTCATCGCCATTAAACCCAATTATAGTTCAATGTCCAAAACTAGTAAAAGTTTAAAAAGCAGAGTGAGTGGGGTGTTACAATTGGTTCATTAGTTACTCTAGACCCTAAAAGGAGAAACCATATGTGTGAGAATGTTAATGGAAAAGATATAAAGAAAATCTTAAGAACAAAAAGCAATTTTTAAATAACCAAAATTGGAGATGTTTGAGAAAAATTTGAGGGGAAATACCTAAGAGTTAAATGGTGGTGTAAAAAGCTTGATCTTATTTGAAAATTTAGAAACCATCACTTTGAAAATTGAATTGAACCTCAAGAAGGGTCCTTAAAAGTTTATAATCCATAAAAACTCAGATATCCTACAAGACGGAAGCATTGCAATAGTTAAAAGACAAAATAGTGGACTAAGTGAACTACATCTTAAACTATGGTGAAATAGAGAAAAGATATTTGCATGTTACCTTTACTTCTCACACAAAATTGGTTGAGTGAATGAAGCACTTCCAACTAGATGGAAGCAAAATGAATCTACAAATGACTAATGGAAACAAAAACACATGGCATGAGGAAAGGTCAAGATTCAAAACCTTATTTTTCCTTTTGCATAACGACACCGTAGTAATGATGGAAGAAACATGAAAATGAAAATAAATTTAAGTAAAGAAACATTACCCTAGCCATATAACTCTTCTTTAACCTCATGTTGGATCACTTGTATTCATCACAGCGATAGAAACTGAACAAAATGTGGTGAAGATGATCTGGCCCATATTTTAAAATACCAAGTGGTAATAGTTACATGGGTAGTGAAAAGCTAAAAACCTCAAGATCTTGTGGGTGTATACATATTTTTAATAACCAAATAAATATTTGTGTCATATATCCCTTACTAGAGTAAAAGCATGGGGCACATAAACCCCTTCATTAAACTAAAAAGGAGAAGGTACACACATATAAATTAATTCTTGTGATATGATTAAAATGGGGCAGAAAACCCCATGGTATAATATATATGAAATATAAGTTACATATACTACAGGGGATAATTTCCATATGATGCATATCGCATAAAGTATTATGGATGGAAATAAGTATTATTGCAAAGAAGCCTGTAAAGGTAGAAGTTTTCGGTGAGCAAGAAGCCTATAGTATACCTATGGGCATTATCTCTTAATATATCTCCAATTAGAAACGTAGATATGGATATATAATGAATAAACTTAAAGAAATGATACTCTAGGTGTTGATATGAAATCATTGTATAGGTGTTAAGTGTAAACATAAAACTCATGAATTCAGAGGAGTAATATGGTTAGTATTCCAATTTGATCATGAAGATATGTGTCACAATGAAGAGAATGTACTATTCAACTATGTTTATGGTGGTGGGAATTTTTTTTAGTGTGAAAATGAGGTACATTAAATGTGGTACCAAAGTTGGAGGTTCAAAGTTTAAGGACTGAGGGCCAAACCATGACTTAACTTTTTTACAATGACTTTTTTGTCTCAAAAAAATAATTAAGTTATTAATTTAGTGATACACAAAAATAAGTAGAGAAGAGTACATTCATGGTGGAAATTTTTGCTAGATCTCTTGTTGAGGGAAAGGCGATTTGGGTTCATTTGGGAGATGAAACTTCACCTCCGACAACAAAAATATTCCAAAGGGTAAAGGAAATGAGATAATATTTGGCCAGTATCAGAATCTACAATAAGAATTTGCTGAAGGCATGTGCCAAGAACGAGAAGTTCATTAAATATTTGGCTGAAAATTCAAATCAGATACCTCTAGATATAGAGGTAGTGGAGGACAGATACAACTCCTTAAAACAAAAAACTGGACATGGAAATATAGAATGTGAGCATGATAAATCTTTAAATGAGCATGATAGAGCAAATAGTGTAGAATATTCAGATAAAACATCTTCAAAAGAACATAAATTGAGAATTAGAAAAATAAAATAGAACTCCACAGAGAGTTCAAAAATATGAGACTATCTACTTTTCATAGTGGAAAAGAAGAGGCAGCAGAAGCCTCGCTGCTAAAAATGACCAAATATTTCCAAGTATATGAATATTCTAGCTACTTGAAATCCACACTAGTAGTTTATCAATTGCAAGGGAAAGCTTCACTATGGTGGGAATAAGTAAGAACAATGCACAATATAGAAGAGAAAATAATAAGTTGGGAAGAATTCTAGAAACATTTCAAGGAAAAATACTTAACCAAAATATATTATGATGATAAGGAAAAATAATTTCATCACTTGAAGTTGGGAAAAATGAGTATGGATGAGTTTGTGGAAAAAATTACAAATTTGTTGAGGTTTCTCCCTTATACCTGAAATGAAAAATTGAAAGTGTAGTGTTTTCTAAATTGTCTCCATATTTCATACCAGGAAATAATTTATTTTGATAACATAAAAATAATGGAAAGATAAAATCTCATATCAACTATTCAAATAGAAAATTGATGGCTCAAAATCATGGGCTAATAAGGAAAATAGTAGATTTTGGAGCTAGGATTAAGACGCTGAAATCCTCCATTCTGATTTTTTTTTGGAAAAATCATGAGAGTGGAACATAGAAGATTTTAGGGGCGAATGTTCGCCCTTCAGCGAAATTAAGGGGTTTTAAATTTTTAGTGGGCGAATATTTTGTATCATAGCACATTTTTACAAATCACCTCAAATAGCCCACCTTATTTTAAGGGAGAGTGTAAAAAAGGTAAATTTAGCCCTTGAAACTAGGAGTTACAACCTTCCATTCGCCCATTTTGAAGAATAGGTTTTATTTAAGTGAATCCTATGGGCCAAATACCATATTTATAAAAGAGGTATGGTAAATTAATAAAAATATAAATAAATGAGAAGTATGGTAAATAAATAAAACATTTTTTATATTTACTCCATAAGTCACCTTATATACATGCAAGGGTGTAAACAAATAAAAATATAAGTAAAGTGGAGGTATGGTAAATAAATAAAACATTTTTTTATACTTACTCAAAAGGTATGGTAAATAAATAAAAATATAAATAAACTAGACGTATGGTAAATAAATAAAACTCTTTTTATATTTAGTCCATAACCCTCGTTCTATTTATGAAGGCTCAAGAAAGAGGTTTTATTTAAGTGAATCCTATGGTCCAAATACCATATTTGTAAAAGAGGTATGGTAAATTAATAAAAATATAAATAAACGAGAGGTATGGTAAATAAATAAAACATTTTTTTATATTTACTCCATAAGTCACCTTATATTTACGAACACTCAAAAAATGCATTATATTTAGGTGAAACCTATGGGAAAAATACTATGGGACAAATACCATGGACTAGATTGTTAATAATACCATGCAAAAAACATTATTAACCCTAATATTAGTATTAATAAAAATAAAAATGGCACATGGTATTGACCCATGGTATTCACCAAAATGGCACATGGTATTGACCCATGGTATTCACCTGGAATGTAGTCTATTTAAATGGGGGAATTAAACTAGCATAGATCCATCTTTACTCTGGATCTACTAACCCCCGAGAGGTATCAAATATCGTGATATGCAAACTAGCATAGAGTGAAAAAATATTTGATCCCTCTCAGGGCCTGGTGGATCAAGAGTAAAAATGGATGTTGTAATTTAATGTATGTTAAACATTTTAGTTTGGTTAAAGTAAAATTCAACTTTTAATTTTATTAATTTTTATAAATTACTAATAGTAATTTTTAAGCTACAGGTTTATGACAACCCATGGTATTGACCCATGGTAATACCATGGTATTCAAGTGAGCATAAACTATTTAAAGGGGAAATTCTATCATCTTAGATCCATCTTACTTCTGGGTCTACCTAGTGCTCAGAGGGATAAATAGATTCCATCCCCCTAAGAGTCGTAGATGTGGAGTTAAGATGGATATAGGTTGGTTTTTATGATAATGAAGATATTAAATAGACTTAGGAAATTATATTGTAAAAACATCTTAATGTGAATGGTTAAAGCATAGACATTGGACAAGTATATTTGTATACTTCTGTTTTAAACTGAAACAAATCCAGGGCTAAAAGGAATGGATTGATTGCACTGGTCATCCTTCTATAACTTTGCAACATATGCTGGAGTAAACAGATTGTAATTTGGGTAATTTTTCTAACTGCAAACATGAACATACTTGTGTATTGGCATGGTGGTTACGAGGTACCTAGAAGTGATGAATTTGAATTTTTATTGGTTTTATATATAGTATTAGGTTTTTTCTTATGCTTTCTGTGAATGACACGGGTGAATTTTATCTTGCGCCCACTAGGTTATCGACATGTAATTTCAGTAATTTTGATTTCAAAAGATATTTTAAAGAAATGCAATGATTTCATTTGTGTATTCAATAAACACAATATTCTAATGGAATTCTGCATTTGTGGTTTACCTATATAGATTCCATGGAGAAGTGTTAGTGGTGTGACATCAATTTTCCTCAAGCAGAGGCTTTGGTTTTACTCTTTTTGGAAGCAAATACTTTCTTCCAACATTTTTGAGTTCCATGGAAAATAGTATTCAATTATGGGTTCAAGAGAGACATAGTATTCAATTATGGGTTAAAGAGATCCACATTGAATGATCTATCGACCTTATCTTCACTTAGTTTAAGACTATTCACTTGGAGAGCCTTCATGTGCCCCCACTTCAAGAGCATAGTAAAGTCATGTAGAACTTAGAGAAGCTATCTTTAAGCTTTTAGTGAAGAATGGAAAAATGTCTGGGTTCAATAACAACCAGTCGAGCATTAAGCTTCCTAATGCTAGATTTTAACCTGGATCACTTTTGTGATTTGGAGGAGATGCCCCCTCATATTTGTGACACATCTTCAGTTGTGAATTGGACTATTACTAACTGTCATTTCCTTCGAAAGTTAACTGATGACTTGGGGAACCTCAACTCTTTAAGAATGTTATGGAAGGAAAGAAAGTACATTATGCTATGTTCTCGTATGCTTTTCAAGTTTTTCTTGGATATCTACAACGTTTTAGGTAGGAAAGTACATTGTGTTAATGAAAATTTGTCTTGATAGAAAGGCCCAATTTCAAATTCTAATGCTTTCAAAAAACATTGTATAACTGTAATGTTTCTAAAAGGAAAGCATATTTTTTCAATTTAAGTATCATGATCGCATATTCCAACTTATTTTTCAGTAACCCATTAGGCTTTGTAGCTTTGAATAAATCCATGTCTTTTGATAATATCCTCTTCCAAATTAGAATGCAGTTTCCTTTTGGCAATAACCACATACAATGTCTTGATTTTGTTATTGAGAAAATAGAGGTTGTGAGACAAGCTTGTGTCATACAAGGACTTGATTCATTGATTATGTATCAATTATGGCTCTTGATGTAAGAATGTCTTGATTTTGTTGCTTGAAAATAGAGGTTACGCTTTACTATTTCATAGAATTTCTTACAATCTTTCCATAAGTATTGATTTGTAATATTAGTCACTGAGGGATGACAATAATGACAAAGATACTATTCCATGGTTTCAAGTTATCCTCTTACTAAACATTTAAATATATCACCACAATTTAACTGTTAGTTAAAGGAATTGTATTTAATTTGTAAACAATTCATTGCTTGATTTATAGATTTTGATTTTTTCCCTGTTTTACTTTTTTCTCAGATTTGGTATGAGATATCTTCCAATATTTGGGTTCCCTAGTTTCCCCACCATAGCTATGAGGTTCAGATGCTATCATTAAGTATTCTCAGAATGTTACAACTTTTCTAGTAAGTGTACTTTGAAACATTGTTGTTGTTTTTCCATGGTGTTAATGCAAATAAGCACTACAACTAGTGCCATTATTTAGATTAAGTGCCGAAATCTAGGTGGTCTGGTAATGATGGAGTGATTGTTTTCTAGCTACTAAGGACATATGCATTTTTATCTCTTATGTTATCGTGAGATATTCAAATTCAGAATAAGAATTGAGGTCTCATTTCCACTATAGATTGCAGTCAGTTTCTTGAACATAATATATAGTAGATTATATTTTACTAATCAACTGTGGATGCGATCCCTCGCAGGAAAGGAAATTCAAAGTGACTTTAATTTCACATTGATTTGTCAAAACATCCACACAGGAAAGGAGATTCAAAGTGACACTAATTTCACACTGATTTGTCAAAATGGAGGCAAGAGAAAAGGAAACTTTGTATTCAACAATGCTCTTAATTTCATATGTACATGCACAGACATATTAGTAGAAAATATTGAAGGGTTACCTAAGTAATATCTTCCATTCCACTACATTCTCTACAACTTGTAAATAAATAACTCGGAACAATTCATTACACTACTTGTTATTCTTTATTAATCAGTGGTTAAGATTTTGATATTGATTTTGGTTAAGATTTTGATATTCTATAATGCTTCTTTTCCATCCACTATGTATAGCATATAAAGTGTGTCTAATGGAGTAGGAATATTGGAAAGTCTTGTGATCCTTGAACTATGTTACAAGGCACAAACCCAACGGGGTAGGGTAGGTGCATCCCCACAAAGGGGTCACAAATACCAAATTTCGTATTCGCTAGTGCCTTGAGGTAGAAAATTTCCTTTACCCTTGTATTAACAGTGAATCCGGAGAGGATTCTAATATTATCTTTATAAGATTTATATTAGTTAAGATTGATGAATAAAATTCATGAAACATGAGCTAGGATGTCCTTGCAAGGTGGTTGTTGATTATTGGAAGCTATGATAGCCATTATGTCAGGCTAGGTGGTTGCACTCCCTTGATCATGAGCACGATTATGATCAAGATGGAAGACTTCATAGTCTGGATTGATCGTTTAGCAGTGATAATTAGTGGTCTCATTCACAAAAGCTTCTATTTCACTAATCCTTTTTATAGAGTTGTGAGATTCAATTTCCAAAGGTTTTAATTACACTATAGAGTTGAGTTATGAGAGAGTTGTGATTCACAGTGTTAAGTATAACAGCTATGACACTTGAATGAAGACAAGAATAGTAGATGTATCAGACTCTGCTATAAGCTTACCTGCATATTATAAGGGACTTGGTTGGCTTTTTTATAATTTTATAAACAAGTTCCATTTCGTGGAAATGTGAAAAAAACAGTGATATTGCCACCATGTAGCTCTTGTCATATATGATTTTATACTTTTTCAAAAAATTCTCTAAGAGTTCACAATGCTAAGATTCACTAGGACCTTACAATTTTTTATTATTTAGAGAAAGACTCACCAAGATCTTACAAGATTTTATAATTGAGTAAAATATTCATCATTCCTGGTGAGAGATTCACCAAAAAACTATATATACATATTATATTATTGATAAAATCGCCTTCCATTTTTCCTATATACCATGGAGATTCACCCATTTATTATACATATAAATTTAGGGGGGGTTCTTAAAATTTTCCGTGGAGTGGAAAGTTTAACCGAAGAAATCAACCTTAGCTTGCATACTGCTAAACAATATTTTAAAAAATTGATCTAAATAATAAAGGAATGAATGCTCAAGAGGAGAGAGAGCCATTAAAGTGTTGAGGTTGTGGAGATCCCCATCTACTCATAAACTTCCCATGCAATACAAGATTAATCCAATATTTGTAGGAAGTGCAAGAAGCATCTAAATTAAAAAATGTATTGAGAAATATGTCAAGGATTAATGAAACATTAGAAGAATGGCAAGAAAAACATCAATCAACAATAATTGAAATTGAAGGTATGATTCTCAACCAATCTGTGTCTATTTTAGAATATCCAAGAGCTAGTCTTAGATATGTTAGTCCAAAAGTTGTGGAAAGATGAAAATTGAGTATACAAAAGTTTGAAAGTCCATGACTAGTTCAATTGGCTATGGGAACTAAAAGATAAGTGACCAGTTGGGTTAAAAAGTGCATTGTAAATTTGAATGGATGACTAACAAAATTAAACTTGAATATATTACCTATAGGTTCCTATGATTCATTGATAAAAATGGATTAATTTGAGAAACATAAGTCTATAATAATTTATCTAACGAAAAATGTTACATGCACCAAAAAAATAAGGAAATGTACAACTTATGAAAGGAATTGCAATTCTTATTTCCACTAGGAAAATTTCAACCTTACAGTTAAAAGGATGTGGCGAGATATCCCATAGAATTTACACATAAAATAGAAAACATAAATATAAATGACTTGGAAGCAATTAAATAATTTCAGGATATATTCCGAGACAAAATTTTAGGATTGCCTCTAAAAAGAGACATATTTTACAATTGAGTTGTTTCCAAGAGCCACACCTATGTCCAAATCACCTTATAGAATGAGTGTCAAAGAAATTATGCAACTAAAAATGCAATTACAAAAGTTACTAGAAAATGGGTACATCATACCAAGTGTTTCCCCTTGGGGATCCCCGATGCAATTTGTAAGAAAAAATGGTGTATTAAAAAAAAATACCCATTACCCACAATAGATGACTTATTTGAGAATGTTAGAGGGCAAAATATATTTTCAAAAATATTCCTCCAATATGGATACCATCAATTAAGAATTAAAGATGAAGACATACATAAATCTGCATTCATAACATAATATGGACATTATGAATTTGTTCTACTACCATTCGGTCTACAAATGCTCCTATTACCTTTATGTGTCTAATGAATAGGGTGTTCAAAAAGTATAGAGAAAAGCTTGTATTATTTTTTATTAATTATCTTATGAAATATTTAAAAAATAAAGAAGAACATGCAGAGCACGTAAGTATAGTACTACAAACTCTTAGGGAACACTAGTTGTATGCAAAGTTTAGAAAGTGTGAGTTTTATGAGTATAAAATCCAGTACTTGGGACATGTTATCTATAAGTAAGGGATATTTGTTGACCTTGAAAATGTGATGGCCCACAAATTGATGGTTGTTATCTTAAAAAATTACAGTGTTGTTATACCAGGTACAACAATCATTGCTATCTCAGTAAACTACAGTGTTGCTAGAGGAGGAACAACAAATTATTGCTCTCTTAGCAAACTATAGTGTTGTTACTGGAGGAACAACAAATCATTGTTGTCTCATGCTACAAAAGGAACAACAAATCATTGCTCTCTCAGCGAAGTATAGTGTTGTTACAAGAGGAACAAAAAATCATTTTATTTCGAGCCACGTGGTCTGTAAAACCATAGTTGAAAGATCCCTTCGTAATTCCCCAACCAACTAGCTTTTTCAAAAAATGCTCACCAATTTCCAAATAGACACTTCTCTGCACAAAACCTAGATTCCATAATTTCGAATTTCATCTTCCTTTGATCAAAAATTACACCATCATTATTTCCTTTATGAATTTAACATGTTTCCTTAGACTTTAAGTCACTCACATTCCTATTTGTCATATAACTCTTCCCTAAGTTTCACATTCTTTTATAAGTACAATGAATTGACCTACAAAGTATGTACATTAATTAAGGAACCAATGTGTTCTGAGCATTAAAAAATATGTTTACTCTAAGATGGCATAAAATATAAAAAGGATTGTAAAATATTTTTTTCATATGGATAAAGTGTGGTTTATTATGTCACTGCCCTTTGGGCAGTGATATATAGTTTCAGTGCACGAGTATTAATCGACCTCCATATAGAAAATTTACAAAATATTTTTGCCTGTCACATAGTTGAACCTTCGACATTACAATTCCCAACGTGTTGACGTTGGCCCGCTGCGCTGCAGATACCGGGGCTCGATGTCACCAGATGTAAAACCAAGCGGAGAAGAAAAGCGTTCAGGACGGGCATTAGATTGGGCTTAATTATTCGATTCCAATATCTCCAGTTGTTCTTCAAGGTAGGTGTAAATCTAGGCAGAGAGGGCAATTGAGTGTTTAGGACAAGAATTAATCGACGTTTAATTGTTGGCTTCCATTTTCACAAGATGCTCTTCAAGGCAGCTGTATAACCAAGAAGAGAGGACAAGCATTCAGTACGGGCATTAGATAAGGTTTAATTGAGGGCTCTAGGTATTGTTCCATTATCTCTAGTCCCTCTTCAAGGGTTTCTTTCTATCTCCAAATGCTCTTCAGGGGTTTCTTTCTGTCTCCAGTGCTTGTTAAAGGGTTTATTTCTTGTGCTTTAGTAAATATAGCTCTTCAGGGATTTGGTAATTTGGTGTGGTATTGTTTGAGGGTGTGACGTCTTTCGCACAGGCCAACAAGCTCTCAATGGTTTCTTGTTTTTTCGCTGGTGGTTTGGTTTCTGTTTCTTTCTGTCTCTAATCGCTCTTCAAGGGTGTTTTCTGGTGATTTGGTAGAGATCGCTCTTCGAGGATTTGGTACTCTGTTGTTGTGTTGGTGGAGGGTTTCATGCATTTCACATAGGCCATAAAGCTTTCAATGGTTTCTTATTTTTTCCCTGGTGGTTTGGTCTTATCAACCATGCCTGTCGGTTTAGGAAGCTCTCAATGGTTTCTTGTTTTTTTGTTGGCGGTTTGGTTTCTGTCTGTAGTTGCTCTTCAAGGGTTTCTTTTTGTCTGCAATCGATCTTCAAGGGAATTTTTTGGTGCTTTGGTAGAGATCACACTTCAGGGATTTGGTAATTTGATGTTGTATTGGTGGAGGGTTTCACGTAATTCACACAGAACAACAAGCTCTCAAGGGTTTCTTTTTTTCCACAGTGGTTTGGTCTTGTGAGGAATTCCTATGTGTTTCCCAGAAACCATGATTCAGGTATCATATTTCTGTTTTATAATTCTGGATGTACTCACGGCCCTTGTTTCCTACCTGAGGGTACTAATCTATTTATCAGTGTGTTGCAGGTGCATTGTGACAAGGTTTAGGGCTACTCTTCTAGGAGGTATACTGCTTCCCGAGTTGATACTTGGACTAGGTGCAAACTAATGCTTCTATTTGGATTACAGTTGTATTATTTTTGTTTTATGGTTGATCAAATGACTGAACGTCCTGCCAATGTGAAACTCTGAGGACTCGAAAATCTATCTAATCATCTAATAGGAATCGTGAAACAAAAATATAAAAACCTCATTAAAAGGGGTCTTGAACAATATAAATAGGTGTAATAAATAAGAGCTCGTTGCTTAGGAGTTTTGACATCGTTGAAACAGTCGCTTTAGGAGTGATATTTACTTACTTGATGTAAACCTCGGCCTTGGTACGAGGGTTTCACTTTAGTTTGATTTTCTGTCTTTCAACCGCCGAGGGTTTCATTTTATTTTGATTTTTTGTCTTTCAACCTCTCCATCGATGTATTTTGTATGGTTGTTAGGCCACCACAAACATTTCAAATTCAGACTCCATGTGGAAGGTAGGCTTCACAATTTGTACTCACAAACAAAATACTTTACAATAGGATGCATGAAGAAAAACCACAATCTTGATTTCTCATTTTCTTTTAATTATTCTTGTCATAAATATTGGGATGGATGCTTCCAGAATTCCTTCCAGTGGATTTCTGAGACGGGAAAGCAGCATCGGCGTTGTTGCCAATGTAATAGAGAGTCCAAGGCTGTTGTGAGTGCCCTTGTTCCACAAGAAACTTTCTTGCCACCAAAACCAATTTCATCTTCCTGATGGGATTCCAATGACATTCAAGAATTGTCTCAATAGCATTACTGAATGCTCCATAGACTTTGTGCGGATCACCTGTAGGGAAAGCGTTGTTGGATGTCTAGATATTTCATTTTCTGTGTTGGGATACTTACATCCCACTAACATGAGAAATTTTAGTTTGGCCATTAATAAAAATAATGATAATATTTTTGAAGATAACTAATTTGTGGATAAGAAACTTATGAGGAGAAATAAGAATAATTTGGAGCATGTTTTGACAATTTAGAGCCGCTCAGTTCACTGAAAGATAGGTTGTCTTCAAGTTCTTCAGTCGTGAAATGCTTTTTGTGTAAAGATCCACTTCGAATCCCTTTTCTCTGGACGTGAATTACTTTGTTATACTTTATACTATGTGACTACCCTCGACTGATTAAAAACATAAACAACTTAGCTACGTATCATGATGCGTCGTGTAACACTAGAAATATGAGTCTGGAATAGTATGTATGAAACCGAAATAAAGCATTGCTTGTATTTACAGGGGGCTATCTAGACTAGTACATGTTGTTATGGAGAATAAGACTTGTACCTAGTACAATAATTGTATTTATTTATGCATTCAGGTATCATATACGAGGTACACTAATCTATCTTCTGATATACTATGTGCATGATTTATTTCGTGATAAGGCTAACCTGGTATTATTGCTGACGTGGATATGTGCTGAATCCAGAAGGAGACCTATAATTTAAATATATAGATTCGACAGTACCAGATTTATATCAATTAAATGTATATAATATTAATACATGCTAGTGTGTAAAGGTTCAAAATGGCCGATACCTCTTATATATGCTCTTAACTTCTTAGCAGTTTGGCATTTCAAGAAAAGTTTAAAATAGTCTATGCCCTTGCATATAATTTCTTAACTACATGGGGTTTGATATTACCTACATAGATATGAGAGATATTACCTACATAGATATGAGAAGTTTGATATTTAGTGTCATAAGTCAAATATGATATATGATCTTGATGTGTTGGTAGGCATATATTGGCTGCAACCTTTCGTGTTCATAATGTTGTTAATGAGAAGGGAAAAGTTGTTTCTGTAGGGTTCTATGGCTTCCACTATGCCACTGGATTCTATTTTTTGTGTTATATTTATAAGTAAAATGTAATAATGACTTGAAGTCCTTAATTTCTAGAAGGACATGTGTTTTTAAGTTATAACAACATTGATTTTTAGAAGAACAATTATATCATGTGAAATTTGAAAAAAAAAAAATTATGCCATTTGGTATTGTAAGGTGGCCAATGCTCCAAGTAGCATAAACTAATAAACATTTAGTGACTAATGTGCTGCACACATTTTTGTATGCCTTGAACATGTTCTCTTCTATGTACTTTCAAAATAGTCTTTAGTCAATAGAATATGGGTTAAATATGGTTGCAAGTAATCATCATTGTAATTCATAGAATATGGGTTAAATATGGTTGCAAGTAATCATCATTGTAATTCATAGGTTCTAGTCACTATGTTATAATAGCTGCCTTTTTTTATTAACATTCTCATATATATTAGTTTTTAGTATAAATTTCAAGTTTTATTATTGTGATATAGTATTTACTTTATGCCATATTGTTTTTTTTTTACTTTTAATATTTAATGTGTGCATACTACTTTGAGAATTTTGACTTTTAATTAAATTTTACATAGAGTAATGAGATGAAAGGACCCTTGGATGATATAATATGTATTATTCATTGCACAAATTTAATCACTCATTAAAAAAATTCATAATGTGGGAGTTTCCATGACAAGCTTAAAAGTAACATGACTTTAACCAAGTAGTGCTGAATCCTTTGTTTTACGTTCTTGGAAGAAAAGTAATTATGCAAACTCTTGCAAATATTGGTGGCGTAATTTTATATGATCACTTCCGAGGTTCGTTCTTGTTTGATGCATTAGCCCATCCTTCACCAGGGGTGTTGGGATCAATTAACATCTATTCTGGTGGGAGTAACTTCGTTGGGAGAAAGAAAATGAAAGCTCATATAGGCTTGGAGGCCATGAAGTTTTCGTGGAAGCAATAGAGTCCAACTATTGGTAGGTAGGCCGGGAATGACTCCTCCCTCATGAATTATTTGAAAGCATGCTCTAACATGCTATGTGGCTTTTTCTCGCACCAACACTAAGCATTAAACAATAGCCATTCTCCTCCTTGAAAATGTGCCCAAAATGGATTTTTCTCAGAACTGCATACAATCAACATAAGTAGTAGCACGAGGATAAGAAGAAGGTCAGAAATTGATAGTACTTTGAAGAACTCATTTGAGAATTCTTCCTGGTTGTTTCAATTATCAAAAGTGGTATGCATTATTTGCAGTAATGTACAATAAATGTATCTTACTTGTTTTTGTTTTCAACATTTTTCAAATAAGCTTCTACTTTAATGGGGTTGTGGCCCTAAAATAGCCATTATGAAAATGGTGTTGATCTATAGTGCCAATGGTGCCTTTACATTATTGATTGATAATCGCAATACCGCTTGATATTTTTGCTAAATTTTAGATTGAGGCCAAAGAATACCTTACCAATGATCTAAATCAGGAAAGTAGATTGTCAGAGGAGTTTTTTTAAATCAGGAAAGTAGATTGTCAGAGGAGTTTTTTTTTTTTGCATTGTAGCAAAAATCAAGAGTGAAAAAACTCATGCTGCAATGGGATTTATTACTTGTCTCTTGGACATGTAGTTAGTAAGGTGTTGTAGAAGAATATAGTGTAGCTTGGTAAAGCCTTCGCTTGTATACTACTTCATATCCAACATAGATAGTTGCGTTCCTCGACATGAAAATCAAGATATGAAACTAATTATAAGTTTAGATTCGGGTGAAAAAACCAATGTATGCTTTTTAAATATACCTTTGAATTCATTTATAATGGCTCGAATATGCTATGCGTTCCGACAAACATTTAAATTTCGAGAATAAGCTCCAACAAAAAACATAAGGAATTTAGTTAGTTATTAGCAGTGTTCATGTTTTTAAGAATACATTTGTTTTCATTTTTGCTTGCAATATAATAATATGTTTGTATTCAAGTTATTATCTTGATGCTCAAGATAACCTTAATATAAAACATGATTTCTATATCAATTTATTCGACTATTAATAAAAATAGCAGGAGTAGAGGAGTTGTGTATATCAAAGTGCACGTGAGACTTATTTGTAATCAAGTCTAGACAACAGAAATAAATCATATGGAAAAGTTGTGGATGAGTTGCAAACAATCTCATAATTTATCCTATTACATTGGAATCACATTGGTATATGATCCCAGTTAGACAACCTTAATACAAAACATGATTTTTATATAAATTTTTTTGGTTAGTAAGAATAATAGCAGGAGTGAGGAGTTGTGTATGTCAAAGTGCATGTGAGACTTATTGCTAGACAACTCTATGCAACAAAAATAAATCATATGGCAAAGTTGTGGATGGGTTGCAAACAATCTCACAATTTATCTGAATACATTGTTCAATATGTGTTATATGATTCAAGTTAGAGAATGGAATTATTTCAACTTATTTCAAATTTTATAGTAATAGTTTTGTGGTTGCATAGCCATGGATGAGGATGTTCTATTATCTTCACCTAGTGATGAGCCAAAGATAAAATACATTGCCAAACATCTATTGTTTCCTTAATATACAATTTTACTTAAGAAAGAAAGATTTAGTCTAGGATGTAAGATGCCAATTACTATTAAGAAAGAGTTTCCTCATCATTGACCCTCCATGAAACTTTTACTATTTTATTGAGAAATATTTTGAATGTTTTGATCTTCATCCTTGAATCTAGCATTGGTCTA
This sequence comes from Pinus tabuliformis, assembly GCA_031772625.1. Lineage (NCBI taxonomy): Eukaryota > Viridiplantae > Streptophyta > Pinopsida > Pinales > Pinaceae > Pinus > Pinus tabuliformis. The sequence goes on from CM062808.1 coordinate 823,979,489, forward strand.
GGCAAATCAAATTGGTCAATGTATAACTTTTCTGTTTTTATTTTTAGTATTTGCATCTCTTCAAATTGGATCCATTTTGAGGCTTAAGCATCTAGAGTTAAGATGCATGTAGGGTAGTTTAACTACTAGACTAGACTGATCTCTTGTTAGACTACACAAGTGCACAAATTTCAAAGTTCCATGTGCACAACTTGTCAAGACAGAAATTTCTCTATTGTTAGAGCTATCATAATGCATGTGTACCTTTGGATTAGGGTTGTGAGCAAGGCCAAGGTTTATAGATAATTAGGTGATAAATGTGAAATAATTTTGTTCTTCTTTTTTTTAAGCTCAACATAATCACCATTACATTTGCCAACTTTTGATTCATTGACAACACCTGATTTTTTAGTACAACTCTCTCTTTTCAACATTGTAATCATAAGAGCAAGGATTATGTTGCAGAGCACGCACCACGGCCGACCTCGGGCGGCAAGGTAGGCAAATGGCTGAAGCACTCTGCCTCAGTGGGTGCTGCAGAGGATGATGTCGGGGAGGATGTTTCGGAGGACGACGAAGACGAGGAGTATTATGGCAGCCGTGGTCGCGGTAGAGGCAGAAGGGGTCGTGGGACGCGGGGTCGTGGCAGGCACCGTGCTGGCCGAGAACAGTATGAGGAAGATTACAGTGCTGGGGTCTCAGGCAGGAAGCGCGGCAAGAAGAACATGCGGCGGAAATTGAAGGAAGCGGAGGATGCATATGTCAATGAAACTCACCCCCATATTCGCAGAATTATCGACCACCTGGAGGACGAGGCGCTGCAGGATCAGTCGGACCCGGAAATGGCAGACTGGGAGACTTTTCTCCCTGACCCGAGTCATACCCGCGGGAGGATGTCTCTATACAAGCAGTCCCTGCATGTGTATTGGGGAATGAAACGCCTCCTTGCCAGGGCAATGGAGCAAGTCGCAGGTGAAATGGTGGAGCTCTCCCGAGCAAACATCAAAAAAGAAACGAAGGGTCTTCAAATAACACTCATGATGCAGGACAGGAAGATGGACGAGTTGATCCAGTTGCTCAAGGATAATGGAATAGTTAAGGCAGAACCTGATACCAGGACTGATGATGCCATGAAGCCGTAGATTAAGGAGGTTACTATATGACTCTTTTTGTAATTTTGATATCGCTTTTCTTTACAGCTATGCATAGTAGTATGTTGATAGGTAGACCAGGTAGCTTATCAATCAGATTTGATAAACTAGAAGTATATTTTCTTTAGATGGGTGTTATATAATTTCGAAGTCCACCCGGTTTCCCTTCTGGGCGGGTGGCGCCATGTTTAAGTGTCTGTACATAGTTTTTTCAGTTAATAGTAATAGAATCATGCCTCAGCTTACAAAAAAAAAACATTGTAATCATACATTGTTAGCAATATTGCATGTTCTTTACTTTGATTCTCAATTTGGTTTAAGTCACTTTTAAATGAAAGTTCTTTATCTCAAGATTATATGCACATATGGATAGTGCCCTTTCTTCTTATTATTTGAAATTATGACATGCCATTAAAACTATGACACAAATGTATCACTTATTTGTTTTTTTTTTTTGCTTACTTTGATAGCTACTATAGGTACACCAATATAAATCATTGGTAGATGAAAACAAAGATCAATTCATAATAGAGATTAAAAAGCTTTCATTGCAAAAAACAAAATATCTCTATATTAGGAAAATACAAAGTATCTGGTTTATGGTACAATCTATACATTGGTCTAATCATTGAGTACAAGGAATATTCATATAGCCAGAATTCATAGCACAAGTAGCCACTTTTCCTTGGTATTAGATATTAATGGCATGAACTCTACTCCTATATCATATATAATTTGCATAGACAAATGCCTCCACTACTAGATATTTTTGTCATAAAGGGTGTTTCTATCATGGATATAATTTTCATGGATCCAAATCTAGTCTACCAAAATAGGTTTCACCTAGTGGTGCAGAGCTTACTGTCAACTAAAATATTTTTTCAATTTTAGAATTGCAGAAACATGATGCAATGAAACTTGCCTATGTCTTTATTTGCATAGAATCTTAACCACATGTAACATTCAATATATGTTTCCTTTATTTTTTTTCTATTTTTTTATTTTTTTGGTGGATTCTTTGAATGTGCAAGCCAAAGTTACATTGTAAACATTTTCTATTGTGATATTAACTTTGAAATATTGTTGCATTGTATTTATGTTGTTTATTTTATTTGCATAATCAGATATATCCATCATGAGCAAACATTTGAAAGAGACTTTTAAGCATAACGATCACTTGGAAAGATTTTTGAGCTAGAAGTGCATAAAGGAACAAATCCGTGTGGTGACATGAATCCTTTAAATGGTGCACATACATTATCAAGGACCATTTTTACTCTTTATATCAATTAGCCAAGTAGCAATAAAAAATAAAATTCTTCATTTGTCTACATCCTTTAAATGGTGCACATACATTATCAAGGACCATTTTTACTCTTTATATCAATTAGCCAAGTAGCAACAGAAAATAAAATTCTTCATTTGTCTACATTTGAACTATTTCAACTAGTGGAACTATTTTTTGTAGTTGTCTTTCTATTGTCGCCTATTGAAATTAACACTTCGAAAAATTTAAAGAAAATATATTGAGAACTTTCTCTTTATCTTCATACCATATCCATGTTAACTCCACTCTACTAGTTGAGATGAAACACAATTCCAAATGACATTATGAAAATTTTAAATTATTGGAGCCATCCAATGCCGTATAATCCAATAATTACAATTTCTGCAACAATTATTGGGAGAGGAAATTAGTAATAGTCACATAGTGGATTGTAAAAAACAAACAAACAACAACGATGTTGGACACTTTTAGTGCAAAAAGAAAAAATAGATAAACTAAATCTCGCTTATTTTGCTACATTTGTTTGTGTTGTGATATGCAATATGTGTTGTGTGATACAAAGCATATTTAGAAAATGAAATGTAGACATGTAGCATACCTTCTTGTGAAGTTTAAAAGATAAATTTGTTGATGGACCAGAGCTCATACTTTTGTTCCATGTACATATGTACAAAAATATCACACTGAACATTTTTTTTTTTACACTTCAAACTAATAAAAGTTAAATAGGAAACCAACAATGTGAATATAAAATTTTTTTTATTAAGATAAATTGAATTTTTACTTTTTCTATTTTAATGCACAAATATGTAAAAGTAGATATTTAAAAATAGTTGACCTTTAGTTAAATGACTAAATGAATTTGTTGATTTTTTCATGTGTGGTGTGTTGTGATAAGAAAATTGTAAACTTATTTTATGGTTAAACATATTTTTTCCCATATTATTCATGATAACATATCTTGGATCAGTGTAATTTACTCATTTTTTTCACATATCAATATTGTTCTTTCTCTTTATTATGAAAATTATGGCATGCCTGGATTAGAATCATAGGGGATTAGAGAGCTTGAGAGGTTGAGCGAACAACGAACAATGAACAACACAGCTTGCAGGGAGTAACAGTCAGGGAACCCTATGGAGGGTTGTAGAGGGGGGAGCTCCACTCCCTCCTTCAAGGCGGCTTTGGCAAGTAGAGGCAAGAAACCTCTAGAAAATTCTAGAGGAATGGGGGAGGAATGGAGAAGGAATTTGGAAGAAGAAGCAGAAGAGGCCATAAATAAGGAAAAGAATGGCACAAAAGACAAAGAGAAAGAAGACAAAAAACAGGGAACTAAAGATAGAAAACAAAAAGGACCCTGCAAACCCAAAGCAGAGATAACACCTAGGGTCATTTTAAATGATCGAGCTCTGCAGGGACACAGAGAGCACATGTGGACATATGCCATCATTTGTAAGTTCATGGGTCTATGGCCCACTGAAAAATATTTACAGTCATGGATTAAATACCACTGGAAACCTAAGGGGAGCATAGATCTGCATCTTGGGTCTAAAGGATTCTTCACAGTGGTGTTAATGGATATTGAAGACAAGGATAGAATATTTGAAGGAGGGCCTTGTTGCAGCGGGACTCTACATGAGACCATGGAGGATGAATTTCATTCCAGAAAGGGAAACCTTCACTTTAGTTCCGGTCTGGGTAAGGCTCTATTCTCTACCTCTCGATTACTAGCAAAATGAATTGTTAGCTGCCATAGGCAATAAATTAGGATGATATGTTAAAGCCTCTGAAGCTACTAAAAGGGGAAAATATACTTCCTTTCCAAAAATATGTGTGGAAATGGATCTTTCAAGAGCTCTATCGGATGAGGTGATCTTGGAAGTTCATGATGAAGAATGGGTGCAAACAGTAGACTATGAACACATTTCGTTTAGATGTCGAAAATGTCATGAACATGGACACCTTTTTAGAGACTGTCCACTCAGCAAAGAAGTAAATAAGAAAAAAAATAACACAATGAAAGAAATAGACAGCTTCTAGAAAGTGGTTAATTGAGGTAAAGAAGGTAAAAAAGGACTGAAACAACCTCAAGATGAAGGAAAACAGTCTAGGAAGAACAGATACCAAGTGCTTCAAGAAGAGGAGGAAATCAAAAAAGAAGATCAGGTAAAGGAAGGAAGTACTGTAGAAAGGGAGAAGGAAGAAAACCGAGAACAAACACAAAATTTGGAGTACTGGAAAGAAGCTACTATGAGTGATGCTGAATAGGAAATGGATCAGGAAATGACCCAAAATGAAATGGACCTAGAGGACCATGAACTACAGGAAATTCTTGACAAAGAAAACCTAGATCTAGAAGGGTTGTTGATGCAGGGAACCACGGGAGGAGTGGACTCGTTACCTCAAGAAAAGCTCAAAAGAATACAACAGTTGTTTCTATGGAAAACGCAGGCTAAAGCACTGGAAAAGGGAAAAACCTGTGACAAGTAGGACAACAGAGGCGTGAGAACGATGAAAACAACTCTCGGACTAGCCACTCGAAACCCAAGCAAGAAAAGAGGAAGGAAAAAGCAGAATGAACTCTTGATGGAGTGTGGAAAGCTAATGATTGATTCAAGTAAGATGAAATATCTAGCCACCTACTCCTTTACAAATATTTAATAATGAAGTTCACATCTTGGAATATTAGAGGTCTAGGAAGCAGAAGAAAGAAAAGAATGCTTAGTAACAGAATGAGACAAGAATCACTGGATATAATTTTCATTCAAGAAACGAAATGTTCCATTCAAAAATTAAGACAAATTCATAGCAAATGGCTCAACATATTTGAGTTTCTTGAAGTCAAAGCAGAGAATATAGTAGGGGGAATTCTCACTCTATAGAATCCCTACAAAGTAGGCATTCTGGATGCTAAGACCTCCAGAACTTATTTATCAGTTGTCATTCAACAAGTAGGAGAAAGGGACACTTTTCTGGTCACAAACGTGTATGGTCCTTAGAGAACAAATGAAAAGCTCAGGTTTATAGATTCCCTAGCAGATCTCAGGGAAAGACATGCAGATATACCCTGGATCTTGGGACGGGATTTCAACATGATCAAAACTCTTTCAGAGAAAAAAGGAGGAACAAGAACTTTAAGTAAAGAGTCCTTAGCTTTCCAATCCTTTTCAGACAACATGAATCTTGTTGACACTAATCAGAATACAAGCCTCTATACTTGGAATAACAAAAGAGGAGGAGGTTTCCAGGTGGCCTCTATGTTAGACAGATTCCTCATCTCTAAAAATTTCATGATGAAAAATAAGGAGGTAACAGCGCAAGTTCTTCCCTTTGGAGGCTCAGACCACTCGCTGATTTAGTTGGAGATTAAAGGGATAGGAACTCCCAGGAACAAACCATTCAGATTTGAAAACATATGGTTGACTCACCTAGACTTCATCAGCAATATTGAAACATGGCGGTTAGAAGATTTGCAGATTCATGGGACTAGAATGTATCTTCATCATAAAAGACTAAAGCATATCAAGCTCTGGCTTAAGGAATGGAACAAGAAGGATTTTGGCAATATTTATGAGGAGAAAAAAGTGGTTGGGAGCAAAATGCAGGTTCTCAACCAATCTCTGATCAACGAAGGCTTTGATAAAAGCATCAGTGATCAAGCGGATAAACATTTTCAAGAATGGGAGAATCTATGTAAGCAAGAGGAAATATTCTGGAGACAAAAGTCCAGAGTTCAATGGCTGAAAGAAGGAGAGTGCAACACTATGTTTTTTCATAGAACCACCTTAGCCAATAGAACTCACAATAGAATCTCTTCGATCAAGAATGAGGAGGGGAAGCTTTTGATCTCCCACGAAGCTATAGAAAATGTGTTAGTCCACCACTTCCAAGGTATAACCTAAGAGAACAATTCATATAGAGATCAATTGATTAGGGAAGTTACCAACAATATACCGAAACGGGTGTCCAGAGAGGACAATTTCAACGTTAACAAACTAGTGACGGTTGTGGAGCTTAGGGAAGTCCTCAAAGAAATACAGAATGGTAAAGCACCAGGCTCGGATGGTTTTAATGTGGACTTCTTCAAAGCATGCTAGAATATTGTGAAGCATGACATCTTGAATGTGGTGGAGGACTCCAGGTCAAACAATTTTTTTTTGAAAGTGCTCAACACTTCCTTCATCTCCCTCATTCCCAAATATGACATTTCTCATACACCAGATAAATATAGACCCATATCCCTTTCCAATGTAATCTATAATATTATATCCAAGGTTATGGCTAACAGACTCAAACCTTTACTTCCGTTTCTTGTTTCAGGGGAACAATCAGGTTATGTGGAAGGCAGACAAATTCTTGATAACATCATTCAAGCCCAAGAGGTGGTACATTCATTAACAAGCAAGAAGCAGGCGAGCATGATCATGCAATTAGATATCGCCAAAGCTTATGAAAAGGTTAACTAGGCCTACATAAGGAAGATTTGATAGATTTTGGATTTGATCATAATTGGGTCAGATGGGTTATGGCACTGGTGACCTCTTGTAGTTTTTTTATATTAGTTAATGGCTCTCCCTTGGAGATTTTCCGTCCTTCAAGAGGACTAAGACAGGGAGACCCTCTCTCTCCTTTTATTTTTATCATCATGATGGAAGGTCTAGGTAGGGCTATAAAGCAAGTGAAAGCATCAGGGAAGATTAAAGGGCTGCAACTAACAAAAGATGGCTAGGCCCTGACTCACCAACAATTTGTAAATGATACCATGTTACAGGGTATCCCCATAGTCAAAGAAGCTACATCCTACAAAAAAATTATGACTCTATTTACCTTAGCTTCAGGTATGGAAGTAAATCTCTCTAAATCAAAAATCTTTTTCTTCAATACCAATATTTCTATTCAGAAAAATATCTCCAGAATTCTAGGATTTCAAGGGATTCCCTGCCTTCAAAATATTTGGGAGTTCCTCTAACTGCTAAACCATGGCTCAAAAGTATTTGGGAACCTTTGATAAACAAGTTGTAGGACAAAGTCAGTAAATGGACCATCAGATCCTTAAATATTATAGGCAGGTTAGTTCTTGCTAAAGTTGTTCTGCAAGCAATCCATATTTTTATGTTATCTTCCCTCCCAACTCCAAAAGGAGTCCTTCAGCAATTCAGAGATATTCAAAGAAACTTCCTATGGGGAAAGGAGGATAATAAGAAGAAATGGGCCTTAATGTCTTGGGAGAAAATTTGTAAGCCCAAGAATCAGGGAGGGCTGGGTTTGGATGATCAGGAGATACTCAGTCAAGTTCTAGGGGCCAAACTTTGGTGGCGTTGGGATCAACATCTAGAGATTCAATGCATAAACATATGGAAAGAAAAATATGCTAGCTCTTGGCAAAAAAATGATCTCATAAGAATGTTAGGAAATATAAAGGGTTCATATATCTGGAACAAAGCGTGGGAGAATAGAAGACTAGTACAAGAAAACAACTTTTGGGAAATCAGAGAAGGAAATCTTGCTCTTTTCTGCGAAGACAAGTGGCAACAAGAGTCAATTTTGTTAAAAGAAAAATTGAGGGATCTTAAGTAGGAGTTAGATTCCCAAGGATTAATTATGGTAAAATACTTCTGGGATCATTCTCATCATACATAAAAGTGGAGAATCTGGCGAAACATTGATTGCAAAGATAATGTTCTCCTGCAAACAAAAGCAAAGGAACTCGGGAAAATAGTGGAACTAAGGAAGATATTAGTTGCCGAGGGACAAGATCAACTTAGATGGGACAACAACAAAGAGGGTACCTTTAATATTAAGGAAGAAAAAGGCATTCTCCTTGAGCTAGATCCCCAGGTTCCTAAAAAAATATGGCAAAACCTTTTGAGGCAGCAAGGGTGGATGAAAATCAAACTCTTCATGTGGTTAGTATATCATAAGAAAATACTAACTTGGGACAACATCAAGAAAAGGGGTGTTCAGGGGCCCTCAAGATGGTAGCTTTGTGAAGTTCAAGAAGAAACTATGGAACATTTACTTAACAGCTGCAGTTTCACTTCCTGGTTATGGGACATTTTTGATACAATCTTTCAGCAATCTGATAGAGACAGAGAGAGCATTATTAATACCCTCACCAATTGGAGAAGAAATTCTTCAGATGATGAAATTCTCAGCTCAGTGTGGGCTCTTATTCCAAGCTTCATTATATGGAATGTTTGGAAGGAAAGGAATAAAATAATATTTTAGGATGAAAAGATGCCCCCACACCGCTTGTTAGAAAGAATCCTAAAACAACTCAAGGAGACTGCGGGAACTATTGTTCGCAACTACCCTAAAAAACCTCCGTTAGATTTAGATTTAAAAATTCTCAAGAAACTGGGGTTATAGGGGCTCACTGCCCTAGGACCTGACAGGAAGGTTATTACTTTGGATATGGAGAAGGAATTTTGGCATCCTCCTCCAGTAGGCTATCTAAAATACAACATTGATGGAGCTTCAAAAGGGAACCTGGGAACTGCTGGGTACAGTGGTGTCCTCAGAGATGCAGAGGGAAGGATTATATCTATCTTCCATTGCCACCTTGGTACTGCCACTAACAACATGGCTGAACTAATGGCTATGGAGAAATGCCTGGATTTTCTGAGTCAAAACAACTGTTTCAATGTTTTGATAGAGGTATATTCCGAGTTAGTCATTAACTCAGTGAAAAAAATAAATAATGGAACTGCGCCGAAGAAAGTCTCTAAACATTGGAAATTAATTCAGGTCTTCCAAAGAATTCAGAGTCATGTGCACAGCCTTCGCACGGTCAGTTTCCACCCTGTTCGTAGAGAGGCCAATAAGCTGGCAGATATTCTTACCAA